>JAWWEB010000060.1:1158574-1168959 GCA_035222195.1 Myioborus miniatus
CGTAGCCCACCCCCCGTGTGGGGTAGCCATCATCCTCGAAGGCCTGCTCGGGGCTGCGCCGCGTCACGTGCGTCACCTCGGGGATGGCGTAGAGCAGCAGGAAGGCGGCGGCGTTGCACAGCAGCGCGATGGCCAGCGTGGGGTCGTCCCAGCCGGGCGCGCGGCCGGCACGCCGGTTCCCGTACAGGTACATGATGGTCCACGCCAGCCAGATGGCCGCAGACAGGCCGGTGGTGGCCAGGATGAAGGCGCCGTGCTTGCGCCAGCGGCCGTAGCGGCCGCAGAGCGTGGGCCAGGCGGCGCCGAAGGCGGCCACCAGCAGGGCCATGACGTAGATGAGCGCCATGACGAAGTCGGCGCCCGCCAGCTGGCAGGGATCCGCAGGGCCGCCCTCGTGCCGTGCCACCGTGATGAGGAGCCACTCGGCGTTGATGATGACCTCGACCGAGGCCAGGGACAGGGCGGCCACCAGTGTCACCCAGCCCCGCGGGGCTCGGTTGCGCCGCGCCAGGAAGTTGAGGGCCACGGCGTGGGCCAGCAGGCAGGAGAAGCAGATGGCGAAGAGGACGCCGAAGAGGAAGCGGCGGGAGGTGCAGGTGGAGAAATCCGGCCCCACGATGAAGTCGAAGGTCAGGCAGAAGAGGCCGAAGGTGCCCAGAAGGAAGAAGACCTGCGTGGCCACCAGGCTCTTCTTCTGGTGGTCCTGCACGAAGGGCAGGCTGGCCACCAGCACGATGGTGAGCACGAAGGTGGTCACCACGCCGAGGCTGGCCACTGCTTCCACCCCGATGCCCCAGCCCGCCGAGAGGTCACAGAGGTTGTAGTAGAGGGAGGAGAGGTCGTGGCCGCAGCCCGGGGGCGGCGTGGGCTGAGCGGTGGCCGTGGGGAGCAGGGCCAGCAGCACGGCCGTGGTGCCCATCCTGCTCCGTGGCATCCAGGGACCCTGTGGGACACAGCAGGGTCAGGGCACAGGGGCTGGGGATGGGGATCAGCTCCCAGCCAGAGCATCCCTGCCCGTGGTCCCCATTGGATGTCCCATGGTGAGCAGTGGGGTCCTGGGGAGCTCTGCCCTGCTGGCACAGCTCAGCTCAGCCAACACAGCCACAGAGCTCCAGATGGGAAGAGGCAGCCACATTGGCTCCTTGCCTGGAGGTGAGTGGCAGAGCCCCTCTGTGCCCCGTATGATCCCTCCCAACACGGGAATTCTCTGGGAATTCTCCTGATCCCTTCCTCCAGTGTCAGGAGCAGTACTGTGCCTGATGGCTTCCTGGGAACACCAAACGTGACTCCAGTCCAGATGGCAGAGAGGATACTGAGGGACAGAGCTGTCCCCTTGCCTTGTCCCTGCGTGCCACCACGTTCCTCTTTGCACTTCTGTCCCACTTCCCTCTGGCTTTGGGCACTGGCCCAGTGCAGGTCGCATGTCCAGCCCGCTGGCACATAGTCAGCCGCAGCCTGGCACAGCACGGCACGGCACGACACGGCACATCCGTCTCTGTCCCCACCGTTGCCACCCCATTCCTGCCACCTCATGGTGGGCACGGGGAAGAGGAGCAGTGAGGAAGCCGCAGCCTCACTGCTGGGGGAGGAAACCGGGAGGAGACCCCAGCAAGGACATGCTGGGGCCGGGACCCCCGGTGCCCCGAGGGTCACCCCGAACCGGGCACCCCCCGGCCCGGGAGGGGGACAGGGACCCAGCACCACGCTGGGACGGAGTCGCTGTGCCCGCGGGTTCAGGGAGCGCCGCCGCCTCCGGTTTCCAGCGCGTCCCCCAGCCCGGTTTCCCGCCCCCCTCCAGCCCGGTACCCCTGCACCCTCCGCCCGGTTTCCCCCGCGCCCCCGGTTCTGCTCCTCCTGCAGCCGCGCCCGGTCCCTCGCATCGCCCGTTGGCTTCCCCCGCTCCCCCGGCCCGGTGCCGCTGCCGCCGCGCTCCCGTCCCGCTTCCCCTGCCCCTCCGCCGGTCCCTCCCGCCCGGTCCTCCCGCACCCTCACCCCGCACCGTCCCGGTGCTTCCCGGCGCTGCCGTCAGGTTCTGGCCCCGAAACTCCGCCGGAGCCGCCCCCAAATCCCCGGCCGGAGGAGCAGCGGGGGCGGGCGGCTCTCGGTGCCGGTCCCAGTCCCTTCCCGTTGGCGTTGCCGGTGCCCCACAGTCCCGCAGGGCTCTTCCCGCAGCCCGCCCCACTCACCGGCCGCAGCCCCCGGTGCCCGGCGCTCCGCTCCCCCCGTGCCGAGCCCAGCCAGCCCCGGTGCCGCCGCACCGTGCGCCTGCCCGGCCCGGCCCGGCCCCTCCCCGAGGTGCGGCTCAGCCCCGGGAGCGCGATTGGGGCCGGCCGGGACCTGCCCCGCCGCACCGGGCGGGGACACCGCGATCCCGCACCGGCGGGGATCCCGCACCGGGGCACGGAGGGGGAAAGAATCCGCGGAACTGGGGGAGCTCACCTGATCATGGGTGTGATGGGTCTGGGGGACTCAGCCTGGCTCTGCCGAGCGCTGCTCCCCGGGAACGACACTCAAGGGACAAGGGACGGAGCGCGGGGGCTGCCCCGGGGCACGGACGGGGCTGAGGGTTGGGGGTGAAGCAGGGGTGAGCCCGCCTGGCCGTCGGTGTGATGGGTCTGGGGGGCGGAACGGGGGGGAGCCCACCTGGCCATCGGTGTGATGGGTCTGGGGGGCTCAGCCTGGCCCTGCTGAGCGCTGCACAGCAGGAAAGACCCTCAGGGGACAAGGGACGGAGCAGCGGGGTCTGTGTCACCCAGCCGGGATCTCCCAGCCCCGGTGGGCTCTGGGAGTGGCGCTTCACAGGCGGCCCCACCGTGTAAGGATTCTCCGGCCTGGAGGGGCCTCCCGGAGGAATGTCAGCTGATGGATAAAGCTGGAGCCCTTGGCAGGGCAGCAGGACCCAGAAATGCCCAGAAAAGCCCAGAAAAGCCCAGAAAAGCCCCTTCTGCAGAGGGCCGGGGGCCAGGGCAGCCCTAGCCTGGGGCACTGGCAGGGTTTGGGGGTCCCTGTCCCGACCGGGGTGGTCGCCACCCTGAGTGGGGATGGGCACCGCCCAGATACCACATTCATCCCTGGGGATGGGGGAAAAGCCCTGGGAGATTTGGGGCACCCCGCGGCCCCGCCAGCCCTGGGAGAGGTTTCCAGGCAGGAGCTGCTATTTCGGGAGGGTGAAGCAAGAGGGTGAAGGATGCAGAGGAAAGTTCAATGTGCCTCCGGCGGGGCCTGCCCCGATCCGGGCTGGGATGAAAACAATCCGGGGAGAAAGGGCAGCAGAGCCTCCAGCGGCAGGACCGGCTCCCACCGGAACCGGCGGCACCCGTGCCTCAAGGACCGGCGCCCGCCGGAGCCCCGGGGGACAGGACGGCGTGTCCGGGCTCGAAGCTGCGGCATCGCCACCCTCCCGCCCTCCTCCTAAGGATCCTTCGGCTCCGGGATGGTGTTTGGGATTGGATCATCCCTGCCCTCAGTTTCCCCAGGGGTTTGGCCCCAGGATCGGGCCGCCCTCGCTCTCCGGGAAAGGCTCAGCCTTGGATAAGCGATGCCGGGAGCGGAGGCCGCTTGTCCTGCCGCCCCCACAGCGCAGCCCGGCCTCTCCACCGGCTGCTTCCTTCCGCCGGAGGCTTTCCCGGCTGCTGAATCAGCACAGACCCCCGTGACCCCCGCTGGGGCCACCGGCAGGCGCCCGTCCCGCCGAGGCTGCCCCGCGCCCGCGCAGCGTTCGCTGCTGCGTCCCCGTCCTTGGTGGGTGATTCCGTCACCCCCTTCTCATGGGAATCCCCCCATCCCTCCACGGAGGGTGATTCCAGTCCCCTCCCCACGGAGACCCTCGTGTTCCACCCCTTGGGGGCGTTTTCTGCTCCCCCTTCCCACCGGGACCCTGCCCGCGTTTCCAGCCCCATTGCCCGTTCCCGGCAGGGTCCTACAGAAAAACCCCAAAAGGCTGTGGGGTCACTGAGGGGTGATGCCCACCCTGTGCCACCCTCGGTTTCCTCTCGGGATGCCCAGCCCTGACCTCCCGGCACGGGCAGAGCCCGATTTTAGCCGCCGGAGCTCTGGGTGGGCTGGGAGCCGCGATCCCAGCGCTGGAACTGGGCAGAACTGGGCAGAACTGGTCCTTCCAGCACTGGGGCCACACTGGGGGGCTGCGCTGTCGCTCAGCACCGGCACCTGGAGCCCGGCCAGGCTCTGTCCGAAAACATCAGCACGCATTTTTTCCAGCCTTACCTTTCCTCGGGAGCCGCAGGGACGGGCGGCTGGCACGGCGGGCACGGCGGGCACGGTGGCACGGCTGGCTGAGCCCCGGCTCCGTGCGGCTCCCCTCGGCAAGGACCCGGAGCCGGGGGTCCCCGCTGCCCTCCCAGAGCCTCCCGCCGCTCCGGCCGGGGCTCGGAGCCGTTCCCAGCGGAGCCCCTCGCTCCGGCGGACGCCGTCAGCACATTTCCACCTCCTTTGCCAAGTAAATACGCACCGGTTGGCACGGGGGGCCGCTGGCGATCGGGGGGGGGCCGGTGGCAATCCCGGAGCTCCCGCCGAGGGTTCCCGAGGCAGCCGAGCCCCCCGGCCCGCGGCCCCTCAGCCCCTGCCCGGCTCGGGTTAATAACTAATCCCTTCCCGGTCCTGCTCTCCTCACGTGCCAGAATTAATGGAGCGAGAACCTCCCAGGTACCCCCCGCGCCACCGGGTCGGGCTTTAACCCTGTCCCCCCTTAGGGATCCGACCTGGGATGAGGTGGCATCCCCGGAGGGGTCTGTCCACGCCGGAGAATGACCCGGGGGCAGGGTGGGTCCGTGGGGGCCTCAGCCCCGCACCCTGGGGGCGAAGGCTGCGTCCCATCCCGCCCCAGTGCGGGCACAGCCGGGCTCGGGGGTGGGCAGGGGGTCTGCTGGGGTTTGGGGGTGTCTATGCCCTGCCAGGAGCCAGCTGAGGTTCTGATCCCCCCCGGGCACCCCCTGGGTCTGCCCTGCCCCGTCTCGGCAATCCGGGCGGAATGCTGGACGGTTTTGGGGGATTACGTTAAGGACCTTACGGGGAATTAGGGTGGCGGCGGGGCTGGTTTGGGGAGCTGGGGGTGCCAGCTCCCTGCCCCGTCAGTGCCAGCTCCGCAGTGTCCCATCCCTGCCCTCTGCCGGCAGCTGGGGACAGGCTGGCACGGCACGGCCGCTCCTCCGGCGCCACACCAGTTTGGCACTGGTGTAACTGGGAGGGCAGCACTGCGTGCACCCGATGCCGGGGGGACATTGCCCGGGGGCTGCAGCCGGGGGGATTAATGGGTGGGGGCCGGGAGCTGTGACCTTACCGTGTGTGCAGACCCCACCACAGGGGACAGCCAGCAGACCCTGTGGGTGCTCCTCCAGCACTCCCGGGCAGCAGGGCAGGGCAGGGGCACAGGGGTGGGCAGGGCAGAGGGACCCTGTGCCAGAGATGCTGGTGCCGGTGCCTCCGTGCCAGCTGCCCCCAGGGAGCCGGACCCAGGCAGAGCTTCGGTCTCAGCATGGCAGTTTATGGAGTGGCACCCAGCGGGCACCACGTCCTTGTCAGGGGTCACAGGAGCTCATTTGTGCCCTCCACCCCTCACCACGGGCAGCCCTGGGCTCCCCAGGACCCTCGGTGCCACTGAGCTGGGGCATGTCCTGGATGAATTCCCTGGATGAGTTCCTTGGATGAATTCCAGTGCTGTGCCAGGGGCTGAGCATGGGCAGGGCTGAGCTGCCCACCCTGGGCTGCTGCTGCTGCCAGGCAGGCACCACAGCATCCCCAAATGAGTGTCTGGGCACAACCCCCTCCTCCTGTCACCCCCAGCAGCCGTGACCCTGGTCCATGGAAGGGGTGGGGGTCTCCCTGGTCCTGGTGCAATGTGTGGGGCTGGGTGGGCACCGGGCTGCCAATCGGGCACTGCCCTGCCTCAGAGCGTGGTGCTGCCCAGCAGCTTCAGCGGCTCCAGACCCGGGGATGGGCAGTGAGCGCTGCCACGGCGGGGGGCTGCCCGGGGCTGCCCCCGCAGCACCTCGCCCACCGCGCGGCGGAAGGTCTGGCTGACGAAGCAGTAGAGGAAGAAGTTGAGGGAGGTGTTGAGCATGGCCACCATGTTGGCGATGTCCAAGGCCAGGTGCACGCGCCAGTCCCTCCTCACCGAGGCCACGTACAGGTGGCACATGGTGACGACGGCGCGGGGAGCCCAGAGCACCACGAAGGCGCCGGTGACGGCCAGCAGCAGCGCCGTGGCCTTGCCGCCCCCCGCGCGTCTCCGCCGCCGCAGCTTGCGGATGATGGCGGAGTTGGCGGCCAGGAAGATGCTGCAGGGCAGGAAATAGATGGTGACGCAGTGCAGCCACTTGAGCGTCGTGTCCAGCGCCGTGGGGGTGTCGGCGTCGCGCCACATGTCCAGCCACCAGTAGAAGGGGACGCCGGTGGCCAGCGCGGCGGCGAAGACGGCGGCGATGATCCGGCGGGTGCGGCGCGGGTAGGACACGGCGCGGTAGCGCAGGGGGTGGCACAGGGCCACGTAGCGGTCCACGGTCAGCAGCACGGTGACCCAGGTGGACGCATGGTTGGCCGTGAACTCCAGCACGGTGACGGTGTGGATGAAGGCGCTGGGCACTGCCCGCGCCAGGATGGCCGTCTGCAGGATGAAGCCCACGAAGATGATGAAGACCTGGGTGAGGATGTCGGAGGTGGTCAGGGCCAGCAGGTACCAGTACGATGACTTCTTGGTCCTGGTGGCCAGGCGGGACAGGGCCACGGCGGTCAGGATGTTCACTGCAGGGAGGGGAGCCGTGGGTGGAGGTGAGAGCTGGGGGTTCACAGCCCCCCCTGCAGCACCAGGACCCCAGGGCTGCCCAGGCTGCAGCTGAGGGGAGCTATAAATATCCCAGTGCCGTGGGGATTTGCTGGGCTGATTAATCTCTTCCGTGTGCCAGCCCAAGCAACGCAATAACCATCTGTCCCTGTGGCGGTGGCACCTGCCCTGGGCTGGGCAGCACAACCGGACACTGGGGCCAGCTCTGAGGCTGGGAGGGAGCAGGTGAAGCCCCCCTATCCTGAGGGCTTTTCTTTCCAGCCCCCCGGCCCTCTCAGCCCCCTCACCTGGCAGCCCCAGCCCCAGCAGGACGCTGTAGTACACGATAGGGACGATGCCAACCAGGCAGGGTGAGCGCTCCAGCTCCAGCTCTGGCTCTGGCAGTGCCCAGGACACCGCTGTGCTGTTGGGCACTGGCACCACCGTCATCTTCCACCACAAACCGGCTGTGAGGAGACACAGGAGCACCAGGGGCATCAGATACTGATGGCACCCGGGGGGAGGTCAGCCGTGACATGGCACAGGGGGTTTGGGGACAGGGACCATCGCCTGGGTGTTCCCACTGTGGCTGGATCCCAGCTCCCTTTTCCTGTGGCATCCATGGACAGTGGGTTCGTTCCAAATGTGCCACCTCAGGCAGACCTGGGGCTGCTGCTCCCATGGGAGGCAATGCACCCCAAGCCCCCTGTGCCATGTCCCAGCAGAGCCCCCGCTGCCAGAGCTGCTCCTTCTTTATCCCTCGGCCCCGTTTTTTTGTAGAAAACCGGATTAAAACATCATGTTCTGGGGCAGCTGCCAGCAGAGGGAGCCTCTGGCCCCCAGCCCGGGCTGGGTGCCACCAGACGGCTCCCAGTGGTGGCAGAGAGGACCCAGAGGTGCCGATGGGTGGTACTAGTGGCCAAGTGTGGGCGGCCATCTCCAGGCTGCCAGCTGGGTCCTTTTCCAGCTCCTCAGGCTGAGGCAGTGGAGCTGGAGGAGCCCTGCCCACGGCCCTGCCCGCATCCCCGCCCGTATCCGGATCCTGATCCGTATCCGCATCCCTATCTGTGCCCCATCCCTGCCCCGGTCCCTGCCCTATCTGTGCCCAATCCCTGCCCTATCTGTGCCCCATCCCTGTGCCCCCTCCCCACGCAGCCTTTCCCAGTTTGGGTCTCCTGTTTGATCTTTATCAGTTCAGACGATGACGCAGCCCCTGCCGGTTATCTGAAACCCCTCGGAATAATTCTAAAAAATAACCCCAGGGATAATTCCTGCTGGATTCTCGTGTTTTCACTGGATTTCCCTTTGCACCAGCCCCGCTCCGTGTCACAGCCACGGCTGTGTGCGGGGCGCGCTGTCCCCATCAGGAGCGCGCACAGGTGCTGGCGTGTCCCTGCCCCCCTCACCTGGCCCAGGTGAGCACACCTGAGTGTGACGGGCAGCCCCGGGCGCCAATGGGTGCGGAGCAGGAAAGGCTGTGGCCACCAATGGGTGCCTGGGGACAGCCCCCGGCGGGGCTGGGAAGGGCCGGAAATCCCAGTCGGCCCAGTGGGAGTGGGGCTGTGGTGCTGGGAGAGATGCGGGGCAAGGACGATGAGTACGATTATCTCTTCAAAGGTGGGTCTGCTGCCCGTGCCCGCCGTGCCCGTGCCCGGTCTGAGCCCGCTGCGGGCACCCACGGCGTGGGACGGGAGCTGGGGCTGGGACTGGGATAGAGCACTCAGCTCCCAGTTCATGGGATGGGGAACTGGGGCTTGGACTGGGATAGAACACTCAGCTCCCAGTTCATGGTGTGGGGAACTGGGGCTTGGACTGGGATAGAACACTCAGCTCCCAGTTCATGGTGTGGGGAACTGGGGCTTGAACTGGGATAGAACACTCAGCTCCCAGTTCGTGGGATGGGAGGGGGATTGTACTGGGATAGAGCACTCAGCTTCCAGTTCGTGGTGGGGGTTTGGACTGGGATAGAGCACTTAGCTCCCAGTTTATGGTGGGGACTTGTACTGGGATAGAACACTCTGCTCCCAGTTTATGGTGGGGACTTGTACTGGGATAGAACACTCAGCTCCCAGTTCATGGTGGGGGCTTGGACTGGGATAGAGCACTCAACTCCCAGTTCATAAAGGGGGGCTTGGACTGGGATAGAACACTCAGCTCCCAGTTTATGGGATGGGGAACTGGGGCTCGGACTGGGATAGAGCACTCAATTCCCAGTTCATGGAATGGGATGGGAGAGAGGCTTGTACTGGGATAGAACACTCAGCTCCCAGTTTATGGTGGGGGCTTGTACTGGGATAGAACACTCAGCTCCCAGTTCACAGGACGGGATGGGGTTGCTTGTTGTGGTGTTCCACTGTGCTGGGAAGGAAGGTGGGTGCTGGTGAGGCTGAGGGGTGGCCATGGCAAGGTGGCTGTGGCCATGGCAGGGTGGTGGTGGCCGTGGCCATGGCAGGGTGGCTGTGACCATGGCAGTGTGGTCATGACTGTGGCCAGGGCAGGGTGACCAGGGTGGCTGTGACTGTGGCTGTGACCATGTTGGGGTGGCTGTGGCCATGGCTGTGGCCATGGTGAGGTGGCTGTGACCATGGCTGTGATCATGGCTGTGACCATGTTGGGGTGGCTGTGGCCATGGTGAGGTGGCTGTGACCATGGCTGTGATCATGGCTGTGGCCATGGGCAGGGTGTTAGGGAGGGCTGCCCCGTGGGACACTGTGGGTGCTGTGTCAGCCCCTGAGCACCCATGGGTGCTCTGCTCTGCGGCGCTGGGTGAAGGGAGCCCAGCTGAGAGCTGAGTGATCTCCCCCAGGAGAGAAACCCCTGGTGCAGTGCAGGGAGAGCATCCAGGGACCCTTCCTGGTGCTGGTCGTGCTCTGACCTCACTGCTGTGCCCAGGGAGGGAGGGTGGGGGACAGGGACAGGCTCTTGGAGACACGACATTGGCATTTCTGCCTGGCACCCCCTGTGTGTGCTAGGCTTCCCTGCACTCTCCTGTGGCCAAAGGGACATCTTGGCAATGCCACAACCTCCTGAGCCGTAAAATCCAGGGTGTGAGCTCACCTGTGAGTCAGCCTACCCACACAGGCCTGCCTGCAAGGTCCTGAGTAATTCCAGCCACCACCAGGACGTAATTCCAGCCAGCCACGCTCTGGTAGCCCCTGGCTCCCTGCACGCCTCCCCTGGCTGCTGCCCAGGAAAATCCTCCTGCCTGGAGTTGCTCTGGCACCTGGGATGGGGGAAATTCTGATGCTGAGTGTTGCCTGGAGTGGGCAGGAGCTCTCCCAGCTGCTTTGTTCTGCGTTTCCCACCCGGTGGCTCTGAGAGGCCTTCAGCTCGTGGTGCTTGTGTGTTTGTGCATCCCCTGTTGTTCTTCCCCTGGGAGCAGCTCACCACAGGCTCTTCATCCCCCTCCTGGTTCTCAGGGTGGTCTCTGGAATCCTTAAAAAAATAGAATTCAGTTTTCAATGCAGGGGCAACTCATTCCTTCCAAAGCAGGAGCAAAGTCAAATGGAAATGCAGTGTTCAGGTGCTTGGAGTTGGATTAGTGCTCCCAGGGTCCAGCAGCTCTCCCCCATGAGAAAAGGGAGTTTGTCACAGCTGGAAGCAGCATTAT
>JAWWEB010000060.1:1183330-1202091 GCA_035222195.1 Myioborus miniatus
ATTAATCCCCCCACTCATGTGCCCCCCCCGGAGGAGGCTCTCGCCAGCTGCCAGGTCTGTGAGATGGGATCCAAGCTTCCACCTGATGGAAAAAATCCTCCCTGGAGGAGAGGGACAGTATTCCTGCCCAGGCAGCATTCCTGGGACCATATCCTGGCTGGGAGGGAGGGAGACAGGGACCAGCATCCCAACAGGTGGGAGCTGAAAATCCTCCTGGCCCTTTGTCCCCCCTCCCTGAGCTCTCTGCACCCCAAAATCCAGGTGGGAAAAGGGGATGGAGGGAGGTGTGGAAGGGTGAGGAGGAGGAGGAGGAGGGGAGAACCTGGCTGCTGCCCCCGGGGTAAGGAGGGAGAAGGAAGTGGCTGAACTTACTCTTGATGGGCAACTTAGCTCCAAAATAATGGATGCAAAAAATTAAAAGAAATCACACACAAAAAAAAAAAAAAAAAAAAAAAACACAAACAAAAACAAAAAAAAAAAAAGAAAAAAACAAGAAAAAAAAAAAAAAGAAAAGACAAGGAATAAAAAATGAAGCAGCAATACCAGACAGGGCAGGATTAACAAGCAGGGAAATGGGAGTGTGAAGGGATTGTGAGGAGCATCCTCTGAGAGCCAGGATGGAGAGGAAGCACAGGGAAGGGAGGGAAGGGACGCTTATTTTGGTGTCCCCCAGCATGTGGTCGTGCCCCCTCCCCATGGGCGGCCGGGATTTGGGTCAGAGCCGGGCAGGAGCCACCAGGACTCCCCATCCCTGTCCCACCCAGCAGATCCACAGTGTCCCCCCCGGGCTGTCACAAGGCTTTGTCCCCGGCCCCCCATCGTACCGTGGGGGGAGGAGACCCCCTCCCAATGAGGGGCACGTTCTCATAGCGGGGGTTCCCTCCGAAGAGCACGGCCTGGTTCCTGGGGGGCACAGCGAGACCCCCGTCACCCCCTGCCCGGCACGGGGCTATGGCAGAGGGGGCTCGGGGGCTCACATGTACTCGGAGACGGGGGCGTTGGACACGGTCTGTGCCGCGGGGGGCTGCAGGCTGCTCTGGCTGCCCAGGCTGCTGCTGTAGCTGCAGAAGCTGCGCAGCTGCCCCCGCGGCGGGCGGTGCGTGGCCATGCGCCGCGCCGCGGGGTTGAACGGGTCCTCCTCGTCCATGTCATCGTAGTCCCGCTCCCTGCGGGGACACAGCGCTGCCATCACACCCCCGGTGCCAAAGGGGGGCTCTGCTGTAGTGTGTTTTTATACTTTATAATACTTTGAAGTAGTTTTGTTTTGTATCCTCATATTTTTCCCAAATGGTTTATCCCAGACTGTACCCTCCTTCCTTTACCTGTGTTATCCCTCTCCCTGGATGAGATCATCCCCAAACCCCCTCCCTGGCTCTCTGTCCATCACTCAGCATCCCATCTCCTCCATCTAGAAGCTTCGGTCCAGGATGTCGAGCGATCAGCCAGAGGCCAGGGGTCAGCCCCACAAGCCTTGCCCCATACCCTGTCCTAAATGTCCATCCCCCGGTATATTTCTCTTAGGGTCACTTCTTGGTCAGTAAAATGTTCTCTGCTTTGGGTTTCCACCTCCCTTTAAATGTGACCTTGGCACATCTCCCGGGCTCCAGGCAGGAGCCCCCTGAGGTGCAGGGGCTCCTTTGGGACTCCTGGAATAAAACCTTGGATTGACCCCTGCTAAGAGTTGGCCCTTTATCATCTACCGATGCCTCTGGTGTCTCTTTTGCTGCAGAGGCGACCAGCCCAGGTGCCCTCAGTCCCCTCGGGGCACAGAGAGTGTCTCTGCTCTGTCAGCCTCGTCAGGGCTGTCCCCTGGTGTCTGGGACTCGGGACTGGCCAAGGTTCCTGAGAGGCTCCCAGAGGGACAGAGACAGGGCTCTCTGTGCCCAGGGGGCGGGCAGGGGGCACACACACCTCCCAGCCAGCTGCTGCCAGGCTCGCGGGGCTGCGCAGATCACCGTGGAGAAGGCGGCGGCCGCCAGCAGGGAGAAGAGCCCCAGGTAGAGCAGCCCCTCCACGCCATCGTAGCAGATCCCAATGAGGCCATCCAGGTAATCCTGGTGGGACACAGGCAGGGCAGCGCTGGTGGCACCACAGGGGCAGCCCAGCCATGCTCTCCAGACATCCCCCCTCACCTTGTGCAGCCCCCGGCAGTCCAGCAGCGCTGTCAGCTGGTGCAGGCTGGTCTCCGAGGAGTTGAGGAGCTGCTGGACCCCCAGCAGGTCTTTCTGTGGGAAAAGAGGGGGGTCAGGCAGCTCTGGGGAGCAGAGGGAGGGATGGGGGTCCCTGCTCCCCGCTCCTGTACCTCAGCTGTGGGGAAGAGGGGCAGCGCATACTGGATGAGCCCCTGGATCTGAATCTGCATGGTGGTCAGCGAGCGCTGGAACACGGTGAGAGCCTGCAGGGGGGAGTGGGGCACAGTCACAGACCCCCCCAGCCCCACGCAGCACCAAAGGGGGTGCCCACCCTCCCTGTACCTGCTGGAAGGGGCTGCTCAGGCTCTGGTCACAGTACAGGTAATAATGAACCACCTCTGCAGGGAGAACGGGAACATCAGCAGGAGCATCCCGGGGCACAGGGAGCCATGGAGGGACACTGGCAGTCCCCCAGGTGAGTTTTGGGGGTCCTGCCCGTGCCTGCCTCCACCTCACAGCCAGCCCTCACCTGCACTGATCTCATCATCTGTCTGGTTCATGATGAACTTGTCCGGGGCCACGCAGAAGTCGCTGGTGCCCTGTGGGGACAGAGGGACGTCAGTGATGCCCACAGAGCTCAGCACAGCCCTGGGCAGCCCTTCCCTCCCTCTCCTCCTGCCCCAGGGGACATCACCAATGCCTGCAGTGCCCAGCACAGCCCTGGGCAGCCCTTCCCTCCCTCCCCTCCTGCCCCAAGGGACATCACCAATGCCTGCAGTGCCCAGCACAGCCCTGGGCAGCCCTTCCCTTCCCTCCTGCCCCACTCACCACCGCAGCCGCCGTGTCCACGGCCATGGAGGCCCAGCTGAGGACCAGCATGAGCAGCCCACAGCACAGCATCCTGCAGGGAGAGCGGGGAGCACAGTGGGCAGCATGGCTGGGGGTCCCCGTGAGCCCCCCAAGGCCATCCCCAGGGTACTCACAGGAGCAGGAGGCAGCGGGAGTGCTTGGCCAGCCCCAGGCAGGCCAGCAGGCAGACGGTGAGGACGAGGATGAAGAAGAGCAGGTAAGCCAACCACCTGGGTGCAGAGGAAGGCTGTGTCACACAGGGGCACCTCCCCAGCCCTGCTGGGACATCTCGGGATGCTGGAGCTCACCTGTAATACTCCACATAGGCCACCTGTCCTGACAGCTCGGTGAGGTCAGCACTGACACCCCGCCAGGCTGGCAGCCCCTGGAGCTGCAGGACAATGCTGCCAGCCAGCTGCTGGGTGAACTTGAGGGTCTGCACGTAATCCCCCCGCGAGGCCAGCAGCTCATTCAGCCGTGCCAGGTGCTGCTCCAGCGCTCCCTGCATCTGCAGCGTGGTGCTGGCAACCTAAGGGCACAGGGATGGTCAGTCTGGGATGGTCAGTGACCTGGGATGATCAGTCTGGGATGGTCAATGCCCCGGGATGGTCAGTCTGGGATGGTCAGTGCCCAGGATGGTCAGTGCCTGGGAATGGTCAGTCCCCCAGGATGGTCAGTGCCCAGGATGGTCAGTCTGGGATAGTCACTGCCCTGGCATGGTCATTCCCCCGGGATGTTCAGCACCCACCAGCCTGGCAGAGCCCTGTGCCCCATCCCTGCAATGCTTTCCCCAGCAGATCAGCTCCCTCCCACCCCGCAGTGCCCTCAGAACAGCCCTGCCATGGCCCTGACCCGGCCCTGGCGGGGCACAAAGGTCCCATTCTGTGGGGTGACATCACCCTCTGTGCTCGGCCAGCACAGCCATGCCAGGACTCGGCCGGACGTCCCTCCTGGGGCTCCAACCAAACCCAGAGCAGGGACTGAGGCACCCTGGGGCCCTACCAGGGAGTCGATGCCAGTCAGGGTCTGGTTGGCATGGTCCAGGGCATAGAGCAGCTGGAAAACGCCGTCGTTGGTCTCGCTGTTCCCATAGAAGCCGATGCCAACGGCGGCGCTGCGGGCAGAGAGGGGACACTGGTGACAGGGGAGGGACACGCTCACCCTGCCACACCTGCCAGACAGGGGACACCCCTTGCTTTTGGGGGACAGCTCAATGGCAGGGCAGAGACAAAGAGCGGGGCAGGGACAGCACCATGGTGGGAACCTGCTCCTGCTGGTGACAGGGGCCTGGGGACAGCCAGAGCTGTGCCCTGGAAGCTCCTCCTGCCAAACCCCGAGAGATTGAGGGCGGAGGGGCTGGGCCAAGCAGATTAGGGGAATCCGCCGTGGCTCCGATTAAACCTTCGCCTCCAGGGCCTGTGGAGAGCTCCCTGCAGCTGCTGCAGAGCTGGGATGGAGCTCGGAGCCGGCTCTGAGGACAGAGGTGCCCATGGCCGTGTCCTGGCCGGGCACGTGCCCACAGTGTGCCCACCAAACCCCGGTACAACCAACACACAGCGGCCCAAAAGAGGCTGCTGGGGGGGTTCAAAGCCCCCGGGAGCTGCAGAGTGGATCCCTGCCATGCTGGGGGAGCTGGCTGAGCTCATTAGTGCTGTTTCCCTGTCTCCCTGATTCCCTGCTCCATGCGAGGCTCGCAGGCAGCCATCTCGCTCCGCCCCGGCACAGCTCCCTTTGTCTGGAGCCAGGGTCGTGGCCAGGCAGCCAAAGCGGCCCGTGGCCCATCCTGCTCCCCCCCAGGCCACCAATGCCGGGGGACACTCGGGGTGGCTGCCCTGGGGGTCCTCCCAGCCACCCCAAACTGAGGTGGGCTTGGGAAGCCCGCAGCGCTGGGTGAAGAAGAGTCCCCTTGTTTAATTGTTGTGGCTGCAATTAAGGTCGGGCACAAGGGACCTGCCAGCTGGGTCACGCTGCTGCCCGCCATCTGCTCTGGGCTGGGATTAGCGACCGGCCCGGCTCCCGCCCGGGATTAGCCGGGAATTCTGCACAGCCCTGACGGGGACGGGGACGGGGCTGGCCCGCAGCTGCTCCCTGGGGCTGCCCCGGCAGCTGCGCGGGAGGAGGCAGGGATGGAGCACGTTCACTGCACAGATCTAATTAAAGCCACTCGCAAAGGCTGGAGCACACAGTCCCCTCGGTGACAGGGGACAGCAGCAGGTCCCTGTCCCCGTCCTCACCAGCAGATGAGCCCGGCTGTGACGGCCATCCAGGTGACACAACACGAGTGGGGCCGCTTGCTCTCGGCATCCTGGTCCCTCTTGCAGCAGCACAGGCAGATCAGGTACACGGTGAGGAAGAGGAGGTTGAGGCCGAGGCACACGGCGGCCAGCAAGCCCAGGACAAGCAGCGACTGGCAGGAGAGAGGGGACAGTCAGCCGCCGTGCCCGTGACCCGTTCGCGTGGCCGGGATGCGGCGGCGCTCGGCGCCCCACGGGACTGTCACGTGCGGAAGAGGAAGAAGTGTCCCCGTCCCCAGCCTGTCCCCATTCCCACGCAGAGGCCCCGAGCCGGGGGAGCAGCCGCTCCTCGCGGGGCTGTCGGGACACCGGGACACGGCGGCGCTGCCCCCTCCCCGCGCGGGGGTCACGGCGGGCCGTGCCCCGGGATGCCGGGCGGCCGCGGTGGCTCCGGGAGCGCGGGGCGGGGGCTCGGCGGGGGCAGAGGAAGCGGCGAGGCCGGGAGGGGAGCGGCGGGGCCGGGGGTGCCGGTGCCGGCCGGCCCGGGCGATGAAAGGCGCTTTGTGCGCCGTGAGATCAGAGCCGGCGCCGGGCGCCGCCGGGAACGGGCGGGGGGCGCGGGGCGAGCGGGACCGGGCGCGGGGGAGGCGCGGGGGGCGCGGGGGTCCCGGGCCGGTACCTGCTGGTAGTCGGGGTCTTGCGGGCGGAAGGTGCTGGGCACGGGCTGCAGGCGGGGGTCGCGGTGCGGGAGCCCGTGCAGCCAGGCCGCCCACCAGGGCGCCAGGTAATCGGCGCGGGCGGGCCCCATGGCGGGCCGGGGTCGCCGCGCTGCCGGGCGGGGGGCGGCGGTGCCGCCACGCCGCGGGCTCTGCCCGCCCGCCCCGGACACGCCCCGGGAGCCACCCCCCGGTACCGCCCCCCGGTACCGCCCCGCGCCCCGCCCCGGCTGGGACAGAGCGCCGAGACAGCCCCGCGACACCGCGCCACAAACCGCTGGTGTAGCGGCACCGACAGCACCGTCAGCCCCTGCTGCGGAGGCCACGATGGTGGCACTCTGTGGCAGCCCCAGGGCCCGTCCCCAGCTGTCATCCCAGCGCGAAGGGGCAGCTCCAGGTCCGGTGAGTCCCCGGTACCCACCGGCACCAGAACCGCCCCTCTGCCGGGAGCAGCAGCAGCCCCAGCGCTCCCAGAGTGGCTGCCAGGATGCCCAGAGTGGCTCCCAGACCCTCAGAGTGGCTCCAGGACCCCCAGAGTGGCTCCCAGGACTCTCAGAGTGGCTCCCAGGACCGCCAGAGTGGCTGCCAGGATGCCCAGAGTGGCTCCAGGATGCCCAGTGTGGCTCCTAGGAACACCAGAGTGGCTCCCAGGATGCCCAGAGTGGCTCCCAAGATCCCTAGAGTGGTTCCCAAGACCTCCAGTGGCTCCCAGGACCCCCAGAGTGGCTCCAGGATGCCCAGAGTGGCTCCCAGACCCTCAGAGTGGCTCCAGGACCCCCAGAGTGGCTCCTAGGAACCCCAGAGTGGCTCCAGGACCCCCAGAATGGCTCCAGGACCCCCAGAGTGGCTCCTCGGAACCCCAGAGTGGCTCCAGGACCCCCAGAAGGGCTCCCAGGACCCCCAGAGTGGCTCCCAGGACCCCCATAGTGGCCCCCAGGAAGCCCAGAGTGGCTCCAGGGCCAGGAACAGTGAGTTGTGAAACACCACACGTGACACCAGGAACAGTTTTTTATTTATTTTAACAAGCACAGAGAATCCAACAGGTACCCAGCTGCTCCCGGCTCATTTCAGCTCCTTCACGGCCAGACCTGGGGAGGACAGAGGGGACATGGACTGGGGGGGCTCAGGCATGGAAGGGGGGCCTGGAACCTCCAGCTCCATGGGAACACCAAGCACTGATCCAGGCAAGGCACTGGGGGTGACACCAGCTCCAGGGAGCCTTCCAGAGGGCTCTCACAGCCCTCCTCAATCCCAAACACCCAACACGGGATTCCCAGGACACCTGGGGGCAGGGACACCAGCTCCAGGGACCGTTCCAGAGAAAGGGGGTTCTCACAGCCCCCCTCAATCCCAAACACCCCACATGGGATCCCCAGGATACCTGGGGGCAGGGACTGCTTCAGCTTCTCTGCCTTCTCCTTGTCGGTGATGACCAGGGTGTAGAGGTACCGGCTGCAGCGCACCTTGAACTTCACATTGTCCTTGTTCTTCTTGATCTTGACGGCTGTGGGGTGGAGGGGACAGCAGGGACACCCCGGTGTCACCCCTGGGAATCCCAGCGCACGCCCTGCCCCGTGCAGGATCCTCCAGCTCCATCCAGAGTGAGGATGGGGAGGAAAAAGCTCTGTCAGTGCTCAACTCTCCCTTGTCACGGGATTCCCGAGGGATTCCTGCCACAGCCAGATCCAAACAGGGGGAATTAGAGGGGAAAAAACTCTTCCCGTGTTGCTGAACAGTGAGACAAGGCAGCTCTTTGTCTCAATTATCCTCGTTTTGTTGTGCCAACAAAAATCTCCTGTTGAGGATGATGAATGAATCACCTGTGGTGGCACAACTCCAACATTCCACACATCATCATCCCACAGAGCAGGGGGAAGTTTGGGAATTGTTTCTGGAGAGCTGCAGCATCCCACAGAGCAGGTGGAAATTTGGGAATTGCTTCCAGGGAGCTGCACCATCCCACGGAGCAGGGGGAAGTTTGGGAATTGCTTCTGGAGAGCTGCACCATCCCACAGAGCAGAGGGATGTTTGGGAATTGTCTCCAGGGGTTTGGCTGAACCCCCCACGGCATGCAGAGCTGGGAGCAGCGTTCCAGGGACACCCCACAGGAGGGACCAAGCCAGCCCCGAACCCTCGGCACTCCCAAGGCAAGGAGCTCCTCAGAGCCCCCAGGGAACGAGCTGGAGCCTCCCCCAGGCCTGCCTGAAACCCCCACTCACACTTGGCGTCCTTCCGCCGCGCTGTCAGCAGGAAATCCTTGATCTCCTCAATCTTGCGAGGCTGCGAGAGCAAACACAAACTCATGGAATAAAAATCATGGAATGTTCCGTTTGGAAAGACCCCAAAGCTCATCCGTGCCATGGGCAGGGACAGCTCCAGCCTGGGGCTCTCCAGGGATGCGCTCTGAGCCCAGAGCTCATTCCCAGGCCACAGAACCCCCCAGCGCCCCGCTCACCCACCCCAGAGACCCCCCAAGTCCCCCTCCCTCACTGCAGCACCCTCCCCTCGAAGCCCTCGGCCCCTCACCATGGTTCCGGCTCGGCTTCAGCAGCTCCAACCTGCGACACAAACGCGCCAAGATGGTGTCAGCGCAGCCCCCCGCCATCGCGCCCCCCGCTCCCCGCCCGCCATCGGGTGCCCCCACGCTCCCTCCTCCCCCTCAGTCCACCCTGGGGCCGCCCGGTGCCGCGAGGCCGCGGATGGCGGCGGATCCCCCAGGCCCCCCCCGGGTCCCCCCAGCCGCCATCGCTCACCCGCAACCGCTGAGAACAAACCGGAAATGAGCGCGGCACTTCCGCATCCGGAACTTTATTTCCTACGGCGCGGGCGGCGGACAAAAAGCTTCGGATGGCGGTGGCGGCGCCGGGAGCTGCGATGAGCGGGCGGGGGCTCAGCCCCGGTACGAACGGGACCGGGCGGCGGCTGCGGAGGGGATTTCGGGCACCTCCAGGCCCCCGGAGCCGGGCACGGCCGGGAGCTGCCGGGCACGGGGAGCGGGGCGGGCTGCTGGCAGTTCCCCGAGCCGCAGAACCCCTCCGGGGATGATCCGTCCGAGGTTCAGTCCCGGGGAGCCCCGGGCGATGCCAGCGCTCGGTAACCCGGGCAGGGCTGTAATGGAGCGGTTCTGCCACAAGAGAGAGCTTCGATCCCGCTGAAAACCCCAAAGCCGGGCAAACCACCCCAAAACGCCGCGCAGAATCCTTGGGGGTGGGTGGCGAGGAGAAGGAACCCCATGCTGTCACTGTCCCCATCCCCGTCCTCATTCTGTCACTGTCCCCATCCTGTCCCCATCCCCATCCCCATCCTGTCACTGTCCCCATCCCCATCCCCATCCCCATCCCCATCCCCATCCTGTCACTGTCCCCGTCACCGTCCCCATCCTCATCCTGTCACTGTCCCCATCCCCATCCCCATCCCCATCCCCATCCCCATCCCCATCCCCATCCCCATCCCCATCCCCATCCTGTCACTGTCCCCGTCACTGTCCCCATCCTCATCCTGTCACTGTCCCCATCCCCATCCCGGTCCTGCCAAGCCCTGCGTGGGTTTTGGGCCGGTTTTTGGGGTGTTGGGATGTTCCCAAGGGATGCTGCATGGGGTCACACCCCCCCAGTGCTCCCAGTATCACCCCAAGCCCATTTACTGGGGTGACACCCACAGCTGCCAGCCCAGGGCTCTCCCCAGGAGAGGATTTTGGGAGGGGACCCTTCCCCCTCGCCCCCAAATGAGCTTTTTAATTGTTTGATTTACTTACCTCCCCTCCGATGGGCTGCTCTACTCCGCTGCTTTTTAATTGCTCCCGAAGCCGAGCGCTTTTTCATGTTTTCAGAAATGCTGAATGCTGTAATTAAAGCCCCGGCAGCGTAAATCAGCGGCGCGGGAGGACGACAGCCCCGAATTAAAGCTTTTGGCATGACAATAAAACTAAAGTGCCGCGAAAAGGGCCCGGTTTGGCACCGGCGCGGGATGCTGACGCCGAGGGGGCCGAGGCACCCCAAAATCCCCTGGATTTTATGGGATTATGGAAAGATTGGGGTTGGCAGGGACCTCAAGGCTCCCCCTGCCCCATCCCTGGTGGTGTCCCGGGGTTGGATGGTTTGGAGCAGCCTGGGATGGTGGGAGGTGTGAGGGAGAGGAATGGGATGAGTTTGGGGTCTCTTCCCACCTGAACCATTCCATTTTTGGGTCATTAATGAAGATGTGAAGGAACCTTGGTCCCAGTAAGGTCCCTTACTGGGGGCCACCAGCACCCTGAGCCATTGTCCCTCTGGATGAGAGGTGACATTCCCAGCAGCTCCTTCTCCATCCCCAATGTCCCCATTTGTGTCCCAAAACGCAGCTTGGCCCCACTCTGGGGCAGGGGAAGGGGCTCGACCCTGTCCCCCCCTGCCCTGCACCCCTGGGGCAGCGTCATTGCCACCCTCCCCATGGAAAGGCAGCACTCCTCCTTTATTAATAATAATTATAAATAATTTTTATATATCATAATCGCTACATATTATATGTAAATATATAATTATATTAAAATTGTACATATATAAATAATTATATATAATTATAATATAAAAATAGAGTATACAGAAATAGTAGAAATATATAAATAATTACTTATATATTATAGTTATTATATATAATATACCAATATATGATATATAAATATATAAAAAAAGTTTTGTATTATAATTATTATATATTATATAAAATATTTTATACATAAATAGTACAAATATATAAATAATTATTTATATATTATAAAAAACCAAAAATATATAAATTATAATCAATTATATAAATAATTATTATATATATTGTGTATAAGTACAATATATCAACATTATAAATATATAATCAATTTTATAAATATAGAAATAATTATATAAATATTATAAATAATAATATTAATGAATATTTAAAGCCGAGTGGGCGCCTAAATCAACAAAAATAATTCATGAGAGTCGTTAGCTCCTCAAAGTCTGGCTCTTACGACCGACTTTAAATTAAAAAAAAAAAAAATAAAAAATTAACAAATGCCAGCCCCAAAGCCCAGCACGTTCGGGATCCGCAGCTTTTCTGAGACATCAAATGCGTTTCCTGCCGCCTCCCCCCGGCCCGGCCCGGCTCCGCCGCCGGAGGAAATTCAATTAACGGCCTTAATTCACCCTGCGAGAGCCGATTGAGATGGAAAAATCCCCCGGATTCCGCTCGGGAAGCGCCGTGGAAGGATCAGGGAATTGAAGCTCGAGGTTTGGGGGTGCCGTGAACCCCTTGGTGTGTGGGGTTTGTGGGGTCGGTGGGACCCTCCCCCTTCCTCCTCCTCCTCCTCCTCTGCAGCAGCTCCAAAGGGAGTCCTTGGAGGGAAGATGGGATTCCAAAGCCACCCCGAGGTGTTCATCGTGCCCAGCGCCCCTGCAGGAGCTGCGGTGCCACCTGGGCCCTGGGGGACCTCGGGGACCTGGTGGCACACTGGGGACCTGGTGGCTCAGTGTGGGACATGGTGACACAATGTAGGATCTGGTGGCACAATGAGGGACCTGGTGACACAATGTGGGACATGAGTTGGGATTGAGCCGGGACTGAACTGGGATTGAGCCGGGATTGAGCTGGGATTGTGCTGGGATTGAGCCGGGATTGAGCCAGGATTAAACCGGGATTGAGGTGGGATTGAAGCAGGATTGAGCCAGGATTGAGCCGGGATTGTGCTGGGATTGAGCCAAGATTGAGCTGGGATTGAACCGGGACTGACCTGGGATTGAGCCAGGATTGAGCCGGGATTGAGCCGGGATTGTGCCAGGATTGTGCCGGGATTGAGCTGGGATTGGACCAGGATTGAGCCGGGATTGAGCCGGGATTGAACCGGGATTGAGCCAGGAGGTGGAGGTGGGAGCTGGCAGAGGGAGCAGAGACACGACAGGACACGTTCCCTGCGGATCCAGGGCACACAAACTGCAGCAGGAATTGATTCCTCCCCGAGTTTAGCAGAATCTCTCCCCCCAGCACAGAGCAGCAAGGTGGATTTCCCTCTCTGCCGTGTGCTGGCAGCATTTATCACCAGCAGGGACAGGAATCTCTCCCTATTTCCCTCTTTTTTCCCCTTTCTCTCTCATTTTCCTGCATGCAGGGCTCCTGGTGCAGCTCCCAGCCCATCCATCAGCCCAGCCCCGAGCAGCTTCAGGGGCACTTTGGGGCCCAAACTGCCCCTTTGGGGGTTTCGTGGGGTTTTCCTGCCTCTCCCCCTTTTTATTCCGCGTTTGTGGAGGACAAAGGCAGAACGGGGAGCGGGCAGAGCTGAATCCCAGGAAACAAAGCTCCTGTTTTCATGGAAATGCCCCGGAAATGAGGCAGCAAATTTGGGGAAGGGGGAGCAAAGGGATGGGGAAGGGTTTGGAGGGGAGGTGAGGTCAGGGAGGAGAAGGAAGTTTCCTGCAGGAATTGGGCATGGTGGAAAGCTCTGGAATAAGGATATTTTTTATAATTAGGGATGGGCTGGATCCTGCCCGGGCAGAGCACCCAGATGGAGCCAGGGGGAGCATCCACGTGGGGAGCGGCTCCTGCCTTGTCCCCGATTGTTCTGGGGGCTCTGAGAAGCTGGAATACCCCAATGTCCCCTCCTGTCCCCTCCGAGGGGCTCTGCCCTGGCTGGGGGCACAGGCCGGCTGTGTTTTGTCCCTGTGTGTCCCCCACATGTCTCCCCTGCCTTCTCCTAGGAGAGCAGTGCATGCTCACTGAGTGTCTTGTTTCCATCAGCTTCTTGATTTTATATTTCCACATGTAAGTTTAAGGTAGAGACACAGCAGCAAAGAAGGGTTTGGGATCATTGGATTTGGGGTCATTGCAGTTCTGTTGGGAGGTGCTAGGGCATAGTGTTCCAGTTTTGGTCCATACCCTTGCAAAGGCTCCTACGTACACGTATACATATTTTTTTCAATGATCATTTCATTTGCAAAGAATCACAGACGTAAATCACAATATTCTTCATAAAGCCGTGCAAAATCCACGATGAATCCTTGTCCCCACGATGTCCCCAAACCCCAGTGGCGACCCAGGGCTGACACCTGACACATCCAGGACCTGATGGGATGCAGGGAGACCCCACCCAGGCCAGGCCACCCGGTGGGGACACATCACAGGGTGGGTGACACCGTGGTGGCACTGTCGGGTGGGGACAGAGCACTCCCTGTCACCCCTCTCGGCTCCAGCCCAGTTCGCTCTCATCCTGCAGAGGAAGATTATGGAAATTTTCCTCCCTCCTTCCGCATAATTTTCCGACCGGGCTGCGGCGGCGGCGGCGGCGGGAGAGGCTGGGTGATGGGAATGTCATCTGCGATTCCATTATCTCCTGCTGCCGCCCCGCTCCCGCTTCCTTGTGAAACCTTCATCCCAATCTGCCGATCTAATTAGGACAATTACAGCGCGGGGACAGCTGGGACCCGCCCGCAGCCGCGGGGCCAGAGGGGACACCGGGGTTTGAGGAGGGGTTTGGGGGATTTTTTTGGGGATTATTTTGGCTTTGCAGGGGGATGGATGGGATCGTGGGGTCCCAGCCCCTTGTGCTGATTCCCGGTGTTGTTTTTGGGGTGCATGGCCCCAAGAGTGACCTGGTGACACAATTTGGGACCTGGTGGCACAGTGTGGGACCTGGGGACACAATTTGGGACCTGGTGGCACAATGTAGGACCTGGAGGGCACCAGAGTTTTGGGGGACGGGGGTTGAGGGATTTTTTGGAATTACTTTGGCTCTGCAGGGGGATGGATGGGATCGTGGGGTGCCAGCCCCTTGTGCTGATTCCCAGCGTTGGTTTTGGGGTGCACGGCCCCTGGTGACACAATTTGGGACCTGGTGGCACAATGTGGTGCCTCTGGGGGGCACCAGGGTTTTGGGGAAGGGGGGTTTGAGGGATTTTTTGGGATTACTTCGGCTCTGCAGGGGGATGGATGGGATCGTGGGGTCCCAGCCCCTTGTGCTGATTCCCGGTGTTGTTTTTGGGGTGCACGGCCCCAAGAGTGACCTCATGGCTGTGTCCTGCACGTGCTGCTGTCACCCCTGTGTCCCACCTCGCTGTCTGCCACGACCTGCAGGGCTCTCAGCCCCTCTTTGGGGACAGCTGCCAGCCCTGTCCGTGGCACACGCTGTCCCCCAGCCCCGGGGGTGCCGCAGCTCCCGGATCCTCATTGGAATTCCGCGGGCGCGCCGCGGCAGCTGGCGGGATGGCAGCGGAGTGACAGCGGTGACAGGTAACGCCAGCCACGGCGACAGCGGCTTGGCAGCCGGGCCACAGCCCCGCCGGGCTCCGCATCCGCCTCTCCAGGCCGGGATGTGCCGGGGGAGCACCGGGGGGATGCTCCGGGTGGGTGGGAGCTGCTCCGGCGTGCTGGGGATGGGCACAGATGGACACAGCTCTGTCCCACAGCGGGGACAGAGCTCTGCTGGCATCAGCTCCGTGTGCCCACGCTGGAATAGGGCACGGCAGGATGGGGAGAGCCCCGGGGGGATGTCCCGCCATCCATCCATCCCCCTGAGCTCCGCAGCGATGTCACCCTGGGGATGCTCCACAGCCACGGGGACGGCCCCAGCGGGACCCAGATCGGCGTCCCCGCTCTGGGATGTGGCACTGGAGGACAGCGACAACCCCCGGGGGTGCGACAGCCCCCGCGGCTCGCTGTGGCTGCAGCGATGCCCAGCCCGGGGATGCTCCGAGCAGGGAATTGGGGATCAGCCCCTCGTGTCGCACCAAAACGGGGACAAAAATCCAGGCGGGGACATTCAGGGACCCCGCACCCATCCCGGAGGGGCAGGCGGGGAGGGACACGGCGGGCAGAGCCGGCTGCACGGGCAATTAAGGGAAGTGCCAATTGTCAGCGGCGGTGATTAACGCTGCTCCAAATCCGCATGAATATTAACGGCCGACACGGCCCGGGCTCCCGCGCCATGAATTCTGGATGAATCTTAAGATAAATCGTTTGGATAACTTAGCGGCAGCTGTACTCCCTCGCCACCCACTGCCTCCCAAAATCAGCTCACGTCAGGCCAGAGGAGCCAGCGCGGAGCGGGGATGGCAGCTCGGGGATGGGTGTTGGGATGCGAGGGATCCGGGGTGCTCGGGGCTCCCCAGATCCGGGGGCAGAGCGGGGTACCCGGGGCTCCCAGGGCAGAGCGGGGTGCCCGGGGCTCCCCAGATCCCAGGGCAGAGTGGGGTGCCCGGGGCTCCCCCAGATCCCAGGGCAGAGCGGGGTGCCCGGGGCTCCCAGAGCAGAGCGGGGTGCCCGGGGCTCCCCCAGATCCCAGGGCAGAGCGGGGTACACGGGGCTCCCCAGAGGCGGAGGCAGAAGCTGCGCGGCTCTGGCGCCTTCCCAGGAGCTGGTGACAAACCCTGTCACTCGCCACGCTGCTGTTGTCTTTGCAGGGAGATGTTTGAGATATTTGCTGTGCCTCGGGGGCTCCTTCCCGAGGGATGGCATTTGTCACCGCGTTAGGGATGCGGCGCGTCCCCTCTCCTGACACGTCGTGCCCGTGAGCCGGAGCACATCCCGCCCCCGCAGCCCTGCCCGGAGCATCCTCAGGTGCAGAGATCCATCTTCCCTCCTGCCCCGGGCCCCATTGGCATTCAGCCGCCGCCGCTCCCGGTCCGAGCGTCCTCGGGGGCCGCGGCCTTGATTGCATCCTTGGGCTTCCATAAATCAGCCCGGGAGGCCGGCGGAGCGAGGGGGGAATGGAAATGGCACAGGCGGGAGATGAGCACGGCCGTGTCGCTGAGGGGGGACACGGGGACCGGGATCACTCTGTCACTGGGGTGGGACACGGGGACCAGGACCACCCTGTCACTGGGACAGGATGCAGGGACCAGGATCACCCTGTCTCTGGGATGGGATACAGGGACCTCTCTGTCACTGGGATGGGACACAGGGACCCCTCTGTCGCTGGGATGTGATTCAGGGACCAGCATCACCCTGTCACTGGGTTGGGATGTAGGGACCACTCTGTCACTGGGATGGGACAGAGGGGTCACTCTCTCACTGGAATGGGATGCAAGGACCACTCTGTCACTGGGTTGGGATGCAGGCTGGCATGCCAGGAGCTTTGCCAGGAGGAGAACAGCTTCTCCCATCCAGCACCTACAGCACCTTTGTGTCCTGGGGTGGTGCTGGAGCTGGGACCTGCCCTGATGCCCTCTGGATCCCCAGGTTTGGGCAGCCTCACGAGGCTTCCCTTGGGAGGGACCTGCTTCCTCTTCCTCCTCCTCTTCCTCCTCTTCCCCCTCCCATCCACGGCTCTGCAGGATCCTGTCCCAGCCCCTGCGTGACCTGCCGTGGCACCGTGCCCGTGGAAAGCTGCAAAGCCGACCCTCGGCTGCCAAAACAGCGTCAGAAAAATCAGGAAATCAGGTGCAAATGGCGAGAGGAGATTAACGGGAGAGGAGCGCTCGAATCAGGGGCCATTAACAGATTAAATCATTACACGGAGTCAGATCAGCGCACAAATAATATGAATAATAAACGTGGCTCGGGGGCAGCAGCTCCTGCTTCCCGTTTGTCTCAGCCAGGAGGGGAGGGCTGGTGACTGCCACCCCCACGTGGGGCAGGGACAGAGGAGACTCGGGAGAGCTCCGGGGTTGGGGACAGTGACACCAGATGTGCCTCTGTGACCCTGCCCCTTCCTGCGGGGCCCTTTTGGGGCTCACCAGCACCCTGCTCACCCCAATGAGATCTTGCAGCCCCCACAGCCCTGCAGGGACCACCCTGAGCCCCTCTCCCCATCCATCTTTCCCTTCTCCTCCCAGTCTCCTTCCCAGCTGTGTTTCCTTCCCCTCTGGAGAAGGGGAGCAGCCACGTCCCTGCTCTGCTCCAAAAGGTTCAAAGGCAGCACAGACACGTCAGTAAAAGGCTCCAAACAATGGGAAAATGTCTTTTCTCCCCGATTTAATTTCATTCCCGTCACCAAAAACCTCGAGGAGCTGGAAACAAAGCCTGAGCAGCCTCTGCATGGGCACGGGGAGGGGGCTGAGCCCTCCCTGGGCTGCCACAGGGTTAATT
Source organism: Myioborus miniatus (assembly GCA_035222195.1). NCBI lineage: Eukaryota > Metazoa > Chordata > Aves > Passeriformes > Parulidae > Myioborus > Myioborus miniatus. Next base: position 1,200,290 of record JAWWEB010000060.1, read on the forward strand.
CACATCTCAGCACCGTCACATTGATTCTGCTGGAGAATCCTTTCTTCCCTAAATTCCTGCTTGCCCGGGAAGGCTGGGGAAAGTCTGAGCTGCTGCGACAACACCTGGGAACAAGAATTATTATGTGGTGTGACAAGGTTTGATGAATTCCTGTGTGCCTGGGGGAAGGGACTAAGTAGGTGAATGAAGTGCGAATATTCTCGGTGACAATCGATAGCCTCGATTGAGCCGTCTGGCAGATGTGACATTTGGGTTTCACTCCTTGGACAGACTCACGGGATTGATGGCCTGGGAGCAGCAGGGAGTGAGGGCTGCAAGTGGCTGGCACGGCCTGGGCACAGGGCTGGGCTGGGGTGATGGCTTGGGGTCATTGCCTGGGGTTATGGACATGGGGTGGTGGGTTTGGGGTGATGGAGATGGGGTGGTGGGTTTGGGGTCATGGGTTGGGGATTCAGAAGGGCTCTGGGGGTGACACAGTTGCGTGTGACGTGTGATGCTGTGTGCCTGACACAGGTGTGACACAGGTGTGACAGGTGACGGTGACACAGGTGTGTCAGATGTTACATAGGTGTGACAGGTGTGTGACAGGTGACACACAGGTGTGTATGTCACAGCTGATGGAGCTGATTGAGCGCGTGGAGCGCCAGGTGTGTGTCAGATGTTACACAGGTGTATGACAGGTGTGACACGGGTGTGACACGGGTGTGACACAGGTGACACACACCTGACCCAGGTGTATGTCACAGCTGATGGAGCTGATGGAGCGCGTGGAGTGCTGGGTGTGTGTCAGATGTTATACAGGTGTATGACAGGTGTGACACAGGTGACACACAGGTGTGCCAGGTGTGTGACACAGGTGTGACAGTGACACACAGGTGTGACAGGTGTGTGTCCCCCAGCTGATGGAGCTGATCGAGCGCGTGGAGTGTCACACCGGGTGTGTGTGACAGGTGTGACACAGGTGACACACACCTGATCCAGGTGTATCTCACAGCTGATGGAGCTGATCGAGCGCGTGGAGCGCCAGATGTGTGTGACAGGTGTGACACAGGTGTGACAGGTGACACACAGGTGTGACACAGGTGACACACACCTGACCCAGGTGTATTTCCCAGCTGATGGAGCTGATTGAGCGCGTGGAGCTCTGGGTGTGTGTCAGATGTTACACAGGTGTATGACAGGTGTGACACAGGTGTGATAGGTGACACAGGTGTGACACAGGTGTGACAGATGTTTCACAGGTGTGACACAGGTGTGACACAGGTGACACACACCTGACCCAGGTGTATTTTTCCCAGCTGATGGAGCTGATCGAGCGCGTGGAGCGCCGGGTGCCGCTGCCGGAGCTCCTGGCCGCCTTCAACGAGCCGGCCACGTCGGATTACCTGGTGGTTTACCTGCGCCTGCTCACCTCGGGCTGCCTGCAGCGCCACCGGCGCTTCTTCGAGCAGTTCCTGGAGGGCGGCCGCAGCATCAAGGAGTTCTGCCAGCAGGTACGGGCACCTGGGCACCGTGTGAGGGCACCTGGGCACTGTGGGAGGGCACCTGGGCACCGCGTGAGGGCACCTGGGCACCGCGGGAGGGCACCTGGGGCACCTGGGCACCGCGTGAGGGCACCTGGGCACCGCGGGAGGGCACCTGGGCACCGCGTGAGGGCACCTGGGCACCATGGGAGGGCACCTGGGCACTGCATGAGGGCACCTGGGCACCATGGAAGGGCCATCTGGGGTACCTGGCAGTTCTGACAGCAGGTACGGACACCTGGGCACCGTCTGAGGGGCACCTGGGGCACCTGGGCACTG
>JAWWEB010000060.1:1207642-1220071 GCA_035222195.1 Myioborus miniatus
TATATTAAATATATAATATAAATATTATATATATATAATATATAAATATATATTATATAAATATATATAATATATATTATATATATTTAAAAAGAGCTGAGGAGAGGGAATTTTATTTTATAGATAATAAAAGTAACTATTATATATAGTAATTAATACTATAATAAATAATTAATATAATAATGTAGCAGTTATTTATATAATAATAGATTATATTTTATATATTATACAATATTATATATAATATATATTTCATAAATATAATATGTAAATATAATGCATAATATGATATTTTATATTATAAAATTAATTATTATATAATAATTAGTAATAGTAATAAATAAAAATATAATAATTTAGTAATTATTTATATAGTTACTATATTATACTACACTATATATACTGTATATAGTATAGTATAATAAAGTAATTAATTAGCCTTCTGATATCCATGGAGTCCTCCTCACCATTCTCTCCCTTTTTCCAGAGTCACCTTTGATTTGCAATCCAGGGACACGTCCCTGCTGGAGATGCCACCCCAGCCCTCCATGGTGATGTCCCCGGGGGTGGGGCCGGGGTCAGGTGAGGGACACGGCGTCCCTGGGCTCTCAGAGCACCGCGGCAGCCTCTGGTTCCCGGAGAAGGGGCTGCAGTGGAGGGGAGGAATATTTTTAGCTTTCTCATTAACCGAGTCCTTTCAAATTAGCCTTCCATTAACCTCAAAGCGCAGTGAAAGCGCTGCAAAGCGAGCGTGGGATTTTTTCCCCTTCCCTTTCAGGGCTTAAGGCTCCTGCAGAATATCAAGGTTTTCCTGATTAGAGTCGCATCTGCCTTGAAGCTCTAATGAAGGGAAGTTGTGGCAGGGGCGGGTTTTGGGCAGAGCTGGGCTGCTGGCAGTGGGGTTGGGGCAACACAAACCCTTCCCAGCCCTTCCAGTGAGGATCCATGGGGATTCTCCAGGTATTGGCACCTCTGTGCCCATCCTGGAGGTGCCCGAGGTCAGGGAGATCCATTAAACAAGGGAGAATCACCCCAAAAAGGTTTGGAGCTGCCTGAGATCAGGGAGATCCATCAAAAAATGGAGAACCATCACAATGGGGCTTGGAGGTGCCCGAGGTCAGGGAGATCCATCAAAAAATGGAGAACCACCCCAAAAAAAGGAATTGAAGCAGCCCAGGTGGCAGTGGCTCTCCCCATCCCCACACTAGGATTTTCCCTGGGTTTTGGGGTGCCTGGGGCTGGTTTGGGGCTGAACATTCACCCAGGGGCTGGCAGAGCTGCTTTGGAACACCTCTGGCTCCAGTTCTGGCATCCTCCAGTGCGTTCTTGGGTGGGATGGGATCGAGGTGAGGGGAAGGAGATGGAGGTGGAGGGATGGAGATGGAGACAGTGGAGATGTGTGTGGAGGAAGGAAGGAGGCAGAGGAGGGATGGAGCAGAGCCCAGCACAGGGTTGGCTGCAGGCGCAGCAGCTCCTGGTTCTGTTCCCTGCCATTTGTGAGGCTGCTGTGAGCTCAGGGGACCCTCCCCAGCTCCAATCCCACCTAGGGAGCCAGAGCAGGAACCCACAGCACTGGGATGCTCCTGAACAGCCCCTTGGGGTCCCCCAGATCCCCCCCAATCCCCGGGCACGCCGGGACCCAGCACATCCCGAGCTGCCTCCACGGCTGCGTGTGCAGCTCACACACCCAGGGCTGATTTCCATTAAGAGGAAAGCAGAAATAAGGGGAACATCAAAGGGAAATTGGAAAGACAGAAGAAAAAAAAAAAAAAAAAAAAAAGAAAAAGAAAAGGAAAAAAAAAAGAAAAAAGCGGGGCGGAGGAATGGGAGATGGAGGAGAAGAAAGGGAAGGAGCTGCTCCGCGCCGGAGCCCGTCCTGCAAATTGGAAGAGCTGCTCGGAGGTGTCCACAGGCGACCCTGCCAAATCAATTGATTTCATCTCTGGGCACAGAGGCCTTTTTTTATTTCACACCAATTTTCACGGGCAGCGTCGGATAAAAATGGCAGAGACGACGGGAAGGGAGAGTGACGGGCGGGGGGAGAAAAGTGGTGGGGACAGGAGGGACCGGCTGGTGACAAAAAGAGCTGAGGGGAGGGAAATTCTGCTGCCAGGGCCCGCCTGGGGATGGTGTCCCGCTGTCCCCTGCTGTCCCCACGTGCCCAGTCCTTCCCCACCTCCCCTGGTGACCCAGTACTGGGTATTTCCACCTGGGAATGAGGGCAAAGCCCCGAATCCCGGCGGTTCTCCCGAGGTGTGGCGGGAGCATCCCTGCTCCTCTCTCTCCCGCACGCAGCCGGAGACTCAGGCAGAGAAAAATACCCGCTGACATCAAGGTTATGTAGTCCTGGGCTGACAAGATGGATTATCTCCCGCAATCCATCATTTCCCTGGCTCCTATTGCAGTTTTCCTTTCGCTCTTTCTCTTCCCCCCTTTTTTTCTTTATTTTTTTTCATGAGTAGAAAACGTTTTCAGCAGCTGTAATAGCCACGGCTGGAGGCAGGGACGGGAATCCATCATTTATTTGGTGGGGTTGGATAATAAGTAAGCTCAGGCCTAAATCCCGTGACCTTGAGAATTAAATAATAACAATAATAACACTAATGAAATCCCATGGAACTTCCCACTCACAGCAGCCGCTCTCCCTTCCTTGGCAGGTGGAAAAGGGCTCGGGATTATTTTGCCAGTAACGAGGGTGGTGAAGCTCCCATGGAAACGCTGTGGGTGAAGGGATGGGGGCTTTGCCCTCCCTCCCCTCCCCTGCCCTTCCCCAGCCCCCTCGGGTGGCACTGCCAGCAGCAGGGAGGCTCTGGGGACGGGCACACTGAGACATTTCCCTCTGGAAGCGTTTTGGCTTTGACATTTCCCCAAGAAAATTCCCTGGCTCCTTGTCGCACGCTGGCATTTTGCTTTGAAATCCAGGATCTCCAACCTGTGACAAAAACCTGGAGAGTGGGAATCAAAACATTTTCCCTGCCTTGATGCCTCTTCCTTCCACTGCTGCTGCTCCCCCAATCCCCCTTTTCCTCCCAAGGATTGGGGTCTTGGGGCAATGAGGGGCAGACCCAAGGACTGGATTTGCTGATCCCTATGGATCCCTTCCCTCTGGAGCTGCTCCTTGCAGCCCCAGGGCTCCTTCAGGGATTTGCTGATCCCCATGGATCCCATCCCTCTGGAGCTGCTCCTTGTCACTGATTGCAGCCCCAGGATTCCTTCAGGGATTTGCTGATCCCTATGGATCCCTTCCCTCTGGAGCTGCTCCTGGCTGCTGTTTGCAGCCCCAGGGCTCCTTCAGGGAGCAGCGAGGCCACAGCCAGACCAGCAGCGTGGAAAATGGAGAGGGAAAGTCACCACTGCCTGAGGATGGGAATAATTCCCTCCGTGCAGGGGTGGCACATCCCCCCAGAGCGTGCCGGTGCCCCCAGGGCAGGTGGATGGGAAGCTGAGGGTGATTCCCATCCTTCTCTCACTGCCCAGACCCAGCCCGGGGCAGGAACATTCTGGAAGGGCTGCAATGGGGACAGGAGGGTGGGTGGCACAAGGGTGGCATGGTGACACTGGCAGGGTGTGATCTCTGGTGAGACCCAGGTGAGCTCCAGGGAAGTTTGGCAGAGGAAAATGAAAATTTCGGGAATGCGGGAGTTTCCCTTCCTGCGGTGGAGCAGTGATGGAGCACAGCGGCTGCCAGGGGAGGGGGTTATTCCATCTGGTCCCCTCAGGGTGTCACATCAGCCCTGTGTCCCCCACCCCAGGCTTGTTGGGGACCCTCGGCATTCCAGGGATCCTCAGCTGCTGCCGGGGGTGGCTGCACCCGCCCGGTGCCCGCGGCTCCTCCCGCTGCTGGAGGCACTAAAAATCCACCAAACGGGCAAAATTAACCCGAGCCTTTGCACGGGGCTCTGCCGGAGCCCTGGCACGGATGTGCAGCCCCTGAGGCTTTGGGGAGGACGTGCACCCCTGATTTGGGGCTGGATATTCCCAGTTTGGGGCTCAGAGAGGGACTCAGAGCCCTGGAGGGGTATTGGGGGGACTCAGAGCCCTGGAGGGGTATTGGGGTGCCCCAGAGGGTTCCTCCACATCCAAAGCGTTCTGGCATGCGTGGGGAGCACGGGAGTGACTCCCTGCAGGTTTTGGGGTGCTGGGCTGGCAGCTGCCCCCATTGGGACCGTGGCTCTGTCCCCACCCGGGCCAGGCACAGCTCCCCATCAATAACTCCCAGCTCCGGAGCGCTGTCACCCGGCCGGGGGTGACAATTACAGCGAGCCCCGGGGCTGGAGGCACCGCGGGGCCCCGGAGTGAGCCGGGATCACGGAGCAGGGCCAGGAGCACACGCACCCGGGCTCTGCAGGGACCCGGGCTTAATTAATCTGCTGTCGAGCAGAGAAGTGGGAATGGTCCCGGAGGAAGCCGGGGAGATGATTGTGCTGGAGTGAGACAAAAGAGAACAGTTAGACTGTGACAGCTGATATTAAAATGACTACAACTCACTTCAGCCCCCCCTCCAGTCAATGCATTATATTCCTTATAAATAATGGGATACTCCAGGTTAACTGTCTGTTGCTGCATTCCAATTGTTGATATTTAATTAGCTCTAAAATTAAAGTGTTCTTTTATTGCCCTGTCGTTAAGGCTGCCTTGTTTCTAATTGATTGAGATGGAAGTGCTTCCTCTCCCTCCCTCCGGGGGCGCGGCGCTGGGGGCAGGTGTGGTGACACCGGGTGACACCGTGTGACACCGGGAGGTGTGACAGGAGCAGAGCTCTGGGACATGTCCCCAGGGTCTGGGGGGTCTGGGGACATTCCCAGGGCTGGATCCTGCCCTTGCAGACCCCAATTCTCACAGGATCATCCCAAATTAATGAGCATCCCCTTTTCCCTGGCTCTTGGTGTAAATCCACGCTGACAGCGGGCTCAGGATCCTCCTCACCCTCACACCTTCATTGGAAATCACCCCAAAAATGAATCCAAGGAGGAATGAGGCACCAGGGCTGCAGCCTGCTCTGCTGGGTCCTGCAATGCCCAGGTGCCAGGGCAGGAGCTCCTCCCTGCATCTCAAAATCAGGAGGAATTCGGAGCCCTCTGATCACCCTGGGATGAAACCTCAGAGGCCGAGCTGGGCACCAGGAGCTGCCACAAAACCCCACCAGCTCCCTCCGAGCCCAAACATCTCTTTAAAACCCTGCTGCATAATTTACCTGGAGCCATTTCACGTAGGAATGTGGGAAACCCTCACCCCTCACTCTGCAGGAGAACATTCCCTGCTCCCCAGAACCCCAAATTCCCCTCTGGAGCGGGGACCTCTTGTTGCTCCATCCATCCATCCATCCATCCATCCATCCATCCATCCATCCATCCATCCATCCATCCATCCATCCATCCATCCATCCCTGTGGGATTGAGGGGTTTTTCAGCACGGGTTTTTTGTGCTCCAAACGCGAGGAAAACCAGCGGGATGTTGGCTGCGGGTGCTCCTGGTGCCGCTCCCGTCCCGGCGCGGGGAGGGCGGGGTGTGGATGCGGAATTTCGCGGTGCCTCTTTCATGTCAGAGCAGCGCCGGAGCGCTTGGGAGAGTTAATAATAGAATAGCAGCGGATTAAACAATGAATAATGGAGGAGGGTAATAGAGAGAATAAATAATATATTTACACACTCGCAGCGCTGGGGGTGGCAGGGATGTCCCCGTGGCACTGCAGGTGCCCAGTGCAGCTCGGCAAAGCCAAACTCTGCCGGAGGGTGCCAGTCCCGCTCTGGGTGACACGGGCACATCACAGGGCAGCAGCTCCCAGAGCGATGCTCCCGAGCAGGGCTGGCAGGCAGAAATCCTCTGGCTGAGCCGTCTTTTCATGCTCCCTGGCTCCTGACGAACTCGATCTTGCTTGGCTGCAATCCCCGAGCGCTTTAATGGGGGTTTGTTTTCCCAGCAATGCGCGCGGTGACAGGGACGGCTGGCACGGGCCCGGTGCCGGGGGACAGCAGGGTGGCACCGGGGGTCCCCCGGCTGGCAGCGGGCTGGCGGCAGCTGCGGGGTGCTGCAGGATGGAGATTCCCGGGATCTGCTCCCGGCCACGCTCCCCAGCTGCTGCCGTGCGCCGGCCACCAGCTGCTGCGGGACGTCGCCGGTGGTTGTGGCTCTGGTGGTGGCACAGGGCTGGCCTGGGGGCCCTAATGAACAGCCCGGGCTGTGCTGGGGGATGGCACTGCTGGGGTCCCCCGGAGCATCCCCGGTGAGGGTCACGGGGCGCAGGTGGCAGGCGGCAGAGGGACCAGGATGATGGATGGGGCTGGCCCGGTGGCAGCGCCGGTGACACCGAGGGCTCCGGGTGATTTATCGCTGCCCCAGATGGGCCTGGATGGGAGCCAGAGGGGGGGAGAGCTTTCCTTAGGAGAGGGTGCGACCCCTGGCACCCGGCACCCCAAAATATCCGGGGGGGCTCTCAGGGAGGGGCTCCTCATACCCAGCTCTGAGTCTGGGGTCTGGCAAAAGCTTTGCCCCCTCAAATACCCCCGAAGTGGGCTCTGCCCGCCCTGAGCAGACCCTGCCTGTGTGTCCCCGCGTGTCCCTGCCTGGCTGAGGGTCATTAATTCACCTGTCACAGCCCGAGATAATATTGATGTGGCCATTAGAGCGCGGGGACAACAAGGCACAGCATCAGTGCCACCCGCGGCGGGATCATCCCCACCTCTCCCGCCGTGCCACAGGCGTGTCCTCCCCTCTGTCACCTCCCAGGACATTTGTCCCCACCTCCCACCTCCCCCTGCCGCGGGTCCCGGTACCTGGGAGAAGGGGGAGAAACGCTGGGAGCCCTTAAAATAACACCCGAGTGTTTAAGGATGTGAGATCCGTGCTAAATCTCAGGGAAAAGGAGCAATTATCCTGTCACACGAGGTGATATAATTTTGGAGAGCTGGTTCCGCAGCTGTAATTTTTTCCCAACCATTTCTCCCCCAGAGGGATTTAGTGGCCAATTATCCACCAGGGAACGGGAAGGTGCTGCTGCCAGCTCCGGGTGCCGGGTGCCATGTTCTGTGTGCCATGTCCTGTGTGCCATGTGCCGTGTGCCATGTGCTGTGTCCTGTGTGCCATGGCCTGTGTTCTGTGTGCCATGGCCTGTGTGCCGTGTGCCATGTCCTGTGTGCCATGTGCCATGTGCTGTGTGCCATGTGCTGTGTGCCATGTGCTGTGTGCCATGGCCTGTGTGCCATGTGCTGTGTCCTGTGTGCCATGCCCTGTGCACCATGTCCTGCGTGCCATCTTCTGTGTGCCATGTCCTGTGTCCTGTGTGCCATGTGCTGTGTGCCATGTGCTGTGTGCCGTGTGCCATGCCCTGTGTGCCATGTGCTGCTCTGGAGAAGCTGCCCAGTGCCAGGATGCAGTGTGCTGGCACTGCTCTGGCTGCTGGCACCGGTGTGGATGCTGGCACTGGTTTGGGCACTGTCAGCACTGTGGGTACTGGTTTGGGCACTGGCACCAGTTCTGGCACTGCTGTGGGTACCAGTTTGGGCAGTGTCACAGTTCTGGCACTATTGTGGGTACTGGTTCTGGCAATGTTGTGGGTACTGGTTTGGGCAGTGCTGTGGGTACCAGTTTGGGCACTGGCAGTGCTGTGGGTGCTGGTTTGGGCACTGACACTGCTCTGGGTACCAGTTTAGGCACTGGCACCGGTTCTGCTGGTGCTGTGGGTACTGGTGCTGGTTTGGGCACTGGCACCGGTTCTGTCACTGCTGTGGGTACCAGTGCTGGCACTGGCACGGGCAGGGTCAGGAGGCCGAGCTCTCCCACCCGTTGGGCAGCCAGGGAACGTAATTAAGTGCGAAGTTGTCATTTTTTTAATGAAGTGCCAGCGCTGGAGTTTATAATTGCTAATGAGCCCGAATAATAATTAGCTGGGTTTTAATGAGGGCGATGATCACTGGGAGGGAGAGAGCGGCGCTTTGGCCTCGTTCCCTGCCGTGTCCAGCAGCCAGGGTCACCCGTCCCAGCCCTGCTGTGACCCTGCCACCTCTGTGCCATCCCTCAGAGCGGGGCCACCATGGCACGGTGCCACACTGGGGGTCACAATCCCAGGAAGAGCTGTGGGAATCTGCTGTGGATGTCTCTGCACAGTCTGGTGCCCCTCAGCAGCGCTGTGGCACTGGGGACCTCCAGGAGGAGTCTCTGCCATGGGGAGATGCCACCACTGTGCCTCATGTGGCTCTCCAGGCGGGCAGAGTGGACCAGGACATTCCTGTCACCCTGAGGGCCACTCTGGGGTGGTGTCTGTGAGCACCTGGGTGCAGAGGGGACCTGGAGGGTTGGCCTGGGGACACCTGGCTGCTGTGTGACACCAAATGTGGGTGCACAGGGGACCTGGAGGGTTGGCCTAGGGACACCTGGCTGCTGTGTGACACCAAATGTGGGTGCAGAGGGGGCATGGAGGGTTGGCCTGGGGACACCTGGCTGCTGTGTGACACCAAATGTGGGTGCAGAGGGGGCATAGAGGGTAGGCCTGGGGACACCTGGTGCTGTGTGACACCAAATGTGGGTGCAAAGGAGATGTGGAGGGTTGGTCACCCAACATGTCCCTGCTGGGGACACCTGGCTGCTGTGTGACCCTGGCTGCTCCTGGTGCTGATGCTTCCAGCTCATCCCATCCCCAGAGAGTGAAATTAGAACAGGATCAGAGGGCAAAAATCAACCCACTAATTATGGAATTGCAGGCGATCATGGTTAATTAGAGAGAGGTGTGAAGGGATGGGGCTGTGGGGGCTGCCAGGGAGGTGTGAGCTGCTCATCCCAAATGTGGAGTCTGGCATTGCTGAGCCCTCAACCATCCCAGCTCCTGCTGAGCACCCGATCCTGGCTCTGGAAAATCTCTCTAATTGCAGCAGAAACCTCGAGAGCCACCAACGGCTGCATCCAAAGGTTCATAAAGCAGGCAGCAAATCTGGGAGGCAGCTGTGATGTTGCTTCAAAAAAAATTAAGAAAAAAAAGAGGGAAAAAGAGCAGGTAAAGGAGCCAAGTAGCAGCTCCACACTGCGTGTTTTTATGGAAATAAATAATTCACCCGTGCTGGGGCACCTCCAGCACCCCCAGCAGGAGCTGCACGGTGCCAGAGGTGCCGTTCCCTCTGGATGCTGCCGGATTCCCAGGAAAAGCGTGCAGGATGTGCCCTGGGATGGGTTTGTTCTGGTGAAGGAGCAGGTCCCCGTGCCGAGGCCATCTCTGCTCAGCCCCAGAGCTGCCACCCCACCGTGGCAAACGGTGTCACCACGTCGCGGATGTCACCCCTGCTCCACCTCAGAGCGGGAGGGAGGGACCCGCCCCGCTCCAGACAGGCCCATTAACCCAGCGCACGCTGTTATTTCTCAGAGCTGTAATTAAATTTAATTGTCAATTACGGAGCGACAATGTGGGATCGGCACAAGGCCGCCCAACCCCCGCAGCAGCAGCAGCGGGGAGCGGATCCAGCGCCGGGACCCCCCCGTGCCCCCAATCCCCGATCCCACAAGAAGCGAGAGCCGCAGCTCTTCACGCTGCTCTGCTTTCTGCTTCCTCACCAGAGCTGAAACCTGACCTTTTTTAATATACAGGGCTGCGGCTCCGGGGCCGGGAGCATCTCTGGGAGGGAAAGGTGGGAGAGTGAGACGGAAATGGGGGGAGCATCGGGGGCTCCGGACAGATCGCTGGTGTTGGGGTGCCCACCCAGGGAGCACCGGGGGGATTCAGGAGCCCGTCCTGGTGTCTGTGGGATGAAGGACGGGAGGCAGGGATGGAAAAGTGCCCGTTTGAAAATCAATGGAAGTGTCACGCGTCGGGAGCGGGGCTGTGCCTGGAAATTGCAGCCGCGCGCGGCGCCGTCGCCGAGGCCCCGATAATTGTGCTTTTCTTCTCCTCCTTTCTTTCCCTTTCTCCCGCTGCGCTGCAATAATTGGGAGCTGTCGCCCGGCTCATCCGCTCGGCTCCGGGCGGCAGCGCTGCAATTATCCCGCGGCTCTGGGACCACGCCTCCGACAGCCACACACGGCACACGCTGCCCTGTGCCACCCCTGTCCCCTCTGTCCCCGTGCCCAGCCCCAGGACGGCTACGTCCTCACTGCCACATCAAACCTGTTGCCATCTAATGCCATCCCCACCCCATCCCACTCCAAACCTGTTCCCATCTAATCCCATCCACATCCCATCCCATTCCAACCCCATCCCCACGGTATCTTCATCCCAATCCCATGTCCTTTCCTGTTCCCATCCCCATCCTATCCCTGTTCCCAACCCCATCCCCTTCCCCATTCCCATCCTCTCCCATTCCTATCTCCATCCTCTCCCTGTTCCCATCCCCATCCCACTATCTTCATCCCAACCCCGTGTCCTTTCCCATTCCTATCCCCATCCTCCCTCTGTTCCCATCCCATTCCAGCCCAACTCCATCCCCACACTATCTTCATCCCAACCCCATCCCATCCTCTTCCCCATTCCCATCTCGTCTCCATGCCACTCCCAAACCCATCTCATCCCATCCTTATCCCACCTCCATCTCCATCCCCATCCCATCTCCATCCCCACCCCATCTCCATCCCCACTTGATTCCCATCCCCATCCCCATCCCCATCCTCATCCCCATCCTTTCCTCTTCCTATCCCCATCCTATCCCTGTTCCCATCCCATTCCAACCCAAATCCATCCCCACACTATCTTCATCCCAACCCCATCCAATCCTCTTGCCTGTCCCCATCTCATCTCCATGCCACTCCCATCCCCATCTCCATCTTATCCCATCTCCTTCCCCATCCCAGGGCACGGTGCAGCTGCTGGGTGAACCTCAGCTCTGGGCTGCACCACCGAGGCCACAGGTCCCATCCTGACCTACTTTCCCCAGCAAATCCCTCTCTGTCAGCGTTCCAGAGCCAGCTCCTGCCTGGGAGCCCCGAGTGGGGCCGTGGCTCCCGGGGAGTTCCTGACACAGGCTCACAAAAACACAATTATGGCAGAGCTGATAAATGTGTCAGTCCTGCAGGCAGGAGTTCCCTGGGAGCAGGGAGCTGTGCTGCTGTGCCCACGGGCACTCCCCGTGCATGGAATTCACCGGGAAATGCCCTCCCCAGCCCTGAGTTTGTGCATTATTGATGAACCTCTCAGGGCACCCATGACTTATGGGCTCTCCTGCCTCTCTTTTCCCTGGAACTGGTGAGATCCATGGCTGGCTGTGGCACGGTGGAGGAGAGATGCATTTTCCGTGATGGAATGCCAAGGAACAGCTGGGTGTCTCACCTGCAGGGTGGGCTGGGGGCTGCAGACCCCTGGTGGGCCTGGGACAGGTGTGGGGACAGGGACAGGGGTGGCTTCCCAATGAAACCCCGTCCCCAGGGTCCTTGGCTTGGCTGTGCTCACACACAGCCCCGGCTCGAGGGATCTGCATTCCCCAAAGGATTTCCTTAATTAGGAGAATTGACAGCGACGCCGGCTCCTCACCCACTCAGCCCCGGGCTTCAAAGCTCTGCCCACCCCCTGCCACAGCAAGGAGGGGACACCGTGGTGGCACCAGCACCGTGCTGAGCAGGGGACAGGGACCCTGTCCTCAGCCCCAGGGTGGGGCTGAGCTGGGAGAAGAGGCTGGAGATGAACTTTGGTGTGGGTTTAGGATCCTCCCAAGAGGGGAAGGCGCTGTCACCTCCCACCCCACGCCCAGGGTGGATGTTCCTGCTCGGTGGCCTCGTGGCAGCATCCTCCCTGGCACATCTGGGCGGGTTTGGTTTGATCCTGGGGTTGAGACTGGACATGATGGCCATATCTGTGCCATATCTGTGCCATATCTGTGCCAGATCTGTGCCAGATCTGTGACATATCTGGTCTAGAGCAATCCTACCCATGCCATAACCACCCTACCCGTGCCATAGTCATCCTACCTGTGCCATAGCCACCCTAACCATGCCATATCCACCACACCTGTGCCATAACCACCCCACTTGTGCCATAGCCACCACACCAGTGCCACAACCCCCCTACCTGTGCCATAGGCACCCTAACCATGCCATAGCAACCCTACCTGTGCCAGAGCCACCCTAACCATGTCATAGCCACCCTAACCATGCCATAGCAACCCTACCTGTGCCATAGCCACCACACCAGTGCCACAGCCACCCTACCTGTGCCATAACCACCCTAACCATGCCATAGCACCCTAACCATGCCACAGCTACCCTACCCGTGCCATAGCCACCCTAGCCATGCCATAGCACCCTAACCAGGTCATAGCCACCCTAATCATGCCATAACCCCCAAACCTATGCCATAGCCACCCTACCTGTGCCATAGCCATCCTAACCATGCCATAGCCACCCTAACCATGCCACAACCACCCTAACCATGCCATATCCACCCTAACTATGCCACAACCACCCTAACCATGCCATAGCCATCCTACCTGTGCCACAACCACCCTAACCATGCCATAGCCA
>JAWWEB010000060.1:1232779-1245204 GCA_035222195.1 Myioborus miniatus
TCTCCCTGAGCACACCTGGAGGAGCTTCAGCTGCAGGTGGGTTAAATCTCACTGAACACACCTGGAGGATTTTCACCTGCTCTGGGTTAAATCTCCTCCCTGAACACACCTGGAGGAATTTCAGCTTCTTTGGGTTAAATCCCCTCCCTGAGCACACCTGGAGGGTTTCACCTGCTCTGGGTTAAACCTCCTGCCCCAGTGCAGACCACAGTGGGGCTGTGGGCTCAGTGCAGCTGCCCTGGGATGCCCACCCTGTGCCAGGCAAGGCAATGCTGGAGATTTCCAGGAGGGATGAGCCATGAGTGATGCCCACTGGGGACTGGTAAGGTGGGTTCTGGGCTCTGTAGCTTTTGTAGTGTTCTGCTGGCAGGAACCCCAAATTTTGGGGTGTGAAAAGAGCCCGGGGCTGCTGTGGGGCACCCTCAGGTGTGTGGGTGCACCAGGTGGGGATGGCAAGGCCAGGAGTGAGAGCACACATGACATCTCCTAAAAACTGCTCTGGAACCCCCCCCAAGTATTTTTGGGTCTGGATTTTCCAAAATCCCCGCTTCTCTGAGCTTTGGGTGTGGGAATTTGGAATGGGGTCTCTATAGATGTTCTGGCTGAGGGGAGAGGGTTTTGGGGGGCTCTGGCACCCCCAGCCTGGCCCTGGCTGCTGAGGGGGGGTCAGCAGTGAGAACCCTCAGCCTCTGGAGCGTGTGATGAAGTGAGAGCCTTGGATGCAGCCCCCAGCAAACCTGGCTGCTCCCCAGCTGCTGTTCCCGAGGAACGCTCCGAAGGTGGCCTTTAAATGTTAAGAAATCACGTTAAAATGAGCCAGAGCCTTCGTTTAAATTTTTAATCTCCTGATTTAAAAACTCAGCCCCGAGGTCTGGGCTGCTGCTGGGGGGGCTGGTGCTGCTCGCTGGGTGTCTCAGTGCTGGTGGTCCTGGGCTCTGGGGTCAGCTCTGCAGTGGGGGCTGCACCTTTGCCCTCCTGCTGCTGAGTGGAGCCAGCTTTCCCCATCCTGGGGCTTCTCCCGACCCTTTCCAGCGCGTAGGAAAAGGAAAACTTGGCTTTGCAGGGCAGTGGAGGAGCAGTTTGTGCGTCTGGGGCTGGGAGGGGTGTCCTGGTTCCGTGGTTCCAGTGTTAGAAATGTTCCTTCCCCCCAATACCTGCAGCCTCAAAGGAGGAAACACCAATGTGAGTGAGGCAGGGAGGGTCTGGAGCAGCAGGAATGGTGTCAGCCCCACCCTCAGCCCCTCTCACATGGGGATCCAGGTGGGAACTCCCCCATCCTGCTCGGTATGGGGGGAGCAGCTCCTGCCACGCTGTGCTGAGCTCCTGGGGAGCTGCAGGGAGGAGGATGAGAGCTCTGGATGGAGCAAAGATCCTGCCCTGAGCTCCTCCCTGCTGCCGGGATTGGGGCTCTACACCTGCAGAGTGAGGGGCTGTCCCAGGATGCTCAATTAGAGGGGCTCAGGGCAGGAGAAGAAACCTCAATGGTGTCCTGGGGTGCTCATTTAGGGGGTTCAGAGCAGAAGGAACCCCAATGCTGTCCTGGGGTGCTCAGTTAGGGGGGCTCAGGGCAGGAGAAGAAACCTCAATACTCTGCTGGGGTGCTCATTTAGGGGGTTCAGAGCAGAAGGAACCTCAATACTGTCCTGGGGTGCTCATTTAGGGGGTTCAGAGCAGAAGGACCCTCAATGCTGTCCTGGGGTGCTCATTTAGGGGGTTCAGGGCAGCAGAAGGACCCTCAGTGGTGCCCTGGGGTGCTCAGTTAGGGGGGCTCAGAGCAGGAGGAACCTCAGTGCCAGCACCAGGGTGGGTTTGGGAGCCCTGGTGGTGCCAAACCCTCGTGTCTGAAGGGGAACCAGGGATCCCATGGTCCCCATGGAGGGGTGGGACCCTTAACCCCCCCATTCCAGTGGTTTTTGGGATACTTGGGCCCATCTGATGGGTGCAGAGGGGTGGCAGCCACAGCCGGGTCACCCTGACCCTTGGTGGCTCGTTCCCAAATCTCCCCAAGGACAGAGCCAGCTCCTGCCCAGCCGTGGGAGTCCTGCCCAGGCTGGAGATGCTGCTCTGCTCTCTGCCGGCTCAGAGCCCCCTCAGCACCGAGCACCAGCCTTGGAGGAAGATTTAATTGGGCTGAGATGCCCCAAGCAGCTGATGCTGGGAGACAGCCCCGGGGCTGGGACGAGGAGCAGCCCTGGCAGGAAGGAGAGGGCGCTGCTCCTATCCTCGGTGCTTTTTTAACTCATCAAAGATTGCAGATATTTCTGTTCTGAGCCGGTTTGGAGGCTCCTTGCACAGCACCCGAGGGCAGAGTGGTGGAGCCCTCTTTGATGCCCTTCAAGGAGCGGCAGCTTCAGCCCTGCCAAAAATGGGGCGTTTGCCTGCGTGTGGCCTTCCAGGGCTGGAGAGGGCCCTGAGGGCCCGGGGAGTGATGAGGTGGCTGTGACTCACCCCAGGCTGCAGCTCTGGGGAGAAGGGACCCGCTAAGGCCAGGTTTGAAGAGAGCATTAAATGATTGCAGAGGCTGCTCTGGCCTGCAGCGCTGCCCTGGGTCGATTCTTCCAGCAGAGCTGATGCTTCTGGAGGAAAAAAGCCCCTTTCAATCTTAATTACAAAAGCAAGGAGGTGTTAGGGAGCCTTGCTGCAGCTGGAGTTATCCTCCCTGTTAGAAACCTGCGCGTTGTTGTCGGTCTGGATGGTTCTGGCTTCTCCTCCTGCCTGCGGGAGCTCGTTACCCTGCTGCCCGTGAGGCTGCCCAGCCTCCCGGATCCAATTTCTCTTCCCTGCGCCGGTGCTGACAGCCTGTGCTTCCATCCATCTCCCGTGCCCTTTGATAGCCGGGAAGGACTGAGCTCCTGGAGTCTCTCACTCGCTCACACGCCGCGCTCCCGACCTCTCCTTGCGCTTCCCCGCCCTTCCCCGGCTGCTGCTCCGCTCCGGGCGCGGGGATGCTGCGGGAGTCAGCGCCTCCTCCGAGGAACGCGAGGGATGCTGAGGACAGCCGAAGCTCTTGGCTGCTGTCCTGCAGCCTCTGGATAGTGCTGATGGTCCCCAAAGCTCCTGACAGCCCAGCAAAGACTTTTTCCATTTCAAACAAAGCCTTGATCTTTTTTTGGAACTTGCCTTGGTTTTCAGACAAGAGTTTTTTTTTAATTCAAGCCCAGCGCCGTATTTTGGGTTTTGACTTTGATGCGCCCTCTTCAAGCAGGAGGCAAAATAACAGCGTTCACATCCGCAAATAGCCCCGGGCCGGGCTCCTGCTGCCCGCGGCTCCGGGACCGGCCCCGCCTTGGCCGGGCTGCGACCGCAGCTCGGGGATGCAGAGCTGCCGGTGAGGGCTGGAGACCCCCGGGCAGGGCTCAGCGATGATGGAGGAGCTCAAAAACCCCTTTTAGAGAAATCTTGGAGAGGCGGGGATCGTGTGATGTGGCTGACGGTGGTCTGTGGGGATGTGCTGTCACGATTCCTTGTGTAATTACGAGCGGTGCTGCCCCAAATTGTAGGTTCAGTTGGGATTCTCTGAAATGCTGGGGGAGGAGAGGGACAAAACTCATGGGAGATGGAGGAACGGCCTGTGTGGGGCAGGGGTGACCCAGCAGCACGGGGAGGACACCCGGGCATCACCTGGGATGTCCTCAGGGACACGGGTGGGTGGCAAAGTGGGGCCAACGCTGCCCACTCTGATCCCTGGGATGTGCCAGCAGCTCCAGGCTGTTCCATACACTCCTGGAGACAGGTACAGGTGTGGCGCTGCCTGCTGGAACTTGCTCCTGCTTGGAGGGCTTTGGGCAGAGGAGAGCTGGCACAGAGCAGGACAGGGAGGGTGGGACGTGCTCTGGTGGGGGCACTGATGTGAGATCCAGCCTCAATCAGGCTGGGTGACCGTGGGGAACCAGGTACCTGTGCAAGCGGGTAATAAACCACTCACAGCTCAGCAAGATTAATGGTAATAACCATAAATCAGCGCTGGCACCAGGGTCAGAGCCGGATTTATGGCCCTGAAGACAGGAATTCCTGTTCTTCATGGAACAAAGCCCCGATCCTGCAGGGCCCTGGGAGCGTGCTGAGTGTTATTGTGGCTGCAGCGTGTGTGGAGGTGCCTGGGGAACGGGGCTGAACCCCCAGCGGGGGCTGAGCTCACCCCTGGCAGGGCAGCCTCTCCCTCTGCTCACTCCAGCGTCGGGAAACACCTCCCAGAGGGGTGAGCCAGGATTGCTGCCTCCCACAGCACATTGATCCCGTCATCTCGGCTGAGAATGCCAGCCACGGAGCTGATTAATGCCGGGGTGGGCAAGAGCTGGGTTATTGTTCAGTCTCTCTTCAAGAGGTCGATGGGAAATTTGGCAGTAGCTCTCCAAATACGCAACGTGCTCACAGGCGTTGTCCCCCCCAAGGGCTGTGCAGGATTTCCACGTGAGGGTTCCATTGCAGTGGAAATGCACACCGGGGACAGCACACGCGGTTCTGTCGGTGCCTGTGGGAGAGTGTTCCCTCCGTCCCTGCCCTGGTGTGACCCGGCACTGCCGGGGCTGGCTCCAGGCTAATCTGCTCACGCTTTCGTTTCACCCTGATCCTCGCAGGTCCCTTGGCTCAGAGGTGCCGTGTGTGTGCTCAGGAGGCTGATCCAGAATTCCGGATGGATATTTCCTCCTGTGCAGATGGTGCGGGTCCTTGGGTGTTAATGCTCGGTAGCGGCCGTGACTGAGCTGCTTTCCCCCACCTAATGCAAGGCACTGTGCTAGCAGAAAGCACAGACATCTTTGAAGGATGTGTGATCCTGTTGGGAGCTCTGGGCTTGAGGAATTGCGGGATCAGGCCTGACGAGGTGGTGTGTTGTCAGGGAGGTGCTGCTGGGTCATCTCTGGGGTTAAAGGTTTTGTTGGCTTTTTGGGGGTTTGTTTTTGAGAACCTTAAAACGTTTGCTCTGGTAATCCTGTGTCATTGAGTTCTGCCTTAGAGCTACCTGAGGGATGAGCTGTGTCCCCTTCGCAGGGGTCGAGTGTTGATGCTCTGAGCGCAGTCGGAGCGATTGGAGCAGCGAGGGCTGGGTTAGGGTGGGAGCTGCAGACAGCAGCCGCTGTTTCCACAGCGGGGGCACCGAGAGAGGTGGGGGGGACCCGCCCGCTCCGCACGAACCGGGGGCGGCCGGTGGGGACGCGCCCGCTCCCTCCGCGGCCGCTGGGTAGCGCTCGGGGCCGCGCCGTCTCCCCGCCTCCCCGGCTCGGGCTGCCCCCGGCTCCGCCGAGCCCCGCCGCCGCCGCCGCTCACTCCGCCGCCGCACAGCGCAGGAGGAGCAGCAGCGGCCGGAGCGCCGAGAGGGATCGGCGCGGCGCCGCCAGCCCGCCCGCCGCGCACCGCCGGCGGCTCCGAGCGGGACCCCGCGCCGCCGCCCGCCGCCGCCGCACTTTCCCCCGCTCCCCGCCGGGGACGAATCCTCTCTCTGCCGCCCGGAGCCGCCTAGGAGGGGATGTCCCTCGGCAAGAGCTGAGCGCTGGGGAGGGGCCGCCCCCCGCCCCCAAACTTTTCGCTCGGCCCCGGAGCGGCGGGGACCCGGCCCCTATGGAGCCCGGGCGGGCAGGAGGGGCCGGGGGCGCGGCGCCCTGCGCTTCCCGTCCCCTTCCCTGACGCGGGGCGCAGCGCTCGGGGAGGGGCTCGGCTGCCGGCTCCGCTCCGGATTTGGTGGTCCCGGCTCCGCACGTCCCTGGGGAAGCTGCCGATGGTGGGGAGCTGCCCGCGGACCGCCCCCAGCCCCACGAGGAGCCCTTCACCCCGGCGCCTTCGCCTCCCCCTGAGCAGCGCTGCTGCGGGGATCCCTGCGCCGGAGCCGCCCGGATTATAAAGTCGGGGAAGTTCTCCCCCCGCAACCCCCCCAGCTTGTCTCGGCAGAGCCATGGCCCGGCTCCGGAGCTGGGGGCTGCTCTGCTTCGCCGTGCTCGCCCTGCCCGGCCCCCCGGGAGCCGGCGCCCAAGGTAAGGGGATGCGGAGGGCGGCGGGAGACGGGGGGACCCCGCGCTGCGCCCCTCAACCGAGCCTATTGCCAGCCCGCGCTGGGAGATCGGTGCGCCAGCCGGGGGATGGGAGCGAGGCGGCTCCGGAGCTCCTACCGGGGGAAGAGCGGCATCCGTGATATTCGCAAAGCCTCCCCGGAGCCAGCACTCGGGGCCCGCCGGTGCCGGGTGCAGCGCGGTGACCGTGGTGGCTCAGGGGGACGAGCAGCACGGCTCTGCTCTGCCTCCCCCTTCCCCGTAACTGCCCTCAGGCTGGGCATGGGGGGAACGTGTTGCTCTGAGCAGGAGGTGCAGTCTGTGCTGGATCACCTCCGGGAGAGTGAGCACCCCGGAGGGGTGAGCATCGCCCATACCCCCCCACCCTGCCCCAAGGGTACCCCCGATGTGGCACAAACCCCGGGGTGCGAGTCTGGGGGGTTCCCAGGGAGCAGCTCATACCCTGGTGTTGGTCCTGTCGACTTCCAGCTGCTGGTACGAACTGCCAGGGGCTGGGGGGGTCTGCACCCCCGAGACCCCCCTGTGGGTGCCTGGCGCTCCCACTGCACCCCAACAACCCCTGAGGGCTGCAGGGCAGGGTGAGCCCCTCTCTGCTGCTCTCCCTTTGGGCTCGGGCACAGCACAGGCTGCTTTCAGCTGCTCCGCTAGCCCGCAGGGATATAAAAATAGTTTGTGGCCCTTCGGGGTGCTGCTGGGGTTCAGAGGAGCCGGGGGGGACCCTGTGCTCCCCTTCCCTGCGGGCCCAGAGAGGAGAATCGCGGCTGGCAGGGCTGCGGCGTGGCTGCCTCTGTCCCTGCGCTTGGGCTGAGCAGATCCAGACGGGAAATGGGGGGGCACGGCTGAGCGCAGCGCCGGGGGTCCTCACCCACGACATTTCTTGCCCTTGTTTGTGGCAGCAAGCGGAGCCAGGAGTCCCTGAGCGCTGCCGTGCTCCCGCTCCCCCTGAGCCTCCCCCAGCACTGCTATAATTTCTCAGTAATTAAGTTCAGAACATAACATCTAAAGCGGCAGTATATTATCCGGGCAGGCCCTGTGTGGGGAGCTCTGAAGGTCTCTTTGATTGATTCACTCCCTTGCCGAGTTTCTCTTCTCCTGCCTGGCGTCTCCGGCTGCCGGCTCCCCTGCGATCCGTTTGTTCCCTGCCCTCGGGACGGGCTCCTGGGGTCACCCAACCCCCTTCCATTGATCCGAGGGGCTGTGGGGTGAGAGATGAGGGGCTGCCTGTGCCCCAGGGCTCCGGAGGGTTGGGGAAGGGGCTTCTCTCCGCTCTCCTGGTGCAGGAGCTGAGCTGTGCGGCTCCGGCTCTCTGCGGCGCGTGTCACGTCCTCGCGGGCGCTGTGACATTGCTCGGTGCCCGGCGTGGCAGCGGCCACCAGCGAGCTGGGCGTGCTGGAGGGATCATTCCCAAAGCCTGGCACGTGCCCGCCTCCCCTGCCGCGGGTGGCACTGGGGACACGCCAGCAGGGTCACCTCCCGCCCGCCGTGCCCGTGGGGTGCCGGGGCTCTCCGCTGGCACGGAGCTGCGAACAGCCCGGCTCCTCCAGGCTCTGGTTTGTCCCACTGCGGTGGGGCAGGCAGGGCTGGTAGCGAGGGCCAGCAGATCTTTGTGCCAGGGCTATCGATTCTGGCAGCCGAGGAAAACGGGATCAATCGGGGAGGGAAGGAGGAGGCGACGGAGCGAGACCTCCCCGGCCGGGGCGCAGGGGCTGCCAGGGCACGGGGTGAGGCACTTCCATACCTGTGCTTGCTTAAAAACAGGCCCCTTGGTGCCCGTGAGAGACAGGATGGAAGTTTAATTACAGCCCGTCTGTGCTGTGTAATTATTAATTACCCGTGGCAAAAAATAACTTATTGATTAGGGGCCTGGCGCTAATTACCCGGAGCCCAATGCGGAGCTGGGGGAAGGCTCAGCCGGCAGCGCTGCCCGGGCTGGAGCTGTCGCAGTGCGACCTGTGCTGGGCCTGGGGGCTGTGCCAGGCCTGGGGGCACCCCACCATCACCCCTTGGGCTGATGAACAGGGCAATAAAGGGATCCCCAAGAGCTGGGGGGAGCCTGGGGGTCCCCAGCCCCCTCCTGCTCACTCTTTGTGGTTTGCAGTTTCCCCACAGTCAATGCTGGGGGCACAGCCCGGGACCCCCTGTGTGGGCACAGCACCTCTAATGGGATTGAGGAGGCTGTGGCCAGTCCCAGGAGGGATTTGGGCAGCTTAAGGTTCCAGACGGGATTTGGGGCAGGGGCCTGCCATGGGCAGCTTCCACCAAAGAGGCTTATTAGAGGTGGCAGCAGGGGAGTTCCAGCATCTTCTGTGCCCGTGCGTGGAGCCTGGGCACGTCTGCACTCGCGGTGCCCTGTGGGGCTGGGCAGGAGGGGGGCAAGGACGAGCCCCTGCCCTTCCTGGGGACGTGATGCTGGGGCTCACACCAGGACTGTGGTGATGGGAGCTGCTGGTTGCTCTGTGCCGGTGGCATCAGGGCAGGAGGGGATGGCCCTGGCTCTCCTGTCCCTGCCAGCGCTGCCACATTCGCTGGTGGCCTCGTGCGAGGCACCGGCTCTCGGGAAGGAGAGTGGCTTTTAGGGGAGAGGAAGGGAAGATTAAAATTTGATGCTGCTTGGGAAGCCATTAGTGCCTGGGCACGGCGATGATGAAATTTTGATGACCTGATCGCCGTGAGGGAGGGGGATACGCTCCTGTCCCAGGCAGGCTGTGTCACTGAGCTGTCACTGCGCTGCTCCCCAAAGCTCTGGGGGCGCCGGCTGAGGAGGAGAACAGGCAGGATGAGAGCTGGGATGGAAATGGGCGCTCGTACCCACCTCCACTGGCGGGCAGGGAGAGCCGGCGGTGGCTCCTGCCCCGGTGCCATCCGGGGAGCAGGGTGAGTGACAACGTCAAGTGCTGCTCGTCCCTCGGTGACGGGGACAGGGCTGCGGTGGCATTTCCGCTCAGCAGGAGCTCCAGGAGAGCGGCAAGGAGGGAGCAGGCGGATCCTTGGCTGCTTGAGTACCTGGGAAAGCGCCGATAATTAAACCGCGAGGAGCGAGGCTGCAACCAGGGGTGACCCTGCCTCTGCCACTCCACCAGCCGTGTCCTTGTCCCCAGCCTGTGCCTGTGGCTGTTCCTGCCTGGGGATGAGCTCCAGCCACGCTCACATCACTGTAGGCCCTACACAAACTGGTTTGGGGTGTGTTATTGCAGCAGCAGCAGCACAGGCGGTGCTTGGGGTGAAACGGCCCCGCGGGGCAGTGCCAGGTGGGAGCAAAACCCGCTGGGTGCTGGGTGGGTGGGTGGGTGGTGGAGGGTGCCCTCCCCTCTGAGCTCTCGTTAATGCCCCAAGCTCGTTAACGAGTGGCTGGCGTGTGGCTGGGTGAGAAACGGCCCGGGAGAAATATGCTGCTGTCAGTGGTGATGTGATTGTGCTAACGAAGGGAGAGCCGAGCCCCCGCCGTGCCCGCGGCTGTGCCAGGGCTGGTGCCTCCACCGATGCCTCCTGGCACTGGGCCTTGGGCCTCCAGAGCAGCCAAGGGGATCCAGGAGCCCTGAGGGGCTGGGATGGCTCAGGGTGGGGGGCACTGGAGAGTCCTGGGAGCTTCCCTGCCAGTGCAGTGGAGCGTGGCATGGAGCTGCTGGGAAGAACATGGTGCCAGGACCACTGAGGTGTGGTGGTGGTGCCAGGGACCACCCTCATGCCCACGGCTGCTGCTCTGAGCTGGGGTTTCCCCCATCCATGGGGGTGGATCCAGCCTCAGGATGTGTTCCTACCACTCTGCCCGGCCAGCAGGCAGGAATGTGCTGGCAGCAGCTCACTCTGTGCTGGCCATGCTTGGCATCCCTCACACACCCCCCTTGGCATCCCTCCTGCCCCCCTTGGCATCAGTCACACTGCCCCTGGTATCCCTGACACCCCCTTGGCATCCCTGACACCCCCTTGGCATCCCTGACACCCCCTTGGCATCCCTCACACCCCGGGCCTGCTGGTGATGCCCCTGGCGTGGGCACTGCCCTCAGCACCCTCCGTGGGTTTGGGGACCAGCTCTTGGGGGTTCATTTCTCAGTTTTGGGGTACATTTCCCAGTTTTGGGGTGCATTTCCCAGTTTTGGGGTGCATTTCCCAGTTTTGGGGGTGCATTTCCCACTTTTAGGGATGCATTTTCCAGTTTTGGGGGTGCATTTTCCAGCTTTTGGGTGCATTTCCCAGTTTTGGGGTGCATTTCCCAGTTTTGTGGGAGCACTTCCCAGTTTGGGGTACATTTCCCAGTTTGGGATACATTTCCCAGTTTAGGGATGCATTTCCCAGTTTAGGGATGCATTTCCCAGTTTAGGGATGCATTTCCCAGTTTTGGGGTTGTGCCCTGCCTCACCTTGCAGCCCCTCTCCCCAGCCCAATTCCCAGCACCTGCCTGTGCCCCCTTGGCGGCCCCTGCCCCACCCTCCCGTCGCCCCCAGCCCCCCCAGCCCCGGGGGTGCAGGAATGCCTGCCTGGAAAGCCGTGCCGGGCTCGGGTTGCCTGGGAACTGGGAAATCTGATCCCTGGGAACGGGGGCCGAGGGCAGGGGACATTCCCGGGCTGCAGCTGGTCCTCCCCGGCCCCCTTTGTCTCTCTGCTCTGATGGGGCCCCCAGGAATGGAGATTTGGGGTTGGGGGCTCTCGGCTTGAGCAGAGCCACCCCTGGGGACACTGGGGATGCTCCGCGGTGTCACCTCCCCGTGTGGATCAGTGTCACCACCACGGGCTGGGCGAGGGGACCAGGATGGGCTTGGACAGGGCTTGGAGGAACCTCAAGGTGTCCCTGCCCATGGCAGGGGTGGGACGAGAGGAGCTTCCAGCCCTTCCCAAGCCATTCCATGGCTCTCTGAAGGCCCCAGGAGCAGCTGCTGCTGCGTGCCAGCAGCTGGGCATCCCGGCTGGCCACGGGCATGGCACGGTGGCCATGCCAGGAATGCTGGGCTTCCCTGTGCTGCAGCCCCTGTCCCTCCCTGCCAGCCCACCCTGACATTCCAGAAGCTTCCCCTCAACCTGGGCAGCGCAGGGAAACTGAGGCACAGGGCAGGGGTGGTGGTGGTGGGGACAATGGGGCTGCCTGCTGTCCTGCTGCCTGGTGACACTGGGCACAGCAGGAGGGGACTTGGGCACACGTGAGCTGCTCCTCTGCTCCCGTCCCTCCCTCCCTGTCCGTGAGGAAGCCCCGGGTGCAGGGAAGCCTTGATGACTTTGACCATTAGCAGAAGAAGCCGCTGAGCTAATTTTAGCCCTGGTAGCTAATTGCTTTCTGCACTGCTGGGTGAGCCCACGACCTGCCAGTCCTCAGCTGTAACCTTGAGCCCTCCCAGGGCAGGGAGAGGGATGGGGGTTCTTCTGTGGGCCCTGGAGGGGTTTCTCTGGGGTCTACAAAGCTGGGAGGGGTTGGGGGTCTGGCAGGGTCCTGCTGCCTGTAGCTTGGAGTGTGTCCCTTGTGCCTTGTGTGACACAGGGACATGGAATGTGACAGGACTCGCTGTCAGGGGTGGCTGTGAGGTGTGGAGCCCCAGGGGTGGGACTCCTTCAGCTTGATGAAGGGAAATGCTGGATTTGGACCCCCTTTTCCCATTTTCCCAAGGCAAGAGTGAGGCTGGGGACACTGTGCTCCCTGCTCCTGGCTGCAGGGACAGGATGGCCTGGGCACCTGTCACTGTGTCCCCATCCTGCAGGGCCACCCCCCAGCACGTCCCAGCTCTTGGGCTGGAATCTGGGCAGTGCTGGGGGTTTATGGGGTCATTTGTGCTCCTTCCAGGAGTCCGTGTTCCCCTACAGGGAGAAACTGAGCGCTGGGTGACCGCAGGGGTCTCTGCAGGGTGGGATGCTCGGTGCTTCCCCTCCTCCTCCTCCTCCTCCTCCTCCTCCTCTTCCTCCCTGCCTGGGCTTATCAGGGGTCAGGCTCAGAGCTCGGTGATGGGTCCTGCATGGATCTGGCAGAGCGTGAAGGGCTGGCTGGGCATGGAGCAGGACGTGGGCACGATGCCGGCTGGGCCCAGCGTGGGGCTGGGATGGATGGATGGATGGATGGATGGATGGATGGATGGATGGATGGATGGATGGACGGATGGATGGATGGACGGACGGATGGAGGGGGCTGGGACCGGCGGACACAATAGCTCTGGTTTCAGCACCCCGCCTCCCTGCATGCCTGAAAAACAGCTGATGGCCGTGCGGGGGGATGAAATGGGATTAACTGCTGCTGCCACCGGGAGCGAGCGCGTCCTGCCGAGCCGGACAATGCTCCCGCTGTGCCCCGCTGTGTCCCGCCACAGCCCTGCCCCGGCCTCGGCGCTGTCCCTGCCCTGGCTGTACCCGGGGGGACCTTCCGACCCTCCCGAGCTCCAGCACTGGGTGGTGTGTTGGAATCTATAAAAATCAGAAGGTTTTAGGAAGGTGGTAAAAAAGCGTGGG
>JAWWEB010000060.1:1249386-1269407 GCA_035222195.1 Myioborus miniatus
ATCCATCCATCCATCATCCATCCATCCATCCATCCATCCATCCATCCATCCATCCCCCATCCATCCATCCATCCATCATCCATCCATCCATCCATCCATCCATCCATCCATCCATCCATGGAGCTGCCATGGTCTGGGTGGGCATTCAGAGCCACTGAGTGCAGGGGGCTCTTGCTGGCAGTGCCAGGACAGGTCTGGCCACATTCCCCTTGCCAGGGCCACCTTGGCTGGGCTCCTGGTCTCTGCCTGGGCTTTCCCTGAGCGCTGCCAGCTGCAGGAATCACCCCCACCCACAGCCTCTACCCCCACCCTGGGAGCAGGAATGCCAGGACAGATCTGCAGCAGAGATGGATGAGGTGTGACACCTGCAGCCCGCAAGTGACACCAGTGCCACGCTGGGGACCGCAGGAGGAGGGGACAGCACTGGAGGACATCGCTCGGGGGCTGCTCTGCATCCCCCTGCAGGGATGGTGGTCACCATTGGTGTCACCTGTGCCCCAGGACAGGGCTGTGGGGAGGGTCTGGGGGTTGCTGGCTGCTGCCAGGGAGGGGGTGCTGAGGCCGTGGCCTCTCTGGCCGTGCCCTGCAGTGGTCAGCTCGGATTAGCCACAGGGCTGTCACCCACAGGGCTGTCACCCACAGGGATGTCACCCACAGGGATGTCACCCACAGGGATGTCACCGAGAGCCTCGGGCGGTGGCTGCTGCCAGCAGGGATTGTCACCAGGGGCGGCTGCTGGGTGCTGAGAGGCCCTGTGGGGGTTTGAGGTCACTGTGCTGCTCCCCCAGGCGCTGTGGGGTCACCTGGAGGTCTCCGTGCCAGTGCCATGGGCTGTGGATGTGACCCAGTGCCATGGACAGGGCTGGCTGTGGGATGTGACCCAGTGTCACAGACAGGGGTGGCCATGGGATGTGACCCAGTGCCACAAGCAGGGCTGGCTGTGGTGACCAGTGTGGGGATGTGACCCAGTGCCTGTATGAGGACGTGGGTGGCAGTGGGATGTCACCATGGGGACATGACCCCTCTGCCAGCCCATACCGGGGCCCTTTGGGGTTTTTGTGAGGTGAGAAGGGGGCAGAGCCCACGTCCCTCTGGCAACTTCCCCTTTCCAGAGGCTTAGGGGAAGGAAATCAGTTTAAGCTGCAGCTCTGCAAATCCTGCGGTGTCACACGGGCGGGGGCCGCGCTCTGCTGAGCGGCTCCTCCAGGTCTGCCTTTGCTCAGCCTCGCCCTTAATCCCGTTACCACACCTCAGCAATCGGCTTAGGGCATGTGGGGAACCCCAAATCCCCTCTGAGGGAGCACAGGGAGCGGCCCAGCAGGGCAGGAGCTCTGGGCTCAGCCCAGCTCCTCTCTGGGGTGGTGAGCCCAGCTCCAGATCCCTCCTCTGCCAGCCCTCCTGGGCTCATGGCACACATCCTTGTGCCCTTTATGGGAGGTGTCCCCACATCCCCAGAGCTCCCCATGACCCAAAATCCTTTTTCTTGTCTCAGGAGGTGTCGAAGGAGTTGCAGAAGTACACGGGGTTGGATGGAGAGGAGCTGCCCATGTCCAGCTGGGCAGGAGCTGTGAGATGAGCCAGGGGACAGCGTGCCCGTGGCCAGCACCCCCTGGCACTGCCCGTGCCCCTTCCCCAGGGCAGAGCAGCAGCTCCCAGAGCTGTGAGCAGCTCGGAGAGGCACCAGAGCAAGGACAGATGTGTTCCAGCTGCAGGGTCACTGCTGGTGGGCACGGCTGGAGGGCACTGGGTGCCAGCCTTGGAGCCTCCCAGCTCTTTCCTGGGCACAGCACCTGGCCCGGCTCGGGGCTCTGCTGCCGGAGGGATGTGGCCGCTGTGAGATGCTCCTGCAGCGCTTCCCTGCTCCACAAGGGGGGTTTATCCCGGTGACCCCGATGGGATCCGAGCTGGGAGGGGAGGATCTGTCCAGGCCGCTCTGCCTCGCCTGAAATCCCCCTTAGCTCCTTTTAGTGGGGCTCCCCCTGCAGCCCCCGGGGTCTCCGTGGTGCTGTGGGACCCCAGCCCGAGCCCCCCGTGCCCCTCTCAGCCCACCGAGGGGGCAGAGATCAGAAGGAAAATCATCTCCAGTGCTGTTTTCCACACTGCAAAGGACAGGGCTGGAGCAGCAGCCCCAGAAGTGCAGGACAGGTCCCCCTCTGTCCCTGCCCTCTGGGAATTCTGCGGGGTTGGGGACCAGAGGAAGAGCTGGGGATGGGTGAGGAGAAGCAAAACCTGATGGGACAGGGATGAGGAAATGGAAACATGATGCTCTCCAGTATTCTGTGGGAACCAGAATATTGTGAGCCCCGGCTGAAATCCCCCTCAGCTCCCTTTAGTGGGGCTCCCCCTGCACCCACCGAGGGGGGCAGAGATCAGAAGGAAAATCATCTCCAGCGCTGTTTTGCACACTGCAAAGGACAGGGCTGGAGCAGCAGCCCTGAAGTGCAGGACAACACGTCCAGGTCCCCTCTTCCCTGCTCTCTGGGAATTCTCTGGGAATTCTCTGGGAATTCTGTGAGATTCAGGAACTGGCACCTCAGAGGAAGGGCTGGGGATGGGTGAGGAGAAGCAAAACCTGGTGGGACAGGGATGAGGAAATGGAAGCATGATGCTCTCCCATATTCTGCGGGAACCAAAGCCCCGTGAGCTCCCCAACCCAGGAACTGACCCCCCAAAAGCTGCGCCGTGTCCCCACCACCTTCCCACCCCCATCTCCGGCAGCAGAACTCCCCGGCACGGCTCTCCCGCCGCCTCGGAAGCACCGAACCCCCTCCTAAATAATTCAGGAAGCCGAGCGCCGTCCGCAGGGGCTGCGGATAAACGCGGTAAATGGCTGAGAAATGGAGCGCGTCCTCCGGGAGCCACCTCCGCGCAGGGTGGCCGGGCCCCCTCTCCTCCCTGCCGGCCCAGGTGAGGGCTCCGGGCCCGCCCAGGTACCCGAGCCGGGGAGGAGGGGATGGAGCCAGGCTGGCGAGGCCACTGGAGCATCGGGAATTGCATTTCATGGCTGGGCAGGCTGGGATACCCACCCGGCCCCGCGCTCCGAGAGGAGATAAGATTTGATTAAGAAGGCTGCTATTAATTTATGGCAAGTACACTCACGGCAGTGGAGAGGTTGCTTTTAATTAATAGCCAGAAGGAGAGTTTTAAAGCTCTTGGTCTCAGTGGGGGGAGAAAGGGAGGGAGAGGAAAGCAGGGATGGAAGGGAACAAAGTAAGTTGGGAGGATTAATGGTCACATCTGCAATTATAAGTCTTTTTCTTAGTAAAAAGGGCAAAAAAAGCCACATCAAAAGACACGGCGTGGGTGGGGGTGTGGGGGGCAGGCGGGCTGGTCCCTGGGGATGGGATGGGATGGGATGGGATGGGATGGGATGGGATGGGATGGGATGGGATGGAATGGAATGGGATAGGATGGGATGGGATGGGATAGGTGGGATGGGATAGGATGGGTGGGACCGTGCCAGGTGCCTTTGGCACTGCTCCATCCCAGCCTGAGGGACAGCAGGGGACAGCTGGGTGTCCCTGTGGCTCTGCTGGGCTCAGCACCAAAGGGCAATGCTGGGATGGATCTCTTGGAAGAAATTATTGATTGTGAGGGTGCCCAGAGCAGCTGTGGCTGCCCCAGGATCGCTGGCAGTGCCCAAGGTCAGGCTGGACATGGCTTGGAGCAGCCTGGCACAGTGAAAGGTGTCCCTGCCATGGCAGGGGTGGCACTGGATGGATTCTGAGCACTTCCCCAACCCAAACCACTCTGGCATCGGGTGACTCTGTGGTTTTGGCTGTGGTGGTGCTGGGATGAGGGGGATGGAGCCCTCCTGCCCATGGAGGCTGCAGGCTGTGGCTCTGCCCCTGCCCAGGTGTTGGGAGGAGGGCGAGCAGGGCCCAGCCAAGGTTCCCAAACCGCGCTGACTCATTCTTGCCTTCATCCCTGGCTCCCCCAGCCTCAGCCCCGTCCCCTCGGTCCCCTCTGGCGGCACCGTCGCGCTCCGTGGCTCCCCAGGTGCCGGCGGCGCTCGGCATTTCAATTCCGTGTTTGCTTTTTATTAAGGGGCTGGAGCCGTGTCTCAGGAATACTAATGGCTCTGGCAGAGCTGGAGAGAGCCTCCAACCCCCCCCTGCACTGCCACCACCACCAGGGACCCCGGCAGGTGGCACCAGGGGCACCAGGGGCACCACGGGGCACCAGGGCACACGGCACCTGAGTGTGGTGGTGGCTCTGTGCCCTTGGGGACACGAGGGCCATCGGATCCACCTGGTGGCTTTACCAGCACTCCCTGACAAATTGATGCTTCCCCACCTCACCTGGCGCCCGACAAGCCAGGAATGGGGTGTAGCCAAGGGGTGGCTGCGTGGGCAATGACTCGCCTGTCCCCAGGGCCACCACGTCCCTGTCACCCCTGGGATGGCCACGAAGGATCCCTTGGGGTCACCTCTCCTTGTGACCCCCCCGGGGTGCTTGGGGACACTCTGGTCCCCATGGGGGCTGTTTTTGGGGGGCTGTAGGTGATGCTTCTCCCCTCCCCAGCTCCCCCAGCTGCGGCGGCGCCGGGGACCCGCGCGGCGAATATGTTCCACAAATGAATAATAAAAACAAAGGAAAATTACCCTCTTATTGAAACTCGTTTTATGAATAAAACAATTATTCTGGTAATTGAAAAAATGTGTCGTTAAATTAAATGCAGTGGTTCCTATTAAAATTTTAGTGGATTTCTTCTTCTCCTCTGTTTCTTTTTCCCCCCTTTTTTCCTTGCCTCCCTCCCTCCTGCCTCCGCTGGCGGCTAAAGGCTGGTAATTATAGCGGAGGGTTTCGCTTTCTCTTTATTGTTTTTTAATCTCTTCGTGCTGCGGAGCCAGCGAGAGCCTGATGCCGAGGAGATTTAGCTCCATCTCCCCGTGCCGGGGGGGGCTGTGGTGGGAGCTGCTCGGTGCCAGTGCCACCACTCCTGGCACCTTCTTTACTGCGTTGGCATCCTCATTTCCAGGCTGGCATCCTCCTTTTTGGGTGGTGATGCCCTGCTCCACCTCCCCGTGCTGGGGGGGCCATGATAGGAGCTGCTTGGTGCCAGTGCCAGGTGGCAATGCCACCACTCCTGGAGGGTTGGCACCTTCTTTATTGGGCTGGCATCTTCATTTGCCGGCTGACGTCCTCATTTTTGGGTGGTGATTGTCCCAGGAAGGATAGGGGGCCTTGGGAAGCTCCATCTCCCCGTGCTGGGGAAGCTGTGGTGGGAGCTGCTCGGTGGTAGTGCCACCATTCCTGGAAGGTTGGCACCTTCTTTACTGGGCTGGCACCTTCTTTACTGGGCTGGCATCCTCCTTTTTGGGTGGTGATGCCCTGCTCCACCTCCCCGTGCTGGGGGGGCCATGATAGGAGCTGCTTGGTGCCAGTGCCAGGTGGCAATGCCACCACTCCTGGAGGGTTGGCACCTTCTTTATTGGGCTGGCATCTTCATTTGCCGGCTGGCGTCCTCATTTTTGGGTGGTGATTGTCCCAGGAAGGATGGGGGGCCCTGGTAAGCTCCATCTCCCCGTGCTGGGGAAGCTGTGGTGGGAGCTGCTCGGTGCCAGTGCCACCACTCCTGGAAGGTTGGCACCTTCTTTACTGGGCTGGCACCTTCTTTACTGGGCTGGCACCTTCTTTACTGGGCTGGCATCCTCCTTTTTGGGTGGTGATGCCCAGGAAAATTCCATCTCCCCGTGCTGGGGGGGCCATGATAGGAGCTGCTTGGTGGCAGTGCCAGGTGGCAATGCCACTACTCCTGGAGGGTTGGCACTTTCTTTATTGGGCTGGCATCCTTATTTCCAGGCTGGCATCCTCCTTTTTGGGTGGTGATGTCCTGTGAAGGATGGGGGGTCCTGGGAAGCTCCATCTCCCCATGCTTGGGAGGACCTGTGGTGGGAGCTGCTTGGTGGCAGTGCCAGGTGGCCGTGTCACCACTCATGGAGGGGTTGGCACCTTCTTTACTGGGCTGGCATCTTCCTTTTTGGGTTTTCTGGGTGGTGATGCCCCAGGAAGGATGGGGGTAGCCTGAGGGATCGGATCTGCTGCCCCCATCCCCACCCTGCCCCTGAGAGGGACGGGAACAGGAGGGGGCTGCCCCCTCCATCCCCTCCACCCCCTGGCAGCAGCTGCCGAGCCCTTGGCATCCACTCCGGGATCCCTCCCGGCTTAAACCCCCGGTCCCTTCCCATCAGGAGGGATTTGGAGCGGAGAGAGGGGAGCTTAGTGCCCGGCTCGCCCATTAGGGCCGGGAATTAGGATCCATTAGGGCTCTTAGGGAGCCCTGCCCTACATCCCGGCCCCAAACCCCCGGCCCTGATGTAACTAAAGCGCGGGGGCCAAGGCTGCGATCCCATTAGGCGGGATTAGTGCCGTGCCAGGGCCTGGCATTAAATTGTCATCGGCAGGGGAGGGAGAGAGCCGGGACTGTCACTGTCCCCGTCCCTGTCCCTGTCCCGTCCTGCTGGAATCCCGTCCGTCACCAGCCCCGAGGGCAGGATGGGGACAGAGGGGTTTGGTGGCGCCTTTCTTTGCGGAGGGGACACTGCTGGCGTGGCAGGGGGTGGCAGGGGGTGGCACAGGAGCCGCGCCGTGTCCCGTGCCGCCGGCAGATGTGCAGATGTTGCCGGAGCCGCCCCTCGCTGCCGCCTGTGTTTGGAAAGTGATGAATTTCTGCACCAACTAATTAGCCTCTAATTAGCAAGCGGAGTGTAAACAGTCACAACAGATGGGGGAGAGGCGGAATGAGCAGTAATGACCCTTCGTTTGTGGGGGGGACGTGGCTGTCATCCACCGCCAACCCTCCCCCTGGGCCCGGGGCTGCGGGAATGGCAGCTCCGGTCTGTGCCAGCTCCGTGGGGGCACGGTGAGAGCTCCATGAACCCGGGTTTGGTGGTGCCAGGGCCTGCCAGGTGTGCTGGTGTCCCCAGGGAGCAGAGCTGGCATGGCTGGTGCAGCTGGGGAGGGAAACTGAGGCTGGGGGGCTGAGAAGGGGCTGGGGATGAAGGAGACAGTCCTGCTCAGTATTGGAGCCCCTCACTCTTCTCCTCTCCAAGAGGTGGTGTGGGCATCCCCTGGGAACACCAGGAACACCTGGAACACCTGGAACACCTGGAACACCTGGGCTTGTCCTTGGAGACCTCTCTGGAGACCTGGAATTAAGGAGCCACCTTCTCTCCCTGGATCCTTCCTCTCCTCCAGCCACCCCTGGCACTGGGCTGGGCTCCCAGGAGGATGAGGAGGGTGAGGAGGATTCCTCCCGAGCTCGGTGCCACCTTCACCCCTCACAGGGGACCCACAGGACCCCCACCCTCGCTGCTGGGCTGGGTTTGCCTTCCTGGGGGCACGGCGGGGGCCGGGCCGTGCCCTTGGCGGGCGGATCAGCCCGGAGCGATCCCATCCGTGCGGAATTAGGAGCCGCCTCTCCTCCTCTGCGCCGTTTTTCACCCCTTAATGCAGAACAGATGGCTCGGGCGCTTCAAAGCGTGATGAGCCTTAGCTGCTTAAAATCAAATTAGGATGGATGCAAGCGGCGGGCGGGCCCAGGGGAAGGTGCAGCAGCGGCACCCTGATCCCAAATGCGTCCCAAACATTCCCCAAACGCCTCCAGGACACCTCCCAGGTGCCTCCCAGGCTGGGTGCAGGGGGTACAATGGGTATGCCAAGTCTCAGTCCCGCTGTGCCCTTGGAGAGCTCAGCTGGGCCCTGGCAGCACAGCCTGGTGGTCCTGAGGGATCAGAATTCCAGCACAGCCTGGTGGTCCTGAGGGAATCAGCATTTCCTGGGAATTAGAATTCCCTGAGGGATCAGAATTTCCTGGGAATCAGAATTCCCTGAGGGAATCAGAATTTCCTGGGGACCAGAATTCCCTGAGGGATCAGCATTTCCTGGGGACCAGCCCCGTTGTGCCATGCTTGGATGCTCCCTGCAGCTGCATGGTGCCCAGTGGATGCCAGCCTGGTGCATGGCTCATTGCCTGGTTTCATGCAGGAGGTGCTTGGATCCAGAGCTGCCATCTGGCTGTGCCACATCCCCATCTGGGCACTGCCATAATCCCAAAGTCTCCAAAGGGGTGGCGTGGGCGATGCCCCGGCCTTGCAGGTCAAGCTCTGCCGTGGTGTGGGGACATGTGGCGTGCACAGGTGGCACAGATCCTGCTCTGGGGTGTTCCTGTGAGCCCTGTGGCACCTGTGTCCCTACTCCTGGGCACCCTGAGGGTGGCAGGGCTGCCCTGAGCTCACCAGGGAACAGCGTGGCCACGGGTCGGGCTCACAGCAGTGGTGCCAAACCCCAGAGCCAGGGCACCGAGCTGCCCCTGGGCACCACTCTGCCCCTGTGCCACCCAGGACGTGCTGGGCTGCCGTGCCCTGATGCCCCAATGTCCAGATCCATCCTGGATCCGAGGCAGGGACACCAAGGAGGAGCGAGGGCTGCCCCTTCCAGCTGATGCTGCTGAAGGTC
Source organism: Myioborus miniatus (assembly GCA_035222195.1). Classification (NCBI taxonomy): domain Eukaryota; kingdom Metazoa; phylum Chordata; class Aves; order Passeriformes; family Parulidae; genus Myioborus; species Myioborus miniatus. The sequence continues at coordinate 1,257,847 of JAWWEB010000060.1, forward strand.
AGAGAGGAAGATTAAATTGATGAACCACAAGCGGCTCCTTCCCTTCCTAATGACTCGCCTGGCACCCAGCACCGCCGTGCCCTGCCCTTTGCCAGGCAGGGTGGTGCAAATCCCTCGGGCATTTCCATGTGGATGTGCAGGAGCAAGGAGAGGAACCCACAGTGCAGATCTGGGGGTGTCTCTGGCTCCCACAAACTCCTGTCACACCCCCAGGGTGCTGGGCACTGCCTCGGTGCTGCTCAAGGGATCCACGGCAGGAATTCAGCTCGAGCAGACAAGAAAGCAGAGCCCTACCCCAAAGAAAAAAAACCCAGAGCTGTGATTGAACGTGCACTTGAAAGCTGCTGGGGAATATGAATGTGCCTTTGAAGTAAAAGGGCTTCCATTTGTTAAGCAGAAAATGGAGCTGTGTGGTTCGATTTATAGTTTTACTTAGCAAATAAAACAGGAGAGGAGTAAGTGGTTGTGCCTCGCTCGGCTCGCAGCCCCTCCACCCCTTCGCCCCCCGAGTTAAAAGCTCCGAGATGCTACAAAGGGAGCTGGGAATAAAGCAAAGCACAGCTCAGATAAACCTGCAGCGGGCTGAGCCCTTGGGGATGGGCTGCTGGAATGGCTCAGGAGTGGGGACAAGGGACAGGGAAGGGGACCGGGGTGGGGAGGTGACAGCGGGTGATGCCGAAGGAATCATGGAATGTTTTAGGCTGGAAAGGACCTCAAATCATTTTGTTCTGTCAGGGGCAGCAGTGCTGAGTGCTCCATGGGGATGCGGGGCCCTGATCCCTGTCCCCTCTGTCCCCACAGACGATGTCTCCCCGTACTTCAAGACGGAGCCGGTGCGGAGCCAGGTGCACCTGGAGGGGAACCGGCTGGTGCTCACCTGCATGGCCGAGGGCAGCTGGCCCCTGGAGTTCAAGTGGCTGCACAACAGCCAGGAGCTCACCAAGTTCTCCCTGGAGTACAGGTGAGTCTGGAGCGGGCGGTCAGCCATCAGCACGGGCTGCCCAGGCAGGTTTGGAGTGCCCATCCCTGGGGGAGAACTGGAGCTGGCACTCAGCTCTGGGCTGGTGACAAGGTGGGGATGGGGCACAGCTGGGACACGATGACCTTGGAGGTGTTTTCCAGCCTCAGTGACTCTGGATTCTGAGTGTTCCCGAGCATCCATGGCAAATCCTGCCCGTCTGGTCCCTGGCAGGTGCCAGTGCCAGGGCTGCCATCCTGGGAGGTGGCACAGAGGCAGCACTTGGCAGCCCCGGAGCTGTGGCTCTGTTTGCAGAGCAAACGGGACTTTAAGCAGGTCAGCAGCGGGGAGGAGGTGTTTGCACAAGCAGATTAACACCTCAACACCGGGCTGTGCATCACAGCCCCCGGGGCTGCCCGTGGGAGAGTGCCCAGCTGCAGCCCCCTGTGCCAACTGCTCCTGGCACGAAGCGGCTCCAGCCCCTTGGTGATGGCCTTTAAATCAAGGCGGGCACCTCTCGCCGTCTCCTGTGAGTGTGTGTGTCATCCTCTCTGTTTTAATCAATAATTCAGCTTGAGACAAGCCGTTCCCCCTTCCCAGCATCGAATCCAAAGGCTTCGTGTTGCTGTAGCAACGCCGGGGCTGCTCCGGGATGCCGGGAGCGCGCAGAGCGTGGCTGGGTGGTGGCTGTGCCCTGCTGGGATCCTGCAGCCAGGGCTCCCCTTGGGGACTGTCCCCTCCTGAGTGTGGTGGCTGCAGCTCTGCAGTGCCCTGAGTCCTGCCTGGGGGCCTTTAGGGACACCCTTGTCCCTTGTCGTGGTGTGGAGGTTCAGGGACCTGTTGAGCTCCTCAAATCCCTCATCAGGGATGCAGCTCTTGCCCAGGCAGGGGAAAGGAGTCAGGACCTCGATCCTGGGCCCTGCTCTGCCCTGGGAGTGGGTTGGGGTGTCTGGGGTCACCTCCAAACCAGAATGGGAATTCTTGTGGTGTCACATTTTATTTAAATGGTATGTGGTGTTAAAATGTAACACCACACGTTCTGCCTCCTTTTCCTGACTTTCACCTGGGTTTGATCCGTGCCTCAGTTGACATTTCAGAAGGAAAGGGCCCAGCAGTGGTGTCTGTGCTCCGGGATGCCTGACAGCTCCACATCCCTGCATTCCTGAAATCCTGCATCCCTGTATCCATGCATCCCTCCATTCCTGCATCCCTGCGTTTCTGAATCCCTGCATCCCTGAGTTCCTGCATCCCTCCATCCCTGCATTTCTGAATTCCTGAATCCCTGAGTTCCTGCATCCCTACATTCCCTCATCCCTCCATTCCTGCATCACTCCATCCCTGCATTTCTGAATCCCTGTATCCATGCATCCCTCCATTCCTGCATCCCTGCGTTTCTGAATCCATGCATTCCTGCATCCCACTATCCCTGTATCCCTGTATCCCTGCATCTCTGCATCCCCAAATTCCTGCATCCCTGCATTTCTGAATCCATGCATCCCTGAGTTCCTGCATCCCTGCATTCCCACATCCCTCCATTCCTGCATTTCTGAATCCCTGTTTCCCTGCATCCCTGCAAATCTGTATCCCCATATTCCTGAATTCCTGCATCCCTGCATTCCCACATCCCCTCATTCCTGCATCCCTCCATCCCTGAATCCTTGAATCCATGCATTCCCGCATCCCTCCATCCCTGCATTCCTGCATCCCTGAATCCTTGAATCCATGCATTCCTGCATCCCTGCATTTCTGAATCCCTGCATCCCTCCATCCCTGCATCCCCTCATCCCTCCATCCCCACATCCCTGCATCCCCTCATTCCTGCATTCCCTCATCCCGGTATCCCTGCATCCCTGCCTTCCTGCATCCCTGCATCCCCACATCCCTGCTCCAAGGTGCCTCCCCTCCCCTGGACCCCCCATTTCCAGCCCTCAGGCAGAAAGGATTAAGGAAAGGAAGCGAGAACCCAAGCAAACAAACACGTGGGGAAAACCCAAAACCCAAACAAACCCAGCTCAGCCAGCAGAGCAGAGAAGGCACCGTGCAAATCCCAAATCCCTGCTGGGCTCCCCTGGACCCTGCCAGCATCCCTTGGCTCTGCCCGCGGCTCCGTGGGGATTTGGAGAGTGGAGACGAGGGCTTGGCTGTCGTGCCTGGCACTGGAGGCTGCTGGTGAGAAGGAGAAGGACCAAAATTAGTTATGATGGGCAGAAATTGAATTTTAATAGAGCTGTCGGTGGCGCAGAGCCAGCCCGCTCAGGCAGTGGGAAGGTTGTAATTAAAAGTTAACGAGTTTAGAAACAGAGTAATCCTTGGAGAGGGGAGGACGGCTGCTGATGGCCAGGGAGGCTCAGGGATGCTCTTGGGGGATGAGGATGGCTCTGGGTTTGGGGTGCACCAGTCCCTCCCAGCTCGGTGCTGCCGTGTGTCCGTCAGTCCAGGGACAGGAGGACATTCCCAGAGTCTGGCTGTGTCCACGAGGAAGGGTTTGGAGAGGACAGTGTGCTGTGGGGGCTGGCTGGGCTTGGTGGCATCACTCATCACTCATGGTTCCCAGCCAGGCTTGGTGGCATCACCTCGTGTTTCCCAGCCAGGTTTGGTGGCATCAGCTCCCAGCCAGGTTTAGTGGCTTCACCTCGTGGTTCCCAGCCAGGTTTAGCAGCCTCACCTCGTGGTTCCCAGCCAGGGCTGTGTCTCCAAGCATTCCACCCTCATCATCCTCACTGCTGCTTCCCAGACCCTCTCCTGAGCAGAGCATCCCTCTGGCTGCAGTGGCACTGGTGCATTTTTCATTTTGGGGCTGTGGGCAGGGGCTGGCTGTCTCCCTGTCCCCCTGGATCACCCTGCTCGGTGCTCAGGGTGGTCCAGAGGAGCTCAGGGTGGTCCAGAGGAGCTCAGGGTGGTCGGGGGAGCTCAGGGTGGTCAAAGGAGCTCAGGGTGGTCCAGAGGAGCTCACGGTGGTCAGAGGAGCTCAGGTTGGTCAGAGGAGCTCAGGGTGGTCGGGGGAGCTCAGGGTGGTCAAAGGAGCTCAGGGTGGTTTGGATGAGCTCAGGGTGGTCAGAGGAGCTCAGGGTGGTCGGGGGAGCTCAGGGTGGTCGTGGTCGGAGCAGCTCACGCCACGTTTCCAGGGAAGGAGCCGCTCTCCCAGTTTGGCAGCGTTTCCATGGCGACCTCCCTTTCCTTCCCGCAGCGGTTCCGCCGCCACCGGAGCGGCTCTCGGCGTTCACCGCGGGCCAGGTGGGCACCGGGCCGGGTCTGTGCCCAGCCCAGAGCCGGGCAGGGCAGTGGCGGTGCCAGTGTCTGGAGCTGATCCCTCAGGAACATCCCCGGGGAGCGCTCGGCTCTCTGAGCATCCCGAGCCGACCTCCCCGAGGAGCATCCCGGGGGATTCGGTGCCATGAGGGATTCCAGAAGGCCTGGGGAGCAGCCCGGGGCTGTGTGCTTGTGGAGCCATCCCCCCCCGGAGCCACCCCTGGGGGATTGGGGGATTGGGCACCGGCCTGGCTCTGTGTGTGACCACGGGCTCATCCCCTGGAGCATCCCTGGGGCTGGAGCATCCCAGCTTGGATCCAGGAGCAGGCAGAGCTGCTTCCCTCGGGAGGATGCTGGGGGATGGAGCAGGAGGGGCCCCCGAGGGACTGAGCAGCAGCCTGGTTCTGTGTCTGTGTGTGTGGAGCCATCCTCCCCTGGGAGCATCCCTGGGGCTTTGGGGGGCTCAGGGATTCAGGGATCAGCCTGGCTCTGTCTGTGTGTGTCTCTGTGTGTAACCATCCTTCTCTGGGAGCATCCTGGGGGCTAAGGGATCAGCTTGGCTCTGTGTGTGGAGCCATCTTCCCTTAGGAACATCCTGGGGACTGTGAGGAGCTCAGGATCAGCCTGGTTCTGGATGTGGAGCCATCCTTCCCTGGGAGCATCTCTGGGACTGTGAGGAGCTCAGGAATCACCTGGCTCTGTGTGTGTGGAGCCATCCTTCCCTTAGGAACATCCTGGGGACTGTGAGGAGCTCAGGATCAGCCTGGTTCTGGATGTGGAGCCATCCTTCCCTGGGAGCATCCTGGGGGCTCAGGAATCACCTAGCTCTGTGTGTGCCCGTGGATCTGTGATCCCAGAACGTTCCTGGTGGGTGGGATGGGATCAGGGACCACCTGCCCTCCCCTCCCTCCATTCCCCACAGCTGGCACGGGGCACACGAGGCTGTTCTCCCATGGGATCCCTGCTCTGGGTGCTCCACAGGGATGGGATCAGGGACCACCTGCCCTCCCCTCTCCATTCCCCGCAGCTGGCATGGGGCACACGAGGCTGTTCTCCCATGGGATCCCTGCTGCCTCCCGCTCTGGGTGCCCCACAGGGACCCCCCTCTGGTGCCCACGAGGTGACAGCAGCCTGGGTGCCCACGCACTCAGCCGGGTGCCCTGGCCCAGCCCGGGTTGTGCCTCCAGGATCCCTCCTGTGCCAGGCTCTCTGGAGCTGCTGGGATGAGGAATCACAACATGCAAATCAGGCAGCTTGATGTCTTTAATGAAATCCTCGGAAGGGAAGCGCTTCTCTGGTGAATTGAGGATATTTATTTCTCATACAAGAAATTTAACATGCAGATTAGTTGGGGCTAGTAATTTATCACATGAGATTGTCCTATTAAGGGCTGCATCGAGTCCTGCTGCCTTCGGAAATTACCTTACACATAGATTTCCTCTGGACAGACTCCCATCCGTGGAGATGCATCCTCTGGCTCCTAAATCAGCCCTCGTGCCTCCCCTCATGGCCTCCACAGCTGGTGCAGGAGTCCAGCAGCGACTGAAGGATTCCCTGCCTCCTCTCAAGAGCCCAGCTCCCCTTTGCTGGAGCTTGGAGCAGCGTAATTCCATCTCTGGCTTTGCCCCAGCTCCCCTCTGCCAAGCAGGGCTTGGCACAGCTGAGCCTCCCCGTGCCATCCCATGCCAGCCCTGGGGTGGGTTTTCCAGCACGTGGTGTCTCTGATCCAGCTCCGTCTCCTTTCTGTGTGGGCTCACCCAGATTTGGGGCAGATTTGGGGCTCTTCCAAGCCCTGCTCCTCCCTTGGGCTGTTTTGGGGTGTTCTTGGGGGTGCAGGGACACAGCCGGCTGCGCACACAGCACTCTGAGGTGCCTTTATGGCCTGGTGAGGATCCCAAATGTTTGATGCCCAGAGTTTGTCCCCAAATTATGTAAAACACAGAGCCAGGAGCCTGTGAAAATGCCCGGCCTGGGGCAAACAGGATGGATCACCCCTGGATTCCTGCTGGGAGCTCATCCCTGCTCGGGTGGGCCCAACTCTTTGCCAGCCCAGGTGTGAAGCCCATCCCTCTGCCTTGGGGAGCTAATTACCATGCAATGAGTTAATTAACGGCAGCTAACAGAACATTGGAAGGGTTGCAGCCAGGCTGGGTGAGAGCTCACCAGGACTTTCCTGGTTCCTGTGGCTCCAGCCTGGCCTGTGTCACCTTTGGTGCCACCACAGGTGGCAAAGCCCCAGGAGTGCTGGTGAGGAGCGTGGGCAGCACGGGGGATGATTTTCCTGGGAATGTTTGTGCTGGGGAGGCTCCTGCCCGTCTCTGTGCCTTGTTTGGAACTTTGGGGACACTTGAACGTTGGCATGAGGAGCTGTGGGCACAGGGCAGTGGTGCCAGTGAACCACAGCAGTGCCAGGGCAGGCAGGAGGCACGAAGGAATCTCCCTGCTGGGATCCTAGAGGGGCTCAGGAGGAGAGGACAGGGACTGCCGGAGCAGGAGATGCCCCCGGAGCTGGGAGTTGGCCAAACTCGTGCTCAGCAATGCACCAGAGCCCTCCGGATGCCGCAACACGGATCGAGGCTCGCTCCGTCCCTGCTCTGCAGGAAGGAGGCTGATTAATACACGGGCATTAATTATTAAATGGCTCATTGTTCTGGCAGGGCCAATTGAGGCAGCGATTTACGGCGCTGCCAATTCCCACGGCCGAGGGAGGGAAAACACTCCCGGGCAGGAGCAGAGGCAGCGGCCACGTGGATCCGAGGAGAATCCGTTCCAATCGGGAGCTAATTGAGATCCAATAGCCCAGTTAAGCGGGGCTGATGGAGCTCCAGGGGGGCCTCGCAGCCTCATCGAGCGCTGGCCCGGAGCAGGGGCCGGGACACTGCTCGGATGCTTCGAGTCGTTAAACCTCTGCTAAGTGTGTTTTAATGCTCACTTGACATTTCATTATCCCACAGTAACTGTTCAAACACGCTGCCCCTCCAGAATTAATTAGTCGTTATGCAGGATATTAATCAAAGGGGACTGTGCCAGTGCTGTTTCCACCCCAAATCCGATCCAGCTGTTGCTGTTCCTGGGCGGCGTTGGAAGAACCTCACTGATTTCTGCGGTCTCTGGGCTTTCAATTTGATGGATCAAATCCTTTGGCTGCCGCTTTTCCCGGCCCTTCTCCACCCCCTCAATCTAAGAATAATTCGGCAGCGTCAGCCCCACGCTCCTCAGCAACCCTACAATAACAGAGGCGCGGCAGCAGCCAGGGCTGGGCCACGGCTGGGCCGGATGGACAGACAGACTGACAACCCTACAATAACAGAGGCACGGCAGCAGCTGGGGATGGGGCATGGCTGTGCCAGAAGGGACTGGAGCAGTCCTGAGGGGTGGCATGGTCAGGAGCTGGGCACGATGAGGAGCTGGGCATGCTGCTGTGCCCTGCCTGGCTGAGGGATCGGGGATGGATGGATGGATGGACAGACAGATGGACAGCCCTACAATAACAGGGTCATGGCAGCAGCTGGGGATGGGGCATGGTTGTGCCAGAAGGGACTGGAGCAGTCCTGAGGGATGGCACAGTGAGGAGCTGGGCACGATGAGGAGCTGGGGACATTGCTGTGCCCTGCCCGGCTGAGGGACCAGGATGGATGGATGGATGGATGGATGGACAGACAGATGAACAATCCTACAATAACAGAGCCATGGCAGCAGCTGGGGACGGGGCATGGCTGTGCCAGAAGGGACTGGAGCAGTCCTGAGGGGTGGCATGGTCAGGAGCTGTGCCCGGTGAAGAGCTGGGCACGCTGCTGTGCCCTGCCTGGCTGAGGGACCAGGATGGATGGATGGATGGATGGACGGACGGACAGGTTGTCATTCCCAGCATGCAGCCGTCCATCTGTCAGACAGATCCGGTGCCAAAGCTGCCGCTGCAGACCCGGGGCTCCCTCCTGACCCCGGAGCCCCTTCCTGACCCCGGAGCCCCCTCCTGACCCCGGGGCTGAGCGGGACGGAGCCGCTCCCTGCCGGGCCAGGCGGGTCAGCGCTCGCTGCTCCCCACGGACCGAGCCCTGTCAAGCTCCGTCCTCACAGAGAAGCCAAACAAACCCCTGGAACAGCGGAGTCAGCAGCGAGGGCTGCGCCGGGAGCCGGGCCAGCTTCACCTCCGTCCCGGCTGGAGCGGGGGCGGGGGGACAAAGCCACCCGGCCGAGGGGACAAAGCCACCGGGAGCGGTCCCAGCTGGAGCAGCTCCTTCCTTGCGTGGAACAAAGGCCCTGGAGCTCCTGGCCACGAACTGGGGGTTGGGGTGGCATCTCCCGCTCCTGCCTGCAGCGCATCCCCTGTGAGGGGTGACAGGAGGGTGACATTGGGGGTGAAATCAATCCCCGTCCCCTCCCAGCCAGGAGCGATGGGGGAAGGAAATCGAAGCCGAGCTCTCTTGGATGAAAGCCTCGGTGGAAGGCGAGCGGGGAGAACAAAGTCTGTGCCGGTTTGGTTGATGACTGCGGGCTGGGCTGCGCCGGGAATTGATTTCCTTTCTCCGGGCTATTTTCAGCTGCTGAGGTGTGTGTGCGAGTGCTGCTGCTTCAATAACTCCTCCAGCTCCCGTGTGTGGCGACCAGGCCCCCTGAAATGGATCTGCGGAGGTGTCCTGGGCTGGGGTCAGGGCTCCCTGTGCCCATGGAGTATCCTGGGCAGGGGACACGGATCCCTGCGCCCATGGAGTGTCCTGGGCAGAGGACAGGGCTCCCTGTGCCCATGGAGTGTCCTGGGCTGGGGACACAGATCCCTGTGCCCATGGAGTGTCCTGCCCATGGGGACAAAGCTCCCTGTGCCCATGGAGGTGTTCTGGGTTGGGGACAAAGCTCCCTGTGCCCATGGAGTGTCCTGGGCTGGGGACACCACGCTGCCAGGCCTGTGCTGAAGGTGCTCCCTGTGACCCCGTTTGTGTCTCTCAGGCTGTGCCAGCACTGGTGGCTTTGCCTTGTCCCCACCTGAAGGGGACACAGCAGCGAGGACACGAGTCTGTCTGGGGACACACGTGTCCCTGTGCTGCTGTGTGTCCGTCCATCCATCCGTCCGTCCGTCCGTCCGTGGGCGTGCGTGCGCTCGGGAGTCACGGTGTGATTTATTAACGAGGACATGGCAAGGAGAGCGGGCCCATTACTCCTGGCGTCTGCAGCCCTTCCTGACAGCTCCGTGCAATTGAAATATCTTATTTAAAGCCTCTGGGGAGCGTTTTTAAATATCAGCCGTGACACTCAAGGTCTCGTTCCCAAAGGGCACCGTCCCTCCTCCTCCTCCTCCCGCGGGGACGGGTGACCCCTGCACGCCGCGTGGGTGGGCGGCTGGCTGGTGTCACCTCGGCTTGGTGACAGTCCCGCCGGGCCAGGGGACAGCCCCGTGTCCCTGTCACCCTCTGCCGTGCGCAGGGAACGCGCTCCTCAGGTCTGATGAAAGTTTAATTTACGCTCGGTTCTCAGAAGAGCAAACAAAGCTCTGCCGAAAGAGCCCGCGGCGGGTTTTAACGCAAGATTAGATTTTTGGGCAGGGAGGGCTGAGCTTGCTTTATTTATTCCCTCTCTGCTTTAGCTCGCAGCGCTCCCCGTCGGGGGCAGCGTGGCTGCAGCTCCTGCCCGGCCCCCGGAGGCTCCCCCGGCTGTTCCAGGGGGATGGAACTGCAGCTCCAGGGCTGGGGACAGCGCTGGTGGCAGCAGGGTCCGGCCTGGGGACCGCGGCGATGCTCGGGGGTGATCGAGTGGAGATGTGATGATTTCCTTTATCTGCTCACCGGCTGCTGGCGCTGGCCGCTGATAAGAGCAGGCGTGGGGGTGATAAGGGGGGGTTCAGCCGGGATTTATCGGAGCAGTGCTGGATTTGGCCACTCTCAGGTCCAGGCGGGGTGACACCAGCAGATCGCAGTGTCACTGCTGGGGCAGGGCTCAGGACAGAGGGGCCCGGGTCCCAGCTTGTGGCGATGGGTCACATCCAGCCCCTGGACCGGGAGGGTGACAGTCACCGGATTGTGCACAGTGGAAGCACGGACAGTGTTGGTGGCAGAGTCCCTGTGTGGCAGTGAGGGACACCGGGGTGTCCCCCAGCCTGCACACACATCCACGCGGCTCCTTGGGGAAAGGAGCTCCTGGCACACGTGCAGTGAATCGGGAGGCTGTGCAGGACCTGCAGCCTCTCCGAGGGGCTGTGACAGTGACACGGATGTCCCCTCACGGCCGGCTCCCCTCCCGCAGGTACATGATCACCTCGCTGGACCGCACCCACGCCGGCTTCTACCGCTGCATCGTCCGCAACCGCATGGGAGCACTGCTGCAGCGCCAGACCGAGGTGCAGGTGGCCTGTAAGTGACAGTCCTGCCCCGAGGGGACCGCACGGGGACACCCAGATCCCGGCGCTGGGGGACGGCTCCGGTGTGGGTGCCACTCGTGGCCAGCACGTGAGAGCCTGCAGCATCCTGGGGTGGACAGGGATATCCAGAGTGCCCCTGGGGTGACACTGGAAGGGACATTGGAGCATTCCTGGGGTGACACTGGCAGGGACATTGGAGCATTCCTGGGGTCACACTGGCAGGGACATCAGAGCATCCCTGGGGTGGTGCTGGGCAGGGACATTGGAGCATCCCTGGGATGACAGTGGCAGGGACATTGGAGCATCCCTGGGATGACACTGGCAGGCACATCAGAGCATCCCTGAGGTGACACTGGCAGGGACATTGGAGCATCCCTGGGGTGGCAATGGCAGGGACATCAGAGCATCCCTGGGGTGATGCTGGTGAGATTTAAGGAGCAGATGGCAGTGCTGAGGCCTGAGATGGTGGCTCTGTCCCCCAAAGGGACCTGCCCCTCTCTGTCACCCTTTTCCTCTGGGATATCCCCACTCCCATCCCCTCAAACCCCTCCTGAGGAACAGTGACAAATCAGGAGGATAATGAGAAATTAATAAGGCAGCTGTGCTAACAACTAATGATAATGGCAAAGTCGTTAAAAAAGGATTCTTTACATGTTTTTAATTACAGCAATTAAGGAAGTCAATAAAAATCCCCTGTCCCACCCCCTCCTTCGTGCCCCCTGCTTCCCTCAGTCTCCCACAGCTGCTCTGTGCTTCCAGCTGAGAATGGCAGGGGGCATGGAGCAGCTGTGCCACACCTTGTCCCTGGAGTCAGGGCCATGCTGGGGTGCTGCTGGCACTGGGACATGTGACAGTGTTCACAGTGGTCTCAGGTTGAGGGAAGAGATGAGGATTTGACTCTGTTTCAGAAGGCTGATTTATTATTTTGTGATATATATTACATTAAAACTATACTAAAAGAATAGAAGAAAGGATTTCATCAGAAGGCTGGCTAAGAATAGAATA
>JAWWEB010000060.1:1271589-1283053 GCA_035222195.1 Myioborus miniatus
ACATGAGACCAATCACAGATGCACCTGTTGCATTCCACAGCAGCAGATAACCAATGTTTACATTTTGTTCCTGAGGCTTTTCAGCTTTTCAGGAGAAAAAAAATCCTAAGGAAAGGATTTTTCATAAAAGGCATCTGCGACACAATGGGACATGCCCTGAGGTGACATCAGTCCTGTCACGCTGTCCCCATCTCTCCTCCTGCTGCTCCACAGGGTTAGGACAGGTTATCCCTGTCTGTCTGTCTGTCTGCCTGTCTCCCCTCCCCATCAATCTGTTCTCCCGTCCCTCGGCGTCCTGGAGCTCCATAAACATCCCAGGCCCTGTTTATGGATTCAGCTCTATCAGCAGCTTTCGAGCCCATCGCGTTTTTACAGCGCCTACATGAGGGTTTTTTATTGTTGCCATCATTTTGCTTTACGGACTCCCTGCTTCTCCTCCCTGCTGCCACCAGCCTGGTGGCCCTGGTGGCATGCCAGGGCTCCCACGGAGGGGACACAGCTTAGGGACAGCTGGGAAAGCCACCAGGTCCCTGTCACCTTTGTCTCCTCCAATGTGGGGATTTGGGTGCCCTCTCTGGGGACACCCCAGGGTGGCAGGGTGTGCTCATGGCTGTCCCTCTGGCCTCTCTATCCCCAGATGTGGGTGGCCCGGCTGATCCCATCGCACCCACCATCATTGTCCCTCCCAAGAACACCAGCGTGGTGGCCGGGACCTCGGAGGTGACCATGGAGTGTGTGGCCAACGCCAGGTGAGCCCTGGGGTGGGGATGGGGATGGGGAATCTCCCTGTTGGCACTGCCCAAGGGAGATTTAGGGTCTGGGTGCTCCTAAACCCCTTCCCACCACACTCCTGGGACCTGTGGGATGGAGGGAGGTCCCTTCCCACCAGAGATGGAGGGGGTGGGATCCTCCAGGGAAGGCTCTTGACACGCCCTGGCCCCCAGGCCGCTGATGAAGCTGCACATCATCTGGAAGAAGGACGGGGTGCCCGTGTCCAGCGGGATCAGCGACTACAGCCGGCGGCTGACCGTCCTGCACCCCACCCTGAGCGACAGCGGCTTCTACGAGTGCCAGGCTGTGCTGCGCAGCAGCAGCGTCCCTGCCGTCACTGCCGGGGCCTTCCTGTCCGTGCTGGGTGAGCTCCTGCCTGTGGGCACCTCCCTCTGTCTGTGCTGGGTCAGCTCCTGCCCATGGGCACCTCCCTGTCCCTTCTGGGTCAGCTCCTGCCTGTGGGCACCTCCCTGTCCATGCTGGGTGAGCTCCTGGCCATGCTGGGTGAGCTTCTGTCCATGGTGGGTGATCTCCTGCCCGTGGGCACCTGCCTGTCTGTGCTGGGTGAGCTCCTGCCCGTGGGCACCTCCCTGTGTCTGTACCCAGTGTGTCCCTGTCCATTGGCACCTCCCTGTGTCTGTGCTGGGTGAGCTCCTGTCCACTGGCGCCTCCCGGGCCATGCTGGGTGACCTCCTGCCCCTGCTGGGTGATGTCCTGCCCGTGGGCACCTCCCTGTGTCTGTGCTGTGCCTGCTCCTGTCTGTGGGCACCTCCCTGTGTCCATACCCTTGTGTGTCCCTGTCCATTGGCACCTCCCTGTCCGTGCTGGGTGATCTCCTGCCCGTGCACACCTCTCTGTCTGTGCTGGGTGAGCTCCTGCCCACGAGCAGCCCAGACCCCACGTACCATGAGCTGGGACAGGCCTGAGAGGTGACAGGAGTGGCACAGATCATCCCAAGGACCCTGGGCAGAGGTTCTGTCCCCGTTCCTATCTCCCGGTTCCCTCGGCAGAGCCCCCACAGTTCGTCAGGGAGCCGGAGAGGCACATCACGGCCGAGATGGAGAAGGTGGTGGCCATCCCCTGCCAAGCCAAGGGTGAGCTGCTCCCCAGCACCCCCCGTGCAGCATCACCAGCCCCTGCCTGACCTGGCTGTACCCCCGCAGGTGTCCCCCCTCCCGAGATGGCCTGGTACAAGGACGCTGCCCTCCTGCAGCTGGAGAAGCTGTCCCGTTTCCAGCTGCTGCAGGACGGCAGCCTGCAGATCAGCGGGCTGCTCCCCGACGACACCGGCATGTTCCAGTGCTTCGCCCGCAACGCGGCCGGCGAGGTGCAGACCACCACGTACCTGGCCGTGACCAGTAGGTGTCACCCCCCCTTTGCCCTGGGTGGTGGGCCACAGACAGCTCAGAGAGCCCAGGAAACTCTCCTGGGTCAGATCCGGGCTGGGCACAGCACAGGGAGGGGATTCAGGGGGTCTGTGCACCTCTGTGCCCCGCAGGCATCGCCCCCAACATCACGCGGGGTCCCCAGGACAGCACGGTGATCGATGGCATGGCCGTCATCCTCAACTGCGAGACCTCGGGGGCGCCACGCCCGGCCATCACCTGGCAGAAAGGTAAAGGGCTGGGGAGGAGCCTGGAGCCTGTCCTCGCTGCCCAGCGGTGGCTGTGGCGCTGACGGGCTCTGTGTGTCCCCAGGGGAGCGGGTGCTGGCCAGCGGCTCGGTGCAGCTGCCCCGTTTCACCCTGCTGGAGTCGGGCAGCCTCCTGGTGAGCCCTGCACACCTGTCTGATGCTGGCACCTACACCTGCCTGGCCACCAACTCCCGCGGCGTGGACGAGGCCTCTGCAGACCTGGTGGTTTGGGGTAAGGGGCTCACGGTGGGGCAGGGAAAGGAGGGACCCTGCCTGGCTGTGGGACCACCCCGGTGCTCTCTGGGGATGGGCGCTGGGTTTTGGGGGTGCAAACAGGGGCTGTCCCTGCCGGTGCCACCCCCGCAGTGCTGGTGGGTCATTGTGTCTCCCCCCCACAGCAAGGACACGTATCACAGACCCACCACAGGACCTGAGTGTCATCAAGGGCACCAAGGCTGTCATGAGCTGCGGGGTCACCCATGACCCCAGCGTGGACGTCAGGTGAGGGAGAGGCACCCCCGGGGTGCCCACCTGGCTGCCGTCACTGCTGTCCTGGGGAGGGACATGAGGGTCCCCTTCCTCATCCCCGCGCTGGTGGTCCTGCAGTGCCACCTGGTGCCCTGTGACAGCGAGCCCCTGTCCCCTGTGCTCGCTGTGGGCTGCGGGGCACCAGCACACCTGGCTCCCCCTGGCACAGGTACGTGTGGGAGAAGGACGGGGCACCGCTGGGCCCCGAGAGCGGCCCCCGGGTGCGCCTGGACGAGGTGGGCACCCTGCACATCTCCCAGACGTGGTCGGGTGACATCGGCACCTACACCTGCAAGGTGATCTCGGCCGGGGGCAACGACTCTCGCAGCGCCCACCTCCGTGTCCGGTGAGACCCTCCCTCATCCTGCCAGCACCCTGGGGCTGTGCCCCCTCCCTCCTTCCCTGCCTAACCCCCCTGTCCAGGCAGCTCCCCCACGCCCCCGAGAGCCCCGTGGCCGCCCTGAGCCCGCAGGAGAAACGGGCCATCAACCTCACCTGGGCCAAGCCCTTCGACGGCAACAGCCCCCTGCTCCGCTACGTCGTGGAGGTCTCCGAGAACAGTAAGGGGCTGCTGCCACCCCCTGGCACCGCTGGCACCGGGAGAAGTCCCCAGTGTCACTGTGCTGCAGGGGACGCTGCTTGGGGACTCTGGGATGGGTCAGCCAGGCTGGGGTCCCCAGTGTCCTGCAGGCCAGGTCCCCACCGTGCTGTCCCCTCTCCCCCCAGACGCGCCCTGGACCGTGCTGCTGGCCAGCGTGGACCCCGAGGTGACTTCGGTGACAGTGCGGGGCTTGGTCCCCGCTCGCTCCTACCAGTTCCGCCTGTGTGCCGTGAACGACGTGGGCAGGGGACAGTTCAGCAAGGACACGGAGAGGTGAGTCCCGGCCCGGGGGGGTGGTCCTGGGGGGGCTGGTGACCCCGGTGCTCACCCTGGCCTGTCCCTGCAGGGTGTCCCTGCCCGAGGAGCCACCCTCGGCGCCCCCCCAGAACGTCATCGCCAGCGGCCGCACCAACCAGTCCATCATGATCCAGTGGCAGCCGCCCCCCGAGAGCCACCAGAACGGGGTCCTCAAGGGCTACATCATCCGGTAGGTGCCAGCTGGGGTGCCCAGGAGTCCCCAGTCTGGTGTTGGTGGGGACAGTGGCAGCTCTGATGGCTCCTGGTGCCCAGGTACTGCCTGGCCGGGCTGCCCGTGGGGTACCAGTTCAAGAACATCACCAACGCCGAGGTCAACAACCTCCTCCTGGAGGACCTCATCATCTGGACCAACTATGAGATCGAGGTGGCTGCCTACAACAGTGCTGGCCTGGGGGTCTACAGCATGAAGGTGACAGAGTGGACCCTGCAGGGAGGTAGGCAGGGACAGTCAGGGGTGGCCAGGGGCTTGGTGGGCACCCTGATAGCATCAGGTGCCGTTGGTGGGGTGGGATGGGAGGCAGGAGGATGGGTGTGGAGGCCCCAGGGGTGCTGGGATGTGCTGGGCAGGGATGACCCGGGGTGGGCACCCAGCTGATGGAGGGGACCTTGTGGAGCTGTCCCTGTGAGCTGTCCCTTCATCCCGGCAGTGCCCACGGTGCCTCCAGGGAATGTGCAGGCTGAGGCCACCAACTCCACCACCATCCGCTTCACCTGGAACCCCCCCAGCCCCCAGTTCATCAACGGCATCAACCAGGGCTACAAGGTGAGGGTGATTCCCAAAACCAGAACAGCTTGTGGGGAAAACCTGGTCAACCTTCACAAACTGTCTTGGCTCCTCCTCATCGAAATCCCCGATTTTAATTGGCTCTCTCCTGACTGCTAAAATAATATTTACTGTTATTTAACACTTGCATGGGCTCGGAGTCTCCCATGCTCTGTAATTAATTCCAAATTGCAATTAATTCAAATTTACATTAATGAAATTGAATTAAAACATTAAACTTGTGTTTTAATCCACTCGAAAGAAGTTCGGGAATTTAATTGCCGCTCAATGAGATAACCAGCGCGAGCAGGATATTTAACATTCCTATTAAACGCCACTTAGTATTTTTGATTAGTATTTTTAGGGCCTAATTAGTGTTTAATTAAGTTGCTAGAGGCTATCTTGCACAATACCAATTAAATGCCCAGCCATCCCTCCTGGATGCGGGCAAGGGGGGCATCCCGCTATCGACGGAGTTAATCACAGCTCCATAAACCGCGCCGGCATCCCGCGCTCCCCGCACCGTAAATTGATCATTAATCACCGCCTAATTAATAAGAGGAGGCCTGAGGTGGCGTTTTTGGCACGGAGAACCTTCACGGCTTCTCCTTTCTCGCGCAGCTCATCGCCTGGGAGCCGGAGCACGAGGATGAGGCCACGGTGGTGACGGTGCGGCCCAACTTCCAGGACAGCGTGCACGTGGGCTACGTGCCGGGGCTGCGCAAGTTCGCCGAGTACCTGACCTCGGTGCTCTGCTTCACCACGCCCGGGGACGGCCCGCGCAGCCCCCCACAGCTGGTGCGCACCCACGAGGACGGTACGGGGAGGCTCCCAGCGCCCGCCACGGACCCTGCCCGCCCCCTCCGGCTCCGTCCAAGGGGGTCCCGTGGGTGCCGAGGGTGCGCGGAGCCCGGGCGTTGAGTGGCTGGGTGTTTTTTGGGCAGTGCCTGGCCCCGTGGGACACCTGAGCTTCAGTGATATCCTGGATACGTCCCTGAAGGTCAGCTGGCAGGAGCCGCTGGAGAAGAACGGGATCCTGACGGGTAAGGGAGCAGCAGCAGGTACTGGATCTGTCATGGGGGCCTTTCCCACCCTGCAACTTTTCCTGTCCCATTCCCACTCTGCAGCACTGTCCCCTGTGTCCCCATGCCACCCTGCAGTCACACTCACGTGTCCTTTTTCTCCCCCACAACGTCTCCCCTTTGTCCTCTTCCCACTCTGCAGAACTTCCCCCTTTTCCTGTCCCATTCCCACTCTACAGCATTGTCCCTTCTGTCCCATTGCCACCCTGCAGTCACACTCACGTCTCCTTTTCCTCCCCTGCAGCATCTCCCCCTTTTCCTGTCCCATTCCCACTCTGCAGCACTGTCCCCTGTGTCCCATTGCCACCATGCAGTCACACTTACATGTTCTTTTCCTCCCCTGTGGCATCTCCCCTTTGTCCTGCCCTGTCCCACCTCCCCTGTTGCCATGCAGACCCTGGGGTGGGCAATGCAGGGGTGACGCTGCAAGGGTGACACTGCAGGGGTGACACTGCAGGTGTGGGCAATGCAAGGGTGTCACTGCAGGTGTGGGCAATGCAGGTGTGGACACTGCAGGGGTGATACTGCAAGGGTGACGCTGCAAGGGTGACACTGCAGGTGTGGACACTGCAGGGGTGACACTGCAGGAGTGACACTGCAGGGGTGACACTGCAAGGGTGACACTGCAGGGGCGCATTCCAGGGTACCGGATCTCCTGGGAGGAGTACAACCGCACCAACACGCGGGTGACACACTACCTGCCCAACGTCACCCTGGAGTACCGCGTCACCGGCCTCACCGCCCTCACCACCTACACCATCGAGGTGGCCGCCATGACCTCCAAGGGACAGGGACAGCTCTCCTCCTCCACCATCTCCTCGGGGGTCCCCCCAGGTGAGCACGGTGGTGTTGGGGTGCTGCAGGGCTGTGCGTGGTGCTGGGGGTGAGTGGCCTGTGCCACCCACCTTGCCCTGTCCCCACAGAGCTCCCCGGTGCCCCCACCAACCTGGGCATCTCCAACATCGGCCCCCGCTCCGTCACCATCCAGTTTCGCCCGGGTTATGATGGCAAAACCTCCATCTCCCGCTGGCAGGTGGAGGCACAGGTACAGGGGGGCTCGGGAAGGGGCTCGGGGGGTGTTTGGGGGTGTGGTGGTGTTCACAGGGGTCCCAGGATGAGGGAAGAGGTGAGAATGTTGACTCCATGTTTCAGAAGGCTTGATTTGTTATTTTATGATATATATTATATTAAAACCATACTAAAAGAATAGAAGAAAGGATTTCATCAGAAGGCTGGCTATGAATAGAAAAGGAATGATAACAAAGGTTTGTGACTGACTGAGACAGTCTGAGCCAGCTGACTGTGATTGGCCATTGATCAGAAACAAGCACATGAGACCAATCCCAGATCCACCTGTTGCACTCCACAGCAGCAGACAATCACCGTTTACATTTTGTTCTTGAGGCCTCTCAGCTTCTCATGACAAAAAATCCTAAGGAAAGGGTTTTTCATAAAGCATGGGGGCAGCTCACCCTGCTCACCCCGCTGCCACCCCACAGGTGGGCCAGAACGGTGAGGCCGGCGAGTGGGGGCTCGTGCACCAGCTGGCCAACGAGCCCGACACCCGCTCCATGGAGGTGCCCAACCTGAAGCCCTACACCTACTACAGGCGAGTGCCAGGCTGGTGCCACGGTGGTGCCATCCCTGGGTCCCTCACTGTGACCTCATTGTCCTCCCCAGGGGACTGGAGCTCTCTTGGCCCACACTGTGACTCCCTCTCCTCTCCTCCCTCAGTTTCCGCATGCGGCAGGTGAACATCGTGGGCACCAGCCCCCCCAGCCTGCCCTCCAGGAGGATCCAGACCCTCCAGGCCCCCCCGGACATGGCCCCTGCCAACGTCACCCTGAGGACAGCCAGCGAGACCAGCCTGTGGCTGCGCTGGATGGTGAGGGGGGCCAGGGGGTCTGTGCCTGCGAGGCTGAAAGGGGACGGAGCTGGGGGGACATCAGGAGTGACGGTGGCTGTCCCCGGCAGCCCCTCCTGGAGCAGGAGTACAACGGGAGCCCCGACTCGGTGGGGTACAGGATCCGGTACGCGCGGGCGGACGGGCGGGGGCAGCCGGCGCTGCAGCTGATCCGCGACCGCGTGGAGAGGGAATTCACCATCGAGGACCTGCAGGAGTGGACGGAGTACCGCGTGCAGGTCCAGGCCTTCAACGCCATCGGCCCCGGGCCCTGGAGCCCCCCGGTGCTGGGGCGCACCCGGGAGTCAGGTACTGAACACACCTGGGCGCTGGGCACCCACCTTGGCCAACCTGGCCTGGTACTGAGCCCACCTGGGCACTGGGCACCCACCTCGGCCAGTGTAGCCAGGTACTGAGCCCACCTGGGCACTGGGCACCCACCTCGGCCAATGGGGCCAGGTACTGCTGCCAACCTGGGCACTGGGCACCCACCTTGGCCAGTGGGGCCAGGTACTGCTGCCAACCTGGGCACTGGGCACCCACCTCGGCCAACGTAGCCAGGTACTGAGCCAACCTGGGAACTGGGCACCCACCTTGGCCAATGTATCCAGGTACTGAACCCACCTGGGCGCTGGGCACCCACCTCGGCCAATGTGGCCACTGACCCTCTCTGTTGCCCCCCTCCAGTGCCCTCCTCCGGCCCCAGCAATGTGTCAGCAGTGGCCACCTCCTCCAGCAGCCTGCTGGTCCGATGGAGTGACATTCCTGAGGCTGACTGCAACGGGCTCATCCTGGGCTACAAGGTGAGCTCCTGCCCGTGGGCAGCACAGCTTGCCCTGGGGGAATCACCCTGCAGGCTGTGGGGTCCCCAGCTGTGCCATCCCCAAGGACCTGGTGGCCCGGCTGTGTCACACGGGCCGTGTCACGCTGGCCATGTCACACTGGTGGTGTTTCAGGTGCTGTACAAGGAGAAGGGCTCCGAGGCCCGTGCCCGGTTCTGGCTGGCAGAGGGCAATGCCTCCCACAGTGCCCAGCTCACCGGGCTGGCCAAGTACACCCTGTACGAGATCCGGGTGCTGGCCTTCACCAGGATGGGTGACGGTGTCCCCAGCCGGCCTCCTGTCCTCGAGAGGACGCTGGATGATGGTGGGTGACAGCACCTGGGTGGGCTGGGTGGTTGATCCCATCCCATCCCTGGCTGATTGATCCCATCCCATCCCTGGCTGACTGATCCCATCCCATCTGGGTGATTGATCCCATCCCATTCCATCCCTGTTCTCTGGGGTGATCCCTCTCCTCCTTCCCAGGACACCCAGGGTTCCCAGGGGATGGGATCTTTTCCCCCCACTCCCCACTGACTCCAAGCTGTCCCCCTGCAGTGCCCGGGCCCCCCGTGGGGCTCCTCTTTCCTGAAGTGAGGACCACCTTGGTGAGGCTCATCTGGCAGCCACCAGCAGCCCCCAACGGCGTCATCCTGGGTAGGTGGGGAGCACCTGGGGTGAGCCACCACAGTGGGATGCTCTGCAGAGGGATGCAGAGGTCCTGTGGGTGCAGGGATTGTCAGAGAGCAGCTCCCTGGGATCCCTTGAACATCTGGCAGTCCTCAGGGATGCTCTGCAGAGGGATGCAGAGGTCCTGTGGGGACAGGGATTGTCAGAGAGCAGCTCCCTGAGCATCTGGGAGCCCTCAGGGATGCTCTGCAGAGGGATGCAGAGGTCCTGGGGGTGCAGGGATTGTCAGAGAGCAGCTCCCCGTGCATCTGGGAGCCCTCAGGGGTGAAATTCCCTGCTCGGATGCTGGTCCCGGGCTGGGTGTGAGCAGGTTGGGATGGAGGGGACAGCACGGGAAGGGGTCCAGGCTGGTGCCCCCTCCCCAGCGCCACCCTCCGCTCCCTCCCCGCAGCCTACCAGGTCAGCCACCGCCTGAACACCTCGGCGGTGACCGCGGCGGCCGTGGAGGTGCTGGATGCCAGCGCCCGGCAGTTCACGGCCACCGGCCTGCAGCCCGAGGCCACCTACCTGTTCCGTGTCACCGCGCAGAGCCGCAAGGGCTGGGGCGAGCCGGCCGAGGCGCTGGTGGTCACCACCGAGAAGAGAGGTAAGGATGGGGGTCCCGGCCGGCGGCGGGGGGCTGGCGGTGCCCCCGCGGTGCTGCCAGCCCCTCGCCTCCCCCAGCCCGGCCGCAGCCCCCCGGGAAGCCGCTGGCGCAGCAGGAGGAGGTGCGGGCGCGGAGCGTGCTGCTGTCCTGGGAGCCGGGCAGCGACGGGCTGTCCCCCGTGCGCTACTACACCGTGCAGAGCCGCGAGCTGCCCGACGGAGAGTGGGCTCTGCACTCCTCCCCCGTCAGCCACAACGCCACCGCCTTCGTGGTGGACAGGTGAGGGGCCGGGGATGCTCCGTGGTGGTTCCGCCGTGCCTCAGTTTCCCCATCCCGTGAGAAGTGCTGGGGAGCGATGGCGCGGTGGGAGGGAGGTGGCTCGGGGGTGACCCCCTGGCTGCCCCGTCCCCATCCCGCTCTGCTCCCTGCAGGCTGAAACCCTTCACCTCCTACAAGTTCCGTGTGAAGGCCACGAACGACATCGGGGACAGCGAGTACAGCGAGGAGTCGGAGTCCCTGACCACCCTGCAGGCGGGTCAGCACCTCCTGGGGCAGGGACAGTGGTTCCGCGCCCGAGGGAGCAAACCTCCTTTGTCCTGGGCGTCTCCAGAGTCTCATCACTCTCTTCTCCCCCACAGCCCCCGAGGAGGCTCCCACCATCCTCTCCATCACCCCCCACACCACCACGTCGGTGCTCATCCGCTGGCAGGTACTGTCCCCTCTGCCCTACCCAGGGAGGTGGCACTCAGGGTGCCAGGGAGCCCCGGGGCAGAGCAGCCCCTGACTGCCTCCCCTCCCTGCCCTGCAGCCCCCGGCTGAGGACAAGATCAACGGGATCCTGCTGGGGTTCCGGCTGCGCTACCGGGAGCTGCTGCACGACAGCCTGAGGGGCTTCGCCCTGCGCGGCCTCGGCCACCCCGGCGCCACCCGTGAGTGCCCCCGGGACAGGGGCTGGGCTGGCCTGGGGGTGGCAGCTGGGATCTGAGCAGTGCAGCACCCACAGCATCTCCCTGGTACCAGGGTCTGTGCCCCCTGGAGCTGTCACCAGTTCCCCTGTGCCAGCAGGTCTGTGGTGCCTCACGTCCTTTTGTGTTGTCACTGGCTCTGTCCCACTGTGTCCGCAAATCTGAGCCTCACAGGGGTGTCTGCACCTAACACGGGCTGTGTGACATCCTGCTGGGTGACATCCTGCTGGGTGACATCCTGCTGGGTGTCCTCAGCCCCTGCAGGCAACAGGGTCACATCCCCTCTGGTGGCAGCAGGAACACGAGTGACAAAGGCAGAGCCAAGGCAGGACCTGGCCCTGTCCTCTGTGGGGACCCCAATGCACAAACCTGGCTGGTGGCACTCAGGGGATGGGGCTGGAGGGTGGGAAGGCTCCTCAGTGCTGTCACAGCCCTGTTGGCACCTGGGGGTGGCAGGGCCATTTCTGGGGACCCCTGGCCTGTGTGGGGATGGGGGCTCAGAGGCAGGAGCCCCCCCTGCCCTGCACTAACCCTCCCCTGTTCTCCTGCCCAGCTGTCTATGCCGTGCACAACCTCAGCGAGGTGTCTCTCACCCAGTACGAGCTGGACAGTAAGTGACCACCGCCTGTGTGTCCCCCAGTGCCGCCTCTGTGTGTTCCCCAGTGCCACCTCTCTGTGTCCCCCAGTGCCACCCCTGTGTGTCCCCCAGTGCCACCCCTGTGTGACCCCCAGTGCCACCCCTGTGTGACCCCCAGTGCCACCCCTGTGTGTCCCCCAGTGCCACCCCTGTGTGACCCCCAGTG
>JAWWEB010000060.1:1295673-1306797 GCA_035222195.1 Myioborus miniatus
CTGGGGGGTGTCTGTGGGGTTACTGGGGGGTGTTTTTGGGGTTACTGAGGGATGTTTGTGGGGTTATTGGGGGATGTCTGCGGGGTTACTGGGGGGAATCTGTGGGGTTACTGGGGGGTGTCTGTGGGGTTTCTTGGAGGTTACTGGGGGTGTCTGTGGTGTTACTGGGGTTGTCCATGGGGTTACTGGGGTTGTCCATGGGGTTACTGGGGGTGTCTGTGGTGTTACTGGAGGGGTCTTTATGGGGTTACTGGGGGGTTTCTGGCAGGAGCCAGCGCTGGCCCGGGGGATGGAGGGATTTTGGGGGGTCTGTGGGGGCAGTGCTTTGTCCTGGCACCCCGGGGTGTCCGGACAGTGATCCCCAGCTCGGGGGGAGCTCCCCGCTGGCTCGGCAGCGCCGGCACGCAAAGCTGGCAGGAGCTGGGACCAGGAGGAGGGGATGGGGCTGCCCGGGCGCTTCTCCCTGCCCTGCTTTTCAAAGTGCTTTTCAAGCCTTTTCTTTTTTCCTTCTGCGCTTTCAAAAGCTGCTGAGAGGCAGCAAACGGAGCCGGCGGCGGCTGAGGAAGGGCGGGAGCGATCCGCGCTCCCTCCCCAGGCCCGGCTGCAGCCGCGGGGCTCTGAAGCACCCCAGGCGAGGGGGTCTGTCTGTCTGTCTGTCTGTCTGTCTGTGCCAGGCAGTTTTTCAAGTCGAGTGAGTGCCTGCTCTTCCCAGGCCAGCCCTCGGGAGCCTTCCCGGCGGCTCCCACCAGCCGGGTGATGCTAATCCCCGCCGACTGCGCTGTCTCAGCCATCTCCACGCTCCCGTGACGGCGGCAGGTGAGGCGAGCAGCGCTGCCCGGGCTCCCAGCTCCGTGTCAGGACCCGCTTTGTCTCATGTGAGAGGGTCGGGATGCCCTGGGGGCTGGGGCAAACCCTCCTCCTCTTCCTCACCTACCAAAATCCCGCTGCTGCATCCGGAGGTGGCCCCCTCCTCAAGGGCTTTGCCTCTGGCCTCAGCTTCTCTGTTCGAGAGCAAGGAAAATAAAATTTGCCAATAAAATAGGCCATGAAAACGGCACTGGAGGAAGCAGCACAGCCCAGGATGGAGACGCAGATGTGAGTGGGATGGTGCTGGACAGCCGGGCTCGGGGCAGAGCTGTGCCCTGGGTGCCAATCCCAGCATCTCGCAGTGCCTCGCTGCCCAGCGCCGTGGTGACACCACTTCCTTCTGACTTAGGGAAGTGCCAGCCCCACCCGAGCCATCCCGGTGCCCGGCGCTGCCCACCCGGTGCTGTCACAACGGGATCGGGGCCCGGAGCTGCTGGCACCGGTGACACGAGAAACCTCCGGACCCCACGAGTGGCGTGGCCAGAGCATCCCAGCACCCCGCTCGCCACCCCCTCCCTCCCTCCGCGGAGACGCCTCCGGAATAGCCAAGAAACGCTGCATTAGGCAGGTTCGGGATAATCTGGGCTCTCCCGCCCCTTTTCTCCCACAAAGGTCTGCTCTTAATCCCCTCGAGCGAGCGAGCGAGCAGCGGCTGTGAGCGCAGAGCTCTCTGCCTGGCAGTGGGGCTGGGATGAGCTCGGGATTCACCGTCAGTGCCGGGCGGGGCGCGGTGGCCGTGGAGCCCATCCCAGGGACCGTGGAATCCATCCCAGGGACCGTGGAATCCATCCCGGGGGGCCGTGGAGCCCATCCCGGGGGATGTGGAACCAATCCTGGGGGATGCGGAGCCCACCCCGGGGGCCGTGGAGCCCATCCCGGGGAAACGCGGAATCCATCCCGACGGGATGTGGAGCCCTTCCCTGGGGATGCGGAGCCCATCCCGGGGGACGTGGAGCCCTTCCCTGGGGATGCGGAGCCCATCCCGGGGGATGTGGAACCAATCCTGGGGGATGTGGAGCCCAACCCCGGGGGATGTCGAGCCGGGCCCGCACCAGCACCCACGCTGGGTTCCTTGGGTGACCACGGTTTCGCTGCCATCGTGTCCCACCCACCCACGGCCTGGAGGGACCCCAGGGCCCCCCCAAAAGGGATCGAGCGGCGGCACTGGCTGTGGCAGCGCAGGGATGTGGGTGCAGCCTCGTGGGTGTCACGGTCACGAGTGGAACGGGGACATCGCTGCTGCCCTGCGGCTGTACCCGCCTCCTCCTGGCATCTCAGCGCGGTTCTTAATTCCCCATAATTAATTAGAGTCGGTCACACAGCAGCACCTCAGCCCCGCCGCTCTGGCAGGGGTGCGGCCAGCTCCGCGCTCTGCCCATGGGGATCCCACCCGTGACCTCGGTGGGGAGGGACCTGTGAGCTCCCGGCCCCTCCATCCCCCGGGGGTGCCGAGCCCCCACTCCTGACCCCTCTCCGGTCCCGGTCCCGGTCCCGGTCCCGGTCCCCCCACCGCGGGATGTCCCGGGCGGTGCCCAGGGCTCCGCCCCCCCCGCCCCACTCGTGTTTGAATGGAGAGCGTGGGACCGCCCCGTGACGTGGCGCAGTGCCATTGGTCCGGGCGGGGCGATGATGTCATCGCCGGGGAGGGGGGGGCGCTCCGTTCCGGCGCGGCGCGGCCATGGACCGGCGGCGGCGGCGGGGCCCGGGCGAGCAGGTACGGGAGGGGGACACACCGGGGGCTCCGGGGGTCGCGGCGGCCCGGCGAGACTCGGCCCCGCTTGGCCAGGTCCGGCCCGGCCCGGCTCGTCCCGGCGTGGCGGGATCCCGGCGCGCTCAGCTCGGCTATTGTCCGGCGGGCGGGCGGGGTCCCCGGCGCTGCCGCGCTCCGGTACCGGGCGGAGGAGCGGCCGGGACCCCCCGCCTCATTCCCCGCCGGGCCGTGGGGCCGGAGCGCGGCGCGGGTGGGTGAAGGGGTTAACAGGATGCGGAGCGCTGTTTGCCCAGCGCGGGGCACCGGCCGGCTCAGCGCACCCCGCCCCACCGGCCATGGGCGCCCGTTCGCTCCGCCGAGCCCCGCGCGGGGGTGGCGGTGGTCGGAGCGGGGCGGTGGCTGCCCGCGGCCCGTGTCGGGAAGGTGGATCCTCGGCGGCTGGAGCGGCTCCAGCGGCACCCGGGGCTGGGCGCCGGCGGGTGCTGAGTCAGAGCCGCCCGAAATCCCCGTCCCGTTCATTCCCCGGTGTTCCCGGACAGGGGTCCCGGCTGAGCGCAGCCTGCCCTCCGCCCTGCCGCCCGTCCCGCACCGCTGCCACGGGTGCCCGGAGAGAGGCTGTGCCCGGTTCTACCGGCGCTGGGCACGGGGCTGGCTCCTGGACCCGCTCCGGTGCCCGCAGAACCGCGGGGCCGTGGGCAGCGAGCGCTCGCGGGGCGCTGGTCTCGTCCCATGCCGCCCCGGTTTGACCCCGCTTTGGCAGCAGCAGCAGCAGTGTGGAGTATGGATGTTTCCAAGCGCCGAATCTATGGATCAGGGAGGCTGTTCCAAAGGGAGCTGGGATCTATAGAGCCGGGGAGCTGTTCCAAAGGGATCGTTAACGGGCTCTGGGGGGAAACTGAGGCACAGCGTGCCATCTCTGCAGCCAGGACAGGCTCGCTCCCCAGCCTGGGCACGCAGTAAACAAATCTGTTTTGGACGCAGCTCCCTCGGAAACCGTGGAGCGACTCCAGCTGAGCTTTAGCACCGAGGAGGCTCAGCGTGTTTGGGGGTGCAGAGCGAGCCTGCCTGAACCCCGATCCCCCATCCCCGGCTCCGTGAGCGGCCGCGGGGTCCATCCCCGGCCCCCAGCGCCAGCCCCGCCGCCGCCGGCGTTGTGCTGACCGTGCCGCTCGCTGCCTTTGTTCGCTGCGTTTTGTCCCGAGCAGGAACAGCCGCGCAGGGCCCCCCGAGCCGGGCTCCGGGCCCCCGGCAGGTAGGGAGCCGTGGGATGTCTGCCTGCTCACTTCCCGTCCAGCCCAGCGAAACCGCAGGAATCCGGAGCCCGGCGCAGGTCGGGAGGTCTGTTCAGCCCCGGGATCCTGTGGCAGAGCCTGTTGCAGAGACACAGAGCCAGGCCAGCGAGCAGATAACCTTTCCCCCCCCGGAAAAGTCCCCTCCTGGCCCTGCAGAGCCGCGGGCTGGTTCGTGGCCCCGGAGCTGGAGGATTTATGGCCCTGTGCGTGTTCTGGCGTGTCCTGCCAGCGGTTCCTCGCTGAACTCTGGCTACCTCCCGGCTCTTGGCAGTCCCCTCCGGGAGCGCTTCTCTGCTTTTGGCACCGGCGCTGAGTTCCCAGCCTGGTGCTGATCCGTGTGCCGAGAGCTCCGGTGGGAGCCAGGCTTCTCCTCCCTCCCCGGGTGCCATCTCTCCATCCCCGGCTCTGGAGCTCGCTGCCAGGGCCCTTTCCACTTCCAGAGGCGGCTGGGAGCATCCCGGGGTTGCTGCAGCGGCGTCCCGGTGCCAGGGACAGGACCAGACCTGTCACCGCGCCGGGGCGGGGGCGGTCACCGCCAGCACCGCCTGCCCCCGGGCCCTGGGAAGAGTCGCTGGGGAGCCGAACCGAGGGTGTGACAGCGGCTGTGTCCCCTCCTGGGCCGGTGGTGGCGGGGTGTGAGCCGTGCCCTGTCTCCGGCTGCCGTCTGCGAGGCTCCAACATCAAAGGATCAAAGGATCCCCGAGGGGCAGCGCACCCCAGAGCGGGGCTGAGCGGGCGGGGTGGCCTCCCTGGGCCGGGTGCGGGTTCTCCCTGGCCCTGGGCAGTGTGGGGGACCCGACCGGTCCGGCACAGCCCCTGCCCCAGCGCTGGCAGGGCGGGGAGAGCACGCTCTGATCTCGGGGTGCTGCCCGGGGGGCTCTGCATGGGGAAGCCGGGGAGCTCGTTTGGAGCCGGCTGGGCCGGCCAGGAGGCTTTCCCAGCTTGGCTTTTCCAGCTTGGCTTTTCCAGCTTGGCTCTCCCAGCTTGGCTTTCCCAGCTTGTGAGCGGGAAGAGCTGGGGGCAGGATGCATGGGAATGTGGCTGGACTTGGTGTTTCTCCTGTGTGCACTCACTCACTGGCCTCCTTCTCTGAGCCACTTTCACTCTGGTCCCCACGGGTGATGCTGAGCAGGATGAGATGGAAAGGACGGAGCATGGGGGGGTCTCGTGGGAAGCCTGCACCATTCAGGGCACGTGGGCCTGGCCAGGGCTGTCCCAGTTCTGCGCTGTCCTACAAGCAGACGGTCATTTACAGGGACAATTGTGTCCCTGGGCGCCTCAGGTTCTCACTCCCCAGAGCCCGTGATCTCACAGGGCAGGTGGGAGGCAGCACAGGGCTGTCAGTACCAGTTATCCCTCTTGTCCTCGAGCCGTGTGTGCAGGTCCTGTCCCCTCCCCTCGTCCCAAAGCCCTGCTGGGGCTTGGCTGTGCTCTGGGCAGCGCTGCCAGGTGCCTGTGAAGTCTCTCGGGTTACCAGCAGCTTCCCCTGGTAGGTGGCTGGAAAGGCAGCGATGCCTCCCTGGCCTGGTTTCCTTTGTGAAAGCACCAGCAGCAGCGGGAATGTCACAGGATCTGCTCTCCCCGAGCGACAGGAGGAGAAAAGGGCTCTGTGTCCAGCTCCCCAGGCCGGGCTGTGTGGGCAGCACTGTCCATCTGTGCTGCCATCGCCTCTCGGGGCGGGCTGGGAGCGAAACATCGAGGGATGGGGGGAGATTTTGGCTGCTCTGAAGGCTGGAGAGTTTAGGGGAGGGGGCCACGCTGTTCATGTGGAGCCTGTGAGGGTGATGGAGCGCTGCTGGCCCGGCTGGGACCGCTCCAACCTCCCGGTGGCCCCTTTGCAAAGTATCTCACAAATGCTGAACTTGGCCCCAAAATCTAAATACAAGGGAGGGACAGTCCCCAGATGGCCTAAATCAGCAGCACGGTTGCCTGGCCCAGCTGGGGAGCTCGCCGGGAGTGTTTATTTTATGGGAAAGCAGAGGCTGCAGGAATGCTGGCCTGGAAGGAGACCTTGGAAGGGGAAAGCGTTCGTGCCATGCAGGCACGTGAGGGAGATCCCAGAGAGGCAGCGGGGCCCAGCGAGCTGCTCCTCTCTGCTGGGATGGGCTGAGGGGAAAGGAATTCCCCTGGCTCCTGGTTTGAGGTGCAGGGGAGGAGGTGTGGCTCCTGAGTGGCTTCTCCTGCTGCTGGGGGTGAATTGGGGGTTCCCCAGCTGGTCCCCCATGTGCCATCATCACCCTGGGGGCTCAGGCTGTGTCTCCCCCCGTCTCTGGCTCAGGCTGTGCCTCCCTGGGCTGGTGGGATCTGGACAGGGAGTGTGGCCGTGTGCCACCAGTGCCATGCCACGGGGCACTCCTGCCCTGCCCAGGCCCAAGCCAGAGCCAGGCACGGGAGGGTTGGGCAGGGACTTTGCCCCAGCGTGGGGCCAGAGTCCATCCTGCCCTGCCTGCGCTCCTGCTGCTCCTGTGGAGGACAGCAGGGTGTCACAGCCTGGCTCTGGGGACAGGAGGGGGTGGAGGTGTCCCCTGGCCCTGCTGGCACCCCTGGGGTGGGTGCTGTGGCTCCCGGTGGTGGTGTCCAACCGGGCTGTGCCGGGACCATCGCTGCCAGCTGTGCCCCGGGGCCGGGCGGGCACCGGCGGGGACGTGGCCCTGTCCCACGGCTCGTTCCGAGGCCACACGTCCGTGTCCCTTCCCCGTGCGTGTCACGGGGCGCGGTGTCGCCGGCGGTGCCCGCAGGGAGGAAGAGGGCGGCCACGGGCCCTTCCTCCCCGGCTGCCTCTCCCGGGACCACCTGGGGCCGCCTGGCGCCGCGGGATGCGGCCACACGCTCGCTGTCCTTGTCCTCTCATTGTATGGATGGGCTGGTGGCCCCGAGGTGGCCGAGGGAAGGAGCAACGTGCCCGGTTGTGCCCGTTGCCATTGCGGTCGGACAGAGCTCTCGTCGTTTGTCACCTCTGAGTCACAGCGGTGACCACGAGACCGCTGGGGAGGGTGGGGATGGTCGCACATGGGCTCAGCTCCGAGGGTTTTGGGGGCCTCCAGGGCGGCAGCAAAGCAGTGTCCCCATGTCCCCGTCCTGCCGAGCACGGAGGGGTCCCCATCGTGGTCCCCCCGTCCCCCTGCTCGGCTGGCGGTGCCTCCCGGGGGCTCTACGCCCTCCTCACACACTTCCTGCCGTCTGTTTCCAATTCCTCCTGGCGTCTGCTCCTCCCCGCTTTCTTCCAATTAGGAAAAAAAAAAAAAAAATCCCAGGCATCTTCTCGGCGTGCTGCTCGCAGAGGCTGGAGCTGCCGTGCCCTGCCCGGGAGGGCTGGGGCTGCACGGGGAGGGGCAGAGGGTGCCCGTGGTGCCCGTTCATGTGGGGCACATCATCAAATCATCCTGAGGGATTTCTGTGGCCAGGTCTTTCTTCTGAGGGTCTCTCTGCTCCAGGGGTGGGTCTAGGGGTGTGGGAATGTGTTCCATGTGGAATGATGCCCTGCATGGAGACAATTCCTGGGAGAGCCAAGCAGCTGGTGGGCACAGGGTCCCATTTTGCAGCTCGGTGGGATCTCCTGAGGGTCTCTCTCCTCCAGGGATGTGTCTGGGAGTGTGGAGAGCTCAGAGGGGTCTGAGGATGTGTCCTGTGTGGAGTGATGCCCTGCATGGAGCCAATTCCTTGGAGAGCCAAGCTGGTGGGCACAGGGTCCCATTTTGTAGCTTGGTGGGATCTCCTGAGGGTCTCTCTGCTCCAGGGGTGGGTCTGGGGGTCTGAGGATGTGTCCCATGTAGAGTGATGCCCTGCATGGAGACAATTCCTGGGAAAGCCAAGCTGGTGGGCACAGGGTCCCATTTTGCAGCTCGGTGGGATCCTCCAATCCTGACCATGTCTCTCTCTCCTCTCCCCTAGGACTGACCCATCGGTGACACCACTGGTGACATCCCAGCTGCGCAGCCCCATCTGTGAGCACCGCACACGGGACCCAGCGTGGCACAGCCTCCCCCGGGTGCCACCATGCCCATCCTCAAGCAGCTCGTGTCCAACTCGGCGCACTCCAAGCGCCGCTCGCGCGCCGACCTGACGGCCGAGATGATCAGCGCTCCCCTGGGGGACTTCCGCCACACCATGCACGTGGGGCGCGCCGGGGACGCCTTCGGGGACACCTCCTTCCTCACCAGCAAGGCCGGGGAGCCGGTGCCGGAGGCGGGAGAGGAGCCTGGAGCCTCCAAGCCCGGCCTGCTGTCCCGGCGCTTCCGCAGCAGCAAGCGCTCGCAGTCGGTGACGCGCGGGGACCGGCGGGACATGCTGGGCTCGCTGCGCGACTCGGCGCTCTTCGTCAAGAACGCCGTGTCCCTGCCCCAGCTCAACGAGAAGGACGTGGACAGGAGCGCGGGGCAGCTGCCCAAGAGCCTCTCATCCAGCCCCGTGAAGAAGCTGCCCGAGGAGGGGAGCCCCGAGGAGCAGCAGCGTCCCAACGGGGCGGCCGCGGGGCCGCTGAGCCCCGGCCTGGACGAGCGCGACTTCGGGGACATCACGGACCTGCCCGTGGGGCTGGCCAAGGGCGGCGCGGGCTTGAAGCACGCCGAGTCCATCATGTCCTTCCACATCGACCTGGGGCCCTCCATGCTCGGCGACGTGCTGAGCATCATGGATAAGGATCAGTGGGAGCAGGACGAAGATGCCGAGGCGGAAGAGGAGGAGGAGGAGGAGGAGGAGGAAAGGGAGCCTGCCCCGCCTGGCTCCGCGCTGGCGGCCCCGCCGAGCCAGAGCCCGGCCCGTGGCGCCGGTGGCCGCAGCCCCAGGGACAGCAGCCCGGTGTCCAGCTGCCCCTCGGAGCGCAGCCCTGTCCCCAGGCCGCCGAGCCAGCGGGGAGCGGCCCTGAAACGCCCCGACAAGGAGTTCTCGTTCGCCGACGAGGATGACGACGAGATCCGGGTATAAGGAGGGCCGAGCCCAGGGTCTGGTTCTCACTGAGCTTGCTTGGACGCAGGGCTGGACACCCCGAGAGGTGGCACAGGGGAGGACTCGGCTCCTGCCTCGTTCCCTCGGTGTGCTGCGGCAGGACAGAGCTCTGCTCCTGGGGCCGGGCCGTTCCTGACAGCCCCAGGCAGCTCCAGCACTTCCTGGGAGGGGGAAGCAGACTCGATTTCGGTTCTTTCTGTTGGACTTTGGATATATTAGCTCCTTTCTCCTGCCCCCCTCCGCCCGTGTAAAGCGATTTAGGATCCAACAAGACGAGCCTTTGGAGTTTTAGCCCTTTTAGTAATATATATATATTTTCCACCGTACAGTTTTTACTGTTTTCTGATTTGTACTTACCTTTCTCTACTCTCTTTTGGTTTTAACTGAGGGAAAATTTCCCATGAGGAACAACTTGGCTCTGGAGCTCAGAGGTGGCCTGGGACTATGGGCAGCTCCAGCTTCCTGGGTTTTTGGGGGACAGAAAAGCTTTTTTCTGCAGACCAAGAGTCTCCAGTGCTGTGGCAGGCACTCACTCCCCATCCCTCGGATGGATGGATGGATGGATGGATGGATGGATGGATGGATGGATGGATGGATGGATGGATGGTTCCATCCCAAATGTTTGACTCTCCAACCAGCCTGGGGGTCACAGGGGTGCTCCCAGCCAGCTCCAGGGATGCTGATGGAAGTGTGGGTCTGTCCCCTGTGGGAGGAGCTCCTGGAAGCCACCAGAGCCAGAGAATTTTGATATTCTGTGGGGCCGGGCAGTGGCGGGAGCAGGCGGCCGGAACAGGAGCTTTTATACCGTGTATGTACAAATGCAAGGAATAAAAGGAAATGGTAGTGACTGCAGTGGCCTGAGTTCCTGAGGGGTGACACACTGAGGGGGGACCTGCTGCCCAAGCAGTTCCAGTGTCCCCGTGCTGCCCCCAGCCCTCTGCCCATCCCTGGCCGCAGTGTGGGCACCTGCCGGGGCCGAGCGTTCTCTGCCCGTGTCCTGAGGAAGCAGCAGAGCCCCTGCTGGCCGGATCTGGCTCGGGGCTGGCACCCTCGGGCCAGGCAGCTTCTGCCAAGGCTGGCTCTGCCAACGCTGCCCTCTCCTCGCCCAGCCCTGCTCCCTGCGCCCGGGGAGGAGGGGACGGTGCAGGGGGGGCAGGACTGGCTGTCCCTGCTGCCACGGGCTGGGGGCCAAGGGGTGCCCTCCTGGGGGTTCCCAGCCCTGTGGGGCTGCCCTGGCCCTGGATGATCCCGGCAGAGCGAGCAGGAGTCACTGTGATCCCACAGCTCGGCCACTGGGGAAATGGGGCTCTGCCAGTGCTGGGGGTGATTCTCCATTCCAGCCCTGGCATGGAGCTGGGATGAGAGGGGGCAAAGTGCCAGGAATGGCCCTTCCCTGAGTGCCATCCTGCTCACTGGAGAAGGGAATGATTTATCCTCCCAAACAGCTTTGGGAGGAGCTGGATGCCCCTGTGCACCCAAATGGATCTCCCTGGAGAAGCCAGGGGAGCGGGCAAACGCTGTGGGGACACAATGGGGGCCTGTCCTGTCACCCTGGCCAGGGGACATTGGACCATTGTCCGGGACAGGGAGAACAACAGCAGCTGCAGCTGGAGGCTCTGAGCTCAGCAGGCTGCTCTGCCCTGGTCACTGTGCCAGGGTGCCATGTCCCATCCAATGACCCTGGTCACTGTCACCTGGGGGTGTCACTGTCACCTGGGGGGTCACTGTCACCTGGGGGGTCACTGTCACCTGGGGGGTCACCAGTGGCTCCTCTTGTCCCTTAGGGATGCTCTGGCACAGAGCAGCCAGGTTTGGTCCCCGGGCTGGGCTGTGCTCCCCGGGGCTGTGGGGCGGGGAGCAGCCCCGCGGTGACACTTCACGGGCCGCCTGTCACTGTCACTGTCACTCGGCCGCCCTGATCTTTGTGACGCCTGTCGGCTCCAGGCTGGGGCTCGGCAGCGCCGCGGTGCCTCGAGCTGATGGGGCAGAAGGAGCGTGAGCACGGCCGGGACACGGGGACAGCGCAGGGAGCGGGGACAGCGACAGTGCCACGTGTGCTGGGCTGGGGGCAGTGACACCAGCACCGCCAGGGTCCGGCCAGCCAGGCTGCACACCCAGCCCCACAAAGCTCTGGGGTGGGGACAGTGACATCTGTCACACCCCCGAGATGGGCACAGTGGCATTTGTTACACACCTGTGTCGCACACATCTTTTATGGAAAATCTTCTCCTCTGGATTTTTCCTCCTGAGAAGCTGAGAGGCCTCAGGAACAAAATGTGAACATTGATTATCTGCTGCTGTGGAATGCAA
>JAWWEB010000060.1:1317791-1336871 GCA_035222195.1 Myioborus miniatus
GATCCTCCAGGGCAATGCTGAGGTTGCAGTGGATCCTGCAAGGACAGTGCTGAGGTTGCAGTGGATCCTCCAGGGCAGTGCTGAGGTTGCAGTGGATCCTCCAGGGCAATGCTGAGGTTGCAGTGGATCCTCCAGGGCAATGCTGAGGTTCCCAGCTGAGCTCTGCAGCCTGGGCAATCACCAGTGCAAACCCTTTGCTCTCGTTTTCCCAGGGAAGGAAGCGAGTCTGAGTGTTCTGGCTGACCCTTTCCTTCCTGAACAACTTCTGCAAACCCCAATTTCTCACAGTTCCTCTTTGTTCTGGGCAGGAGTGAAACACCACCGGGTTCTTGGCACAGATCAAATCAAAGTTCTTGTCCCCCACTATCCAGGGAAGGGCTGCTCTTCAGGTCTGACTAAAACCTGTTAAACTCCTCTTGGAAGGCAGTGAGAGCAGCAGGGGTTGAGTGGCTCTTTCTGCAGTTCCTGTCCCAAGGGATTGTCCCAGATCTGCACATTTAACAGGACATTTGTTTGTTTTAAAACTTGAAGTGTGATGCTAAGGGTAAATGAGCCCAGTAAACCTTGAAGATGCCCTTTTGATAACTAAACTATTCATAAATATCACTGAGCTGCTTTCCTTTGGCCCTGTAAAGCTTTGTTGATGCCTGTCTTGCTGACTTGATGACTTTAAGGATTCTTTTCTTGTCTGATTGTAGTCCAAATGCGTTTCAGAATGTGCACCACAGCCTGGGGACACGGTAGGTGTTCCATGTGAGTGGGCAATGCTGAGGGGGTGCCAGTGCTAGTGAACCTTTGCCTTAGAGAACTGGAAATAAAGAGGGTCTGCCAAAGCCCATCTGTCACCAGCCTGAGGTGTCAGAAGCACGTCCCAGGACACGCTGCCAGCTTTGAGATGCACAAAAACACTCACGACTAACAGCTGGAAAATGTTTGTTGAGATGTGAAACGTGAGCAGCAAGCCAGGCCAGGTTCTCATTTGGATTTTTACCTTGATTTGCAGAAGGTGGCTGTAACGAAGCTCACTAAGGAGCGCAGACTAAAAGGAAACAAAGTGTCCTGTGCGGTGGGTTTCTCTCCGAGGCTGCCGTGACCCCTCAGCATCGCGTGTGACTCTTTGTGCTGCTCTGCAACAGCAGCTGCGCTGCCCAGCACCACCCCCAGCTCCTCCCTGTCCTGCCGGGGCTCTCTCTCTCCCTCTCTCCATGTTGTAGGCACAGGGGCTGCCGTGGTTCCATCTGTGCTCCCTGGGGAATGAGCCCGCTGTGTGTTTTTCTCCCCTCGCAGCCCCGGGGCCCTTGGCTTGGCTTGCTGTGCTCCCACAGAGCTGAAGCATTTTTGGTGCTTAGCAAAACAAAGGAATTTGTCAGGGTTGGATGGTCAGGATCGATGGTGGATCAGGGCCGGGGGGAGGGTTGTGTTCCACCCAAGCATCCACAGTGCCTCCCTGGGCATGCACGCACTGCTGGGTGTGGGATTTACTGCAGACACGCTGCACTGCTGGGTGCAGCTTGCACCATTGCTGGTTTACACACACACACACTGCTGGGTGCAGCTTGCACCATTCCTGATTTACACACACACACTGCTGGGTGCAGCTTGCACCATTGCTGATTAACACACACACACAGAGCTGGGTGCAGCTTGCACCATTGCTGATTTACACACACACACTGCTGGGTGCAGCTTGCACCATTCCTGATTTACACACACACACACACACAGAGCTGGGTGCAGCTTGCACCATTGCTGATTTACACACACACACACAGAGCTGGGTGTGTGATTTACTGCAGACACACTGCTGGGTGCAGCTTGCACCATTCCTGATTTACACACACACTGCTGAGTGCAGCTTGCACCATTCCTGATTTACACACACACACACTGCTGGGTGTGTGATTTACTCCACACACACTGCTGGGTGCAGTTTGCACCATTCCTGATTTACTCCATGGACACTACTACGTGCAGTTTGCACCATTCCTGGTTTACTCCACACACACACACTGCTGGG
The DNA here is from genome assembly GCA_035222195.1 of Myioborus miniatus. Classification (NCBI taxonomy): domain Eukaryota; kingdom Metazoa; phylum Chordata; class Aves; order Passeriformes; family Parulidae; genus Myioborus; species Myioborus miniatus. Next base: position 1,319,809 of record JAWWEB010000060.1, read on the forward strand.
TGCAGTTTGCACCATTCCTGATTTATTCCAAACGTGCTGGGTGCAGTTTTTACCATTTCTGATTTACACACACACTGCTGGGTGCAGTCTGCACCATTCCTGATTCACTCCAGGTGAAGCCCTTCTGGAAGTGGTGCTGACTGGTAAATCCCTGAGGATTTAATGAAATTTGTCCTCTTCTGATGTGGCCACAAAGCTGTGACTTCTGTGGCTTAATCCTTACAAAAATATCAATTTTTTTTTTAGCTGCTGTCACTTACTCTGTCTGCTTTTATAAATCATTTATGGGGTGGCAGAGTAGCCACTTGCTGATTGACTCACCCAGATATTTGCAGGTCCTGACCAGCAGATCACACAAACTAAAACTGGAACTAATGGAACCTTTCCTTAGCAGCCCTTAAAATGATGTTTTATGTCTTTGAATCCCTTTTGATGATGGCAAATGCTCTTCCAGCCATTCCCATGAAATGTGGTTGTCCTAAATGCTGGCAAATGAGCCCTGGCCTCTTATCCCAGTCAAATGCTGGGTTCTTTTCCCTGCATGAGCAATTCCTCAGTGCCTGTTGCTCTTTCACTGTCATGTCAAATAAATTGGTGTGGAATTGCTGTGGAACATGTCCAGTTAACACTGCCATGGAGTGCTTAACTGGGAGAAGAGTCCTTGATGGTAGGGTGTTCAAAGACTTCAAGTGGGTGTTGTGTGCATTTGTTTCTCACAGCCTCTTGCTTTGGATGCTTCAGATCTCACTTTAGGGTTGCCTTGTAGGAAAGTGCTTTGCATGGTGCTCCCCTCAAACCTGTGCTAGAGCAGAAGTGCCAACCCTGCCCTGCCTGCACTGACACTGCAGCTCCCTGGGAATGTTCTTTATTTTCCAATTCTCGGATCACCCCAGCAAATTTCACTAGTGCAAACGTGGGCTTGGGGGCAGAGCTGAGGGGTTTAAGTGGGGAGGATTGGAATCCAACACCCTGGAGGTCACTGAACCCCGGGGGAAGGATTGTCCCCTCAGCTCTGTGAGTGACACTGGCGTGGGCAACAACAACCTGTCCGTGCCAAGGTGGATTTAATCAGTCCATCGGGCTGGAAATGTGGAAGGGAGGGGTTTGTCCTAAAGGTTTGCCTCTGTGGGGTGAGGAAGAAGTGTCTGATGTTGCTGTTCACCCTCTGTGTGTCCCAGTCCTCCAGCAGTGACAGCGGGAGCAGCAGCAGCAGCAGCTGTAGCAGCAGCAGCATCAACAGCCCCGACAGAGCAGAGTCCAGCCTCAACCCCAGGATTGCAGGATCCAGCCCTGTCTCCTCCCAGCCCTTCCACGAGCAGTCTGCACTAAGCCAAGGTCCTTACTTCCACATCAACCAGATCCTGAAGGAAGCCCACTTCCACAGCCTACAGAGCCGGGGACGCCTCCCTACATGATAACCCAGCAGCTCCCTGCCTTCTGTGAAGGGACAGCACTGTGTAGATTTGATATTTCAACTTCAAAGTTTGTTAAAATGGAATTGCACAAAATTGCCTGTTGCCTTTTCAGTCTATATTTGAAATAACAGGTTAACAGGAGATTGTTTACTTGTGGTTTGCTGCACTATTGCAATGCAAAAGGGGCTTTGAAGCAATTTTTATAGGATTCTTTTTGGGGTGGTTCTAAAGGACGTGGCAAGAGGAGACTGAGGAGTCCACATGTGTGTTATAGGATTGCAAACTGTCCAATTCCAATCGACTGCCTAATCTGTTTGTTAGCAAGTTGTTGCTTTCTGTAAAATTCTCTTAAGCGTTCCTCTTCAGTTTTATAAGTCTTTTTTTAATTTCAATAAACTAGTTAAAAAATGATTTGGCAACATAATTTTTTGAGCCTTTAGAGTTAGTGAGAATAGGAGCAGCGAGTGCAGGTGCTTAGGCCTGTGAGCTCCCACCCAGCTCAGGGTGATGAGGCTTCTCTCATGAGCTTCAGTGCTGCAGGACTGGAAGGGAAATGTGAAATTAGAGCAGGACAGGTCGGGCAGGTGCTGCAGGGGCCTCTCAGAGCAGGGTGGTGGTGCCTGGAGGACACAGGCATCTTACCCTGCTCCAGCACCCCTTCCCAGCTGTGAAAAGTTTTGTTTTCTGTTAGTGTCTAGGTTGTTTTGGCTTTTTATTTCCCTTTAATTCGACTTTAACAATGTAAGGAGAGGAGGTGAAAGAGCAGCCCCACCTCTGTTGCAGCAGCCAGGAGACAAGGACAACCCAAGCTGTGCCTGCTTCCCGTGCCACGCCCTGCTCTGAGGATGGGAATCCTGACAGTCCTGGAGGTGTCACCGAGGGGACAGACAGACAGACAGACACATCTCAGTGAAGACAAACCCCCAGAGCAGGTTTATTGCTTGCTGCCTCACTTGGTCATGCCCGAGAGCCAGCCCAGCTTGAAGAGGGACGGGGCGGCCGCGTCCTCGTCGTCGGTGAGGAGCTGCCGGAACAGCGAGCCCGGCCGAGCCTCGTCCTCCCTGGGCAGCACAGCCCCTGCAGCCTGGCCCTTTGGGAACACAAACGTGACTCTGACTGTCACAGCACCCCCGGGGCTCCCTCTGTCCCCTCAGCAGCACAGGGCACGCAGCCAGAGCGCTGTCACTGCTGGGGGAGTGACACACACACACCTGGTAGCAACAGGCACTTGGCAGATGGCACTCAGTGCTCATAAAACCCCAAGGAACACTCAGCAAAACCCTCTGAGCAAGGGATCACAGCGTGGTAGAAGCACAGCTGGTGCCCTTGCAGGAGCTGTTCTTGGAGAACTGCAGATTTGAACCTCTCCAGAAGAGTTTTAGCACTGAAGGAGGAGCAAGCATCTGTCAGGGATCCTGGCAAGTGTGGCTAGCACAGGACACGGGTGTGCTGAGCAGAGGGGAGTGACAGAACGAGCCAGACATCACTGCACACTGCTATGCTCTAGTCCAGCTGAGCTGTGAGAGGTAAGGAATACCTTTGCTGGGAAGTTCTGGGCTTTTAAACACCCCTTCTGCTGGGTCTGGTCCTTAAGGGCTCCAAGAAATGGAGAAGGAGAGTTGCAAATTGAACTTTATCTCAAATGACACTGGTAAAACCAGGCCTTGACCTCTTTGTCTTGGCTCTTGTCAACTCAACAACTTGTCCCAGTTGCCAAGATCACCAGGGATAGATTGGGCTGGTAATAAGTAAAGGAAACATTAATTGCTGCTTCCCACAGCAGTGAGGTGTTCCTTGGCTCTCACCCAGCACACAGAGCTCCATCTAAGCAGATGTTTTAAACTGGGGGAAATGGAGCAACAGAAACATTGGCTGCTACAGCTCAGCACCAGGGGAGCAGCAGCAGGACACTCCTCACACAGCTGGGGTACCTGGCCAGGCCTCCTCGGGGTTACAGGGCAGCATCCCACTGCAAAGGAGTTCAAGCATTAGCTGCTGTCCCTCAGCCTTTCCTGCAGCCCTCTTTAATGAGCTTTGATGCATTGCCCTCATCCATGTCAGCCCTCACTGCCCCTGCAGTGGTTTTTGCCTGCCACAGAGCAGTGGCCCCAAAACTACAGGAGCAGAGGGTGGGTGGGGTTTTGGAGGCTCCTGCAGAATCCACCCCATCCCCTGCTGTGCTGCCGTAATGATTCATTTTACTGAAAATAAAAATCAGGTGAAATAATGTTTGGCTACTTTCTTCTTTGCCCATAAACTCCAGTGTCAGGGGGACAGTGAATACTGGGGAAATATTCCTGTTTTTACAGCTCAGTTCAAACACCAACCTGGACTCTTTCTGTGCTCCTGGCAGTGGATTTGCTCTTCCGTGAGCTCGACATGCTCAGTGGCAGGAGTCCAAACCTTAAGAAATGGAAGAAAGAAATGTGGGAAGCAGCAATTCCAGAGCAGCTTCCCAGAGGCTGGAGGATGCCTGGAAGAGCTGGGTGCCTCACCTGATCTGGCTGGATGCTAAGGGCAGGATGTTGTGCAGCTCCTGTGAGCTCAGAGCGCCGCCCCTGCTCGTGTACTGGTTCTCTGTCCCAGTCAGCAGCCCAAAGAGAACCTGCAAGGCACCAGGAGAGGCTTGGATTTGGGAAGGAGAAGCTGGAAAGCACCAGGATTTGGGAAGGAGAAGCTGGAAGGCAGCAGGATTTGGGGAAGAGAAGCTGGAAAGCAGCAGGATTTGGGGAGGAGAAGCTGGAAGGCACCAGGATTTGGGGAAGAGAAGCTGGAAGGCAGCAGGATTTGGGAAAAGAAGCTGGAAAGCAGCAGGATTTGGGGAAGAGGAGCTGGAAAGCAGCAGGATTTGGGAAAAGAAGCTGGAAAGCAGCAGGATTTGGGGAAGAGAAGGTGAGAGGCAGCAGGATTTGGGGGAGAGAAAGTGAAAGGCAGCAGGATTTAGGGAAGAGAAGCTGGAAGGCACCAGGACTTGGGGGAGAGAAGGTGAAAGGCAGCAGGATTTGGGGAAGAGGAGCTGGAAAGCAGCAGGATTTGGGGGAGAGAAGCTGGAAGGCAGCAGGATTTGGGGAAGAGAAGCTGGAAGGCAGCAGGATTTGGGGAAGAGAAGCTGGAAGGCACCAGGATTTGGGGGAGAGAAGCTGGAAGGCACTGGGATTTGGGGAAGAGAAGCTGGAAGGCACCAGGACTTATGGAGGAGAAGGTGAAAGGCAGCAAAATTTGGGGAAGAGGAGCTGGAATACACCAGGATTTGGGGAAGAGAAGCTGGAAGGCACCAGGATTTGGGGGGAAGAGAAGGTGAAAGGCAGCAGGACTTGGGGAAGAGGAGCTGAAAGGCAGCAGGATTTGGGGGAGAGAAGCTGGAAGGCCCCAGGATTTGGGGAAGAGGAGCTGGAAGACATCAGGAGCTGTTTGGATCAGGGGTTCCTGCAGAGCTGACCCCGCAGTACGTGGTAACTCCACTGGCACACCATCAGCACTGAGTGTGAACAGGAAGTGCCTCTCTCCCCCCTCTTGACTCTGGTGTTTAATTATTCCCACAGCTGAGTCCCAGGCCTGTTTCAGCACTACTTAACCCAATTAGTGTCCACAGGCTCCAGTGAATCCTGTTAGATAAAGTTCAGGCAGCCCAGAGCAGGGCTGTGCAGCCGGCTCAGCCAGCTCCTCTTATCTCCAGCTGGCACTGGGCACTCTTCCCCTTTGCAGGCAAGTGCCAGTGCTTATCTTGAGGCACTGAGCAGTTCAAAGACAGCCCAGCTGCCCTGCTGAAGGCATCGTGCCCTGTCCCTGCTGCTCCAGCCCTGCTCCCTACCGAGGTTCTCTGCACCAGGCGGTTCAGGTTGCTGTTCAGGTGTGGGGTGAAGACATCCAGGTCAAAGGGATCGATGTGTGCCTCCAGGAAGTCGATGACCTTCTCAATCCTGCAGGCAGAGCAGAGAGCTCCTGTCAGGGGTGACACCCTGGTGATGCCAGCTCTGAAGCAGCCAGGGATTTCCTGTCTGGGGTGACTGAGCACAACAGGAATTACTCAGCACAACAGCAGCTGCCGAAGGGCTTTCCAGCTCTTACATAACCCCAGCAGCAGGAACTGCTCCCCGTGGTACCCCCCAAGGCCTTAACTCTTGGCTGGAAGCTCAACTGCTCTGTCCAGGGGCACCTTCTGAGGGTATCCTATGGACACAAGGAGGGGGATCAGCCCCTGGCCACAGAACCCCAGCCCTCCTCAGGTTTGAGGATGAGCTCAGTGTTTGTGCAGTGTCAGAGCTCAGAGCTTGCACTGGTTGAGGGCCCCCCAAAGCCCTGCTGGAGGATGTGAAGCCCAGAATGTGCCATACCCGGAGTCCTGCTTGATCCTGCTGGGTTTTGTGTCCTCACTCTTGGCTGTCAGGATGATGCTGAGGTACCTCAGGTCGTAGAGTAACTGCAGAGCCCTGCTCTGGGTCAGGGGGAAGCTGTCTGGCCTCTGCAAACGGGACAGGCAGGAATGGGGCTCCTCCCTGGCACAGGGCAGGCTGCCCAAGGAGCAACATTTGGGAACACCGAGCCCAAGGCAGAACCAGAGTGTGAAATCTGGTGTCTGCCTCAGCTGTGGGGGAGGCAGGGTAAGTGTGTAAGGGTGTTCCCTTTCCAGCTGTCAGGACAGGCATTATAATGCTGTAATTTTACTGTTCCAGGAGCTGGATGTGTCCCTGCATTCCCAGCCACCTTCTCCCTCCCATCCCACTCCCAGGTACCTTCTCCTGCTTCTGCTCCACCAGCTTCCCATAGGCAGCCAGCACCTCTGCCATGCAGCTCCTGAGCAGCTCCTGCAGGGTCACCTTGGGCAGGGTGTGCCCACCAACCCTGTTCACCTCCTGGCACAGGCTGAACAGCAGGCACTGCACGTGCCACGAGGGCTGGGCAGGAGAACAGACTTTATTTGCAGCTGCTCTGTAAATTCCCTTCCATTCCCCTCCACATCCCTTCAGCTGCCTGGTGGGAGTGTCCCATTCCTCAGCAGCCACAAAGCTCTGCCCCACAGCTTGGCTCAGGCACCTCACAGGGTCTGGGTTACTGACACCTCAGATTTTGGGTTACAGCAGGGTCTGGGTTACTGACACCCCAGATTTTGGGTTACAGCAGGGTCTGGGTTACTGACACCTCAGATTTTGGGTTACAGCAGCTCCCAAAGCCCCCAAAAGACTTTACCAGACACTGAGTGCAGTGAGAAGAGAATGGCCTGTTAATCTTCTGTCCACCCACTCCCTGGGGCTGTTCCCCCCTCACCTCCTGGGCCTCCTGCATTCTCACCCAGCTGCTTTTCCCCTCAGATAACAGAATTCACTGGATAAGGCCTCACTGTATTTCCCTGTCCAGCCCCTCCCATGCTGTGCAAACACAGAACTCACTCCAGGCCTGGCCCTCCTCCCCCTGCCACCTGCTCTGTCCCTCTGAGGTCCTTCCTGTGCCACCACCACACCCTTGGGAAGCCACACGCCTCAGTTCCCTCAGGATTGCACAGTCCCACTGCTGCAGCCCTGTCCTTCAATGCATCCAACTTCCCTGGAACCTCTCTCCTGGGAGCTCTGTGTTTAAACCAGGCCTAAGTCCTCTTCTGGCTCAGTTTTACAGGATCTGGGCCAACCTTCCTCACAGAGATAAACAGCAACAATGACCTATTTCCTTCCTCTGACCTCTGTCCTCACGAGGTGAGTGTCTCAGAGAGCACCACAGAGTGTTTGTCCCCTGCTGGTGACACCAAACACCGTCCCCAGCAGCTCAGCGATTCTGGAGCCAGTGCTGGGCTCCTCCCACAGGCTGCTCCTCGTACCTGCACAGGCAGCCGGATCTTGGACGTCACGCTGCTCCCAGACTCCGTCTCCTCCTGGATTTCAATCTCGTCCCAGTTGGTGGCCGTGGCCAGGACAGAGCCAGCCGTGTCCAGCAGCAACGTGTGGGTGAAGCACTGAACCAGGCCCTGGAGCACAACAATGAAAGCCCCGATCACAGAACACTTCTAACAGGGCCAAGGGCAGCCAGCCCACCCTGCCTGTGACCTGCTGCACCCCCCAAAGTGACCCTCATGGACACCAAGCCCCTGGAGCCCCCCCTGTGACCTGGCAGCAGCACAGGGAAAGCTCTGGGCAGCCCCAGCGAGGGAACCCTCCCCAAAACCACCTCTGAGGAGGGAAACTGCTCCTTACTTTGGTGACAGCCGAGCTCCAGAGCTGATAAGCCACCAGGCTCTGCTGCAGGAGCTCAGCCTTCACCCCCTGCCACTGGGCCAGCTCGGGGGACACTTCCTGGGCCTTGCCCTTGCCCAGTTTCTTGGCAGAGCGCGGCTCCTTGGGCTCGGCGCCGCCCGCCCTGCCCAGCACGCAGCGCTGCAGGTGAGGGCACAGCTCGGGCAGGGCCTGGCACAGCCTGGCCATGAAGAGCACGGCGTTGAGCCTGGCATCCCCAGGGGCGTCCAGCTGGCTCTGGGCACTCTGGAGCTGCTCCTGGACGCAGCCCAGGAGGTGCTGGACGCAGGAGACGCAGCGGTCCCGGAGCAGCCCCTGCACGGAGCCGGCGTCGGCGAAGCGGTCGAAGGCAGAGTGCGGCGGCTCCTTGGGGACAGGGTCGTCCCCGGGGAGGTAGGACAGGACATCCTCCAGCCTGGCCTTCAGCTTGGAGTCCAGCGTGGAGCAGAAGCTCTGCACGCACGGGGTGAGCGCCTGTGCCTTCATGGCCAGCCCGCTCCTGGCGAAGGGCCCGCGCTGCCCCACGCTGACCCACGCCGCGTCCCCGGGCAGGTCCCCGGGGCTCTCCGACCACAGGAACAGGGACACGTTGTGCTCCAGCTGGATCTGCTTGCTCAGGACACCGCTGCCACCTTTCACTTCCAACTCCTCCAAGGCTGCAGCCAGCAGCTGCTTGGAGCTGCTGGAAATGGAGTCGAAGGCTTCTTTGGTCAGAGTCTGCAACGGAACCAGGAGAAAAACTGATTTCAGTGTGCCACTAAAACACACCCTCAGTGCACTGTGAGCTGGGTGAGACAACACCTGGGGGTGCAGAGCAAGGCTGCCCAGGGCTCAGCACCCACCTGCAGCCTGTCCAGGAAGAGCTGCTGCAGCAGCTCCTCCCAGAAGGACACAGGCCTGCCCAGCAGGCGCCGGCACACGGGCTCCCAGCTGTGGCTGCTGGACTCGCTGGACAGCAGCTCCCACACGGCATCACGGATCCCTGCCAGCCCCTTCATGCTCTTCACGTACACCAGCAGCGTCCTGACCCCTGTCCTGATGTCTTCACTGCACCTGGAGGCAAAGTTTCACCCCTGTGAGTGGGGTGAGGCCCTGGCACAGGATGCTGGGCTGCCTCTGGCTGCTTCAGTCAGGCTGAAGGATGAGGAGGATGAGGGGATGAGGAGGAAGCAGCCAGGCTGGGATTGCCCTGTGCCACTCACATGTTGATCCACTGCTGCAGGGTCTCCCTGAGGTACTCCTGGCTGATGGGGTGTGCCAGGGTGCGCAGGGCCGGCTGGAATTCCACCACGGACTCGGGCAGGTACTTGAACCAACTGCTCAGCTTCAGATCCTCCTCCAGCACCCCTCCTCTCCCTGCAACCACAGCCTGGATCAGCCCAGCACGGGGCACCCTCCTGCCCGCACACCTGGGCAGGTGCAGCCTCACCTGCGGGGTTCTGGCCCGTGCTGCTCTCCAGGGTGGAGAAGAGCAACCCACAGGGCAGGGCTGGCTCTGGGGGCAGCCCCTCGGGCACGGTGTAGAACAGAGCATGAGCCTGGTACAGCGTGGTGGTGAGCAGCTCCATCAGGGAACACACCTGGGCTTTGATACCTGCGCCTGCAGAGAGGGGACTGTGAGTGAGGGCAGCCCCTCAGCACGGCTCAGTGGCACTGGGACCCCTGCCAGGGAGGGCTGGAGGGCAAAGGGCTCAGCCTCGTGCCCCAGCTGCTCCCCCAGCACAGGTGGGCTTGGCCTCAGCCCCTGAGAACTGGTAATTTTTGTGCTGTTTTGCAGGGTCCCTGCCACCATGAGATTTATGGGAATCACCCATCTTCCCATTCACCATCTCATTTATGGAACTCGCCCATCTTCCCAATTTCTGGGAATCTCCCATCTTCCCATTCACCATCTTCCCAGTTTATGAGAATCTCTCATCTTCCCAATTTACAGGAATCTCCCCTCTTCCCAATTTATGGGAATCTCCCATTTCCCATTCACCGTCTTCCCATTTATGGGAATCTCCCATATTCCCACTCACCATCTTCCCAATTTATGGGAATCTCCCATCTTCCCATTTACCATCTTCTCATTTATGGGAATTGCCCATCTTCCCATTCAACATTTTCCCATTTATGGAACTCACCCATCTTCCCATTTATGGGAATCTCCCATCTTCCCATTCACCATCTTCTCAATTTATGGGAATCTCCCATCTTCCCAATTTATGGGAATCTCCCATTTCCCATTCACCATCTTCCCAATTTATGGGAATCTCCCATTTCCCATTCACCATCTTCCCAATTTATGGGAATCTCCCATCTTCCCAATTTATGGGAATCTCTCATCTTCTCAATTTATGGGAATTTCCCATCTTCCCAATTTATGGGAATCACCCACACCTATCTTCTCATTCACCACCTTCCCAATTTCTGGGAATCCCCCATCTCCCCACCCACCATCCCCTGCTTTCTGGGACTCTCCCCTCCCTGCTGTGGGGTCAGGCTCTCCCCCAGCAGCCCAGCAGCAGCCCCGTGGCACTGACCGTGGTGGGGCTGGTTCAGCAGCTGCTGGATTGCCATTTTCCTGGCCAGCAGGAAGTCAGCCAGGGCCTGCCGTGGGGAGCTGTCCTCCAGCAGCATGATGGCACACAGGGCTTCTGCCACCGCCTGCTCCGAGCCCGTGGGGCAGCGCAGCAGGGCCTTGCTCTCCTGCAGGATGGTGGATCTGCCACAGGAACCAGCTGGGAGTCACTGCCTGACCCACACCAGGCTCGTGTGGGACTCTTCCCACTGCTATCTGGCTATTACAGGACTGGGGAGATGTTTTAAGTGGAATTTTTTGGGTTGGAAAGGATCTCCCTAAATCCCTGTCAGTCCTGTAACCTGATGGAGCCCCCAGGATGTGCTGCTGGCCATGGGAGATTCCCTCTCATCCCTGTGTCCCTGCCTGCCAGCTTTGCAGGGCATTCCTGGGGCACTGTGCTCCCAGCCTGGCACCTGCCCTGGGCTCTCCTGTGGGATCCAGGTGACAGAGCCTCCTGGTACAGGTGAAGCATTATTCCCCTCCTTGCTGCAGCTCATTTCTGTCCTGCCTTCCCTGGGTTGAGCAAGTCCCACTGACAGGGAGTGTTTGGGCTGGGAGGGAACTTCAGCATTCAGCACTTCCCAATCCCTAAAGCAGGCAAGTCTCATCCAAATTCCAGGATGGGGCACTGGGACACTTCCAGGGATGGGACAGACAAAAATTCTCTGTGCCAGAGCCTCATCCCCTCCTCAGCCAGCCCTTCCCAATCCCTACACCAGCCTGCTCTGAGTCTCATCCACCTTCCAGGATGGGGCCACTGGGACACTTTCAGGGATGTGACAGCCAAAAATTCTCTGTGTAACCTGTGCCAGGGGCTCACCCCCTCCTCAGCCAGCCCTCCCCAATCCCTAAACCAGGCAAGTCTCATCCACCATCCCACCAGGATGGGGCCACTGGGACACTTCCAGGGATGTGACAGCCAGAACATCTCTGTGTAACCTGTGCCAGAACCTCACCCAACCCTTCCCACCCCACCCAGCCCTTTCCAATCCCTAAACCAGCCTGCTCTGAATCTCATCCACCTTCCAGGATGGGGCACCAGGACACTTCAAGGATGGGACAGCCAAAAATTCTCTGTGTAACCTGTGCCAGGGCCTCATCCCCTCCTCAGCCAGCCCTTCCCACTTCAGCCAGCCCTTTCCAATCCCTAAACCAGGCAAGTCGCACCCACCATCCCACCAGGATGGGGCACTGGGACACTTCCAGGGGATGTGATAGCCAGAACTTCTCTGTGTAACCTGTGCCAGAACCTCACCCAACCCTTCCCAATCCCTAAACCAGCCTGCTCCGAGTCTCATCCACCTTCCAGGATGGGGCACTGGGACACTTCCAGGGATCTGACAGCCAAAAATTCTCTGTGTAACCTGTGCCAGGGGCTCACCCAGCCCTTCCCGTGCCCGTTCCCGGCTCACCTGAGGTGGCTGGCAGCCGCCACCTGGCGCAGCAGGATGGGGAAACGGGCGAGGACGGCGCTGGAGCGGGCTCGGGGGGTGTCGAGCTGCAGCTGGCGGCGCAGGTGAGCCCCCAGCAGGTGGAGCCGGGCCGCGGGCAGGTACCGGCCCCCCTCCACCGCCCCCCAAACCTGCTCGGGAACCTCCAGCAGCAGCTTCAGCTGAGCTGCTGCTCCATAGAAACTCTGGTGAGCCGGTGGGCGAACCTGGAGAGGGAACACGGGGGGATGAGGAGATAAACAGAGGATAAAGAGGGGCAAAAATAGGGGATGAGTGGAGAGAACAAGGTGGGAAAGGGGCCAGGCAGGGAGATGGAGTGGGGGGAAAAGAGTGAATCCAAGGGGGAAAGAGGGAATGGGGGAATAGAAAATGGGATAAAAGAGGGGCAAAAATACGGGACGGGTGGAGAGAAGAAGGGATGGGGAGGAGGAGAGGAAGGTGGGAAAAGGGGCCAGGCAGGAGCGGGGGGAAAAGAACGGGTCCAAGGGGGAAAGAGGGGATGGGGGAACAGACAGGGGGATAAAAGAGGGGCAAGAATGGGGGATGAGTGGAGAGAACAAGGTGGGAAAGGAGCGAGAGCGGGAGAAGGGGCCAGGCAGAAATGGGTCCAAGGGGGAAAGAAGGAATAGGGGAATAGACAGGAGGATAAAAGAGGGGCAAAACCACGGGATGAATGGAGAGAAGAAGGGATGGAGGACGAGAGGAAGGTGGAAGAAGGGGCCAAGCAGGGAGATGGAGTGGGGGTAAAATGTGGGTCCAAGGGGGAAAGAGGCCCCGAGGGGTTCCGTGGCCGCCCCGCTGTCCCTCACCGTGCCGGCGGGGCCGGGCCGGGCGGTGCCGCCGCGCTGCAGCCCCCTCACGGCGCCCAGCCGGCGCTCGGCGCACCGCCGCATCTCGGCGATGGTGTCGGCCGCCTCGATGAGGTCTCGGTAGCGCTCGCCCACCATCTGCCGCAGCTCCTCCCGCTTCTGCTCGATACCGGCGCGCAGCCGCCGCTCCACCGCCCGCAGCTCGGCCGCCGTGTGCGCCTCGAACAGCGCCTCGGCCTCGGCACCGCGCGCCGCCATCGCCGCCACGACACCGGCACCGGGCCCGGCCCTCGCCGCCGCGGCCGCCGCCGCCATCTTGGGCACGGGAAGGGGACGGCGCTTCCGGGCGTCACCGCGGGACGCGCCGCCATCTTTGTGCCGGGCACACGGGAGTGTTGCCACGCCAGCACCGCCATCTTTGTGCCGGGCACAGCCGCACCGGGGCGCCGTTACCGTGCAGCATCGCCATCATTGTGTCGGGCATATCCAGGCCTGGGTGCCGACGGCATCGCCGCCATCTTTGTGCCGGCCACAGCCGCACCCGGCTGCCATTTCCATGGCAGCATCGCCAACATTGTGTCGGGCACATCCAGCCCCAGATGCCGACGGCAGCGGCGCCATCTTTGTGTCGGGCACAGCCCCACCCCCGGTGCCGTTACCGTGGCAGCACCGCCGCCATCTTTGTGTCGGGCACAGCCGCACCCCGGTGCCGTTGCCATGGCAGCGCCGCCATCTTTGTGCCGGGCACAGCCGCGTTGCCATAGCGACGCGGCCAGAGGGGAGCAAACGCCGCTTTGTTTATTTTATTTATAGTTTGTTTATTTATTTAATCGCGTTTTCTTTTTCTTCCCCGTTTCCCGGGAAACGGGTCGGGCTCCGCGGCCTGCGGGTGCCGCTGTCACTCCACACACACCGGGAGGTTTCGCCCACGGGGCACTTTGGGCTGCTTGGTTCCAACAGGGCTGGGGGTGTTTGCCCATCCTCTCCTTACAAAAACACCGCTCTGAGCAGCGGGATATTCCCCCAAAATCCATCCAGGGTGGAGTGGAATGGCATTGAGCTTTAAGGTCCCTTCCAGCCCTGAAGGGAGAGAAAGATCCGGAGCCAGGCAGGATCCAGCTCTGAAGGAGATGCTCTGCAAGCAGGGCAGGTGGGCTCGGGTGTTGTATTAAAATCCTGTTTGTGCTGGAAATTGAGATGGGGAACAAAAAGAATCCCAGGTGTTTGGTTTATTTGCGTGGGCAGTGTTGGTGCTGCTGGGCTGCACAGCTGCTCAGAGATGAACTTTTTGTTGATAGGAGTTGATAAACTCTGCTCCCAGGGGCAGGACAGGGGGAAACTGCCTCAAACAGTGTCAGGGCAGGGGCAGGATGGACATCAGGAGGAATTTCTGCATGGAAAGGGCAGTGGAGGAGTCCCCATTGCTGGATTAAGGGATTTACACACCTGGGGACAGGGGCAGTGAGAGAGTCCCCATCTCTGGGTTAAGGGATTCAAAGCTGTGGGGATGTGACACCTGGGGACAGGGACCTTGGGGAGTCCCCATCCCTGGGTTAAGGGGTTTAAAGCTGTGTGGATGTGGCACTTGAGGACAGTCCCCATCCCTGAATTGAGGGATTCAAAGCTGTGTGGATGTGGCACTGGGGACAGGAGCAATTGGAGAGTCCCCATTGCTGGATTAAGGGATTTAAAGCTGTGTGGATGTGGCACTGGGGACAGTCCCCATTGCTGGATTAAGGGATTTAAAGCTGTGTGGATGTGGCACTGGGGACAGTCCCCATCCCTGGGTTAAGGGGTTTAAACCTGTGGGGATGTGGCACCTGGGGACAGTCCCCATCCCTGAATTGAGGGATTCAAAGCTGTGTGGATGTGTCACACCTGGGGACAGGGGCAGTGGTGGCCTGGGCAGTGCCAAGGTTGGACTCAGATCTTTGAGGGGTTTTCCAGCCTGAACAATTCTGGGATGCCCTTGCAGGGAGGTGCCCAAGCCTGGCGCATATCCCACTGCTCCAACACACACAAACAACCAGAAACTGTAGGAAAATCTTTTATTTCCCTCCCCGTGGCACAGACCATGGCAATCAGGAGCCTTTGCTGCAGGGAGGCTCAATCCCACACCGGGACACTGAGGAATGATTGCCAGGGAGGAAAACAGGGCTGGGAGTGGGGACATGGCCTGGGCACGTCCTGGTCACCACTGAGCCACTGACAGGACATGGACACAGGGATGGACGGAGCTGAAGGGGCTCTGCAGGGAACAGAGACCTCCCTGCACCTCCCTTGCCCTGCAGAAATCACCTGGCAGAGTGGCAGCAGTGTCTGTGGTCCCTCGTGGTGCCACCAACGCCCTGGCACACGGGGAGGGAGCCAAGGGTGCCCTGTGGGGCTGTGTGAGTGAAGAGAAAAACCCCCTGGGCACACCCAGAATATACAATTTACATGTATTTACAATCAGACGTGGTGTGGGGTGGGATGGAGGGATGGAATCCAAGGAGGGAGGGATGGAATCCATGGATGGATAAAATCCATGGATAGAGGGATGGAATCCATGGAGAGATGGATAAAATCCAAGGATGGAGGGATGGATGGAGGGAGTGGCCAGGCTTTGCATCCCTCAGCATCTCCTGCTCGGGACACAGCCAGAGGAGTGTTGGAATTTTAAGTTTGGATTTTTAGAAGTATGAAATGTTTGTGTAAGAGGAGGATCCTCCCAGGCTGGCTCTTCTCTCCTGGCTTTTCACAGTCCAGGCCCTGCAGCAGGCAGGGAGTGGAGCTGGAGTCCCTCGGGACGGGCAGGTGCCAGGCTGGGTGCCAGAGGCTGGCAGGGCAGCAGCAGCAGTCTGTTCCACTCTCAGCAGCAGGGAGGCAGCTCTGGGCTCTGCTGTGTCCTTTGCTGGTGATTCCCCCTGGCAGCAGCAGCAGCAGGGAGGGGCTGAGGCTCTCCCTGAGCAGTTTGGGATCAGTTGTGAGGCTGGATCGGAGCCTGGGAGCTCTCCTTGCCTGGCATGGGCACCTGGGCACTTCTGGAGCCCTCAGTGGGGTGTCCCACAAAGACAAAGCTCTTCCCACCGTGGCAGGGTGGGCAAACCCTCAGACACACGGCAGTGCAGTTCAGGAGGGGGTGATTTCAGTCCAAGGCAGCGCTGGAGCTGCAGAGATGCTCTGGGAAGGCTCCAGGGCCAGCCCCAGCCCCTGCTGCCCACCCGAGCAGGGTTTGGCTCTGGAGCACAGCAGGGCACTGCCCAGCCAGGCTGGCTCCCAGGGGACACAGGGGTGAGGGAGGGGACAGCAGGGATGTCCCCATGCAGGTGGATCTGTGGGACTGGGCAGCTGTGGGGCCACCCCTCAGCCTCTCTGGGGAGGCCACGCTGGGACTGGAAAGCTTCAGGAGTGACCCAGCCCCTTGCTCCAGGCAGCCCAGGGAGCTTGTGGCACACTGAGGAAAATGGGAATTGGTTCAGGAGTGACCCAGCCCCTTGCTCCAGGCAGCCCAGGGAGCTTGTGGCACACCAAGTTAAAAGAGAATTGGTTCTCCCAGGCTTTGGTGATGCCACGCTGGGAATGTCAGGCTGGTTCAGGAGTGATCCAGCTCCAGGCAGCCCAGGGAGCTTGTGGCACACCCCAATCCGTGCTTCCCAACCCCTGGGATTTGGGAAAATTCCCTCCCTGCCTCTCCAGGCAGGAGCTGTCCCTGCTCCCAGTCTGGGTGTGAAGCACTCGCAGGCTCAGCCTCCCGGCTGTGCTGTCACCAGCAGAGATTCCTCATGCCACCAGCAGCAGCCCGAGCACAGCAGATCCAATCTGAGGTCAAGTCCCCACTAAAATCAAGTGGCTGGGAAGGAAAACTTCGTTACCGGCAGGAGCAGCAGCGGCGGGGCTGATGTTTATTAGTCAGCAATGAACAGCAGAAGGTTTTTATTCTGCTGCTTTTACAGCACTGCCGGGCCGTGCCTGCAGCTCCCTCCCGGCACATTTTGCTTTCCTGCCCTTTTATCCTCGGTGAAAGGCGGCCAAGGAGCCACCAGGTGCCCCTGCCCTGCTCCATCCTGCCTCGGTGGCCTTGGGGATGGTGGTGGCAGCGCCCCAAACCCCTGATCCCCATCCCAGCAAAGCGGGGACACATTTCAGATCCCACTCTGAGCACCCCAAGTGTCACTGCCCGGGGGTTTGCCGGGACAAAGCTGATCTGGGCAGGGAATTCCCAGGATTTCAGCATTTCCACATCAAACCAGTGCAGAGGGAGGGGCAGCTGCTGGGAACAGGGGTCCCCCCCTCACCCATCGGGATTTTGGTGGCAGGGCTTGCATGGACACGGCTGGGATGGGGTCAGATTGGGTTTGGCCTGGCTGCAGGTGAGTTCTGGGGGCTCCACACATCCCCCTCCCCATCACAAATCCCCGTCACTCACACAGCCCCCTGCCCATCACAGAGCCCCATCAATCACACAGCCCCCTGCCCATCACACACATCCCCCTCCTCATCACACAGCCCCTTCCCCATCACTCACACAGCCCCTTCCCCATGGCACAGCCCCCTCCCCATCACAGAGCCACATCCCTATCACTCACACAGCCCCCTCCCCATTATTCACGCAGCCCCTG
>JAWWEB010000060.1:1455009-1468755 GCA_035222195.1 Myioborus miniatus
GTTGGATCCCTGGAGTACTTGGGGTTGGATGGGTTTGGAGCAGCCTGGGAGAAGTGGAAATGTCCCTGTCCCTGGGAGCAGCTGAGCTTTAGGGTCACCCAAGCCAAGCCATTGCAGGATTGGGGGTTTTTGGGGACAGGCTGGTTTGGGGTTTTTGGGACAGGCTGGATTGGGGTTTTTGGCAGTTTTTTTGGGAGTTTTTGGGACAGGCTGGTTTGGGCTTTTTGGGACAGGCTGGTTTGGGGTTTTGGCTCTGCTCTCAGGCTCTGCTCAGTCTCATCCAGGCGGACACAGCCCAGCATCCAACCCCCGCTCCGTGCCCCAGATCCGAGCAGGACCCGCCCGTGCGGTCCCGGCCGGGCCGGTGTTTATCAAACCGGGGCTGACGAGGAGAAACCTGCCCGGAGCTGTCCCCAGGTGATAAAATTCCTGCGCCGCCGGTTCCCAGATTAGCGGCGCTTCCTGGGGCTGAGCTGGGCTGGCTCTGGGGCTCTGAGCCCCTTCCTCTACACCCGAACCGTTCCTAAACTCGGATTTGAATAAAAACCCGATAAGATTTATAGGGAAAACAGAAGGGATTAGAGCAGGAAAAGCCGGAGAAAATGAGGCTTGAGGGTGCTCGCACAGCCTGCAGGCAGCTCCAGGAGCAGGGACTGACCCCCAGCGCGGCAGTGCCACCTTCCTGTCCCCCGGGGGGGCTGAAGGGACCGGGTGTCGCCGTCCCCACGCTGTGCCCGGCCGGGTTTTGCCGCTCTCCTTCGGGAGCGGCCGAGCCGCAGTTTTGGCAACAGCGCGGGCGGGAGCGGCGCGGGGCGCTGGGACAGGTGAGCCGGGCAAGGACAGCGGTGACAGCGCTGCTGGCACCGTGCCACGGCCACCCGGGGCTGGAGAGGGACACGGGGCCTCCCTGGAGAGGCTTTTAGGAGGCAGAGTTCGTGGCAAGCCCGGGGGAACCGAGCGTTCCGCGCTGGCCGGGCTGGGGGGAGTCAGCCTTGGAGTCACCCGTGACCCCGACGGGCGGGGGAGCGGAGAGGGGACACTGCTGTCATCCTGCTGTGCCTGGCACTGGAGTGGAGAGGGGACACTGGAGTGGAGAGGGGACACTGGAGTGGAGAGGGGACACTGCTGTCATCCTGCTGTGCCTGGCACTGGAGTGGAGAGGGGACACTGCTGTCACCCGGCTGTGCCATCCTGATCCCTCCTGGCCCTGCTGAGCTCCTCCCCAGTGCTGGAGCAGAGAGGGGACACTGCTGTCACCCAGCTGTGCCATCCGGAGCCTTCCTGGCACTGCTGAGCTCCTCCCCAGTGTGCCCCCATCACTCCCTGGCACTGGAGCAGAGACGGGATACTGGAGCAGAGAGGGGACACTGCTGTCACCCAGCTGTGCCATCCCAAACCCTCCTGAGCTCCTCCCTAGTGTGCTCCCATCGCTCCCTGGCCGTGTCCCCGCTCTTTTTCCCGTTCTCTCCTTTCTGCAGGGCCCCGAGGGGACCCTCGTGTCCCTCCTGGTGCCACCGGGCCTCTCCCTGCTCCTGTTCCGCTCCAGCTCCCGAGAGCATCACCCCGGGCAGGGCCCAGCCTGGGGCGCTCCCAACCCCTGGCCGAGCTCGGGGAAAATCTCAGGAAAAGGAAAAACAAAAATTTGGCCAAAAAATCTGGAAGGGCCGAAGCGCTGCGGGCGCGGAGTCACGGCGGGACGCGGTGGGTTTGTCCCCGGAGTGTCCCCGGTGTCGCCGTCCCCGGTTGGTGCCACCCCAGCGGGGCCCGGGGGTCGCTCCCGCCGGGCGGGGCGCGGCCATGACATCACCTCGGCGGCCTCCCATTGGCTGGCGGGCCGATGACGCCATCCCTCCCATCCCGGCGGGATGCGGCGTTGCCATGGGAACGGGATGCGCGCTGTGCCCGCGGGGAGCGTGGGACCGGCTGGGGATCCGCTCCTGTGCCACCGGTGACGGCACTCGGGGCTGATCCTGGCGGAATTCGGGTTTATCCTGATGGAATTCCCCGCTGGCAGCCGGGGAAGGCTGGGAGAGGCTCCTCTGGCCTCCTCCTCCTCCTCCTCCTGAGGCCCCCAGCCCACCCCTCCAGCAGCTCGGGGGGAGCCTTTCCCACTCTCAGCCTCCTTTGGGAGTCAAACGAGCCGCGTTCAGCTCCTCCAGCGCGGTTTAATCTCTCCCCAACCCCCAAATAACACTTCTTAAATCCCCGGCCGCTGCAGGAGAAAGCTGAAAAGAAACTTTTTCAAACGCAACAAAAGAAACAGTTTAGCGAAAACGCCGCAGTTTTTCAAGGGTGAGGTGCTGGAGATGTGGGAGGTGAAAGCAGCTGGTGCTCGGAGCAGGGGCTGCGGCTCTGCCTCCTCCAGACCTGCCGCTGGTCACACGCGATTGCCAAGGACAAAACAAAGCCCTTTAGCCCAGGCTTCAACTCTGACCTTGCT
The DNA here is from genome assembly GCA_035222195.1 of Myioborus miniatus. NCBI lineage: Eukaryota > Metazoa > Chordata > Aves > Passeriformes > Parulidae > Myioborus > Myioborus miniatus. The sequence continues at coordinate 1,457,450 of JAWWEB010000060.1, forward strand.
GCGGCAGGATTAAAATCTGCTGGAGATGGACAGCGCGGTGGCAAAGAGTTAATTCCCCCTCCTTCCCTCCCTCCTTCCCTCCCTCCCCCTCCTCTCTGCTTTTTGCTCCTTTTCTTTCCAACTGGCCTGGTTTGCTGCGGAGAAATCGGGAAAACAAACAGCCCGAGGAGCTGGGGGTGCTGGAGGGGCTGCAGGAGGCGCAGCTGGGGCTTCATCCCCTCCCTGCCGCGTTTGGGGGTCCCCACTGCGGTGTTGGGGCTCACTCGGTGCCTTTGGAGCATCGGGAGGATGTGGGAGCTCCCTCAAGCCTCGTTTTCTCAGAGTTTTTCCTACATAATCCCTTCTGTTTTCCCTATAAATCTTATCAGGTTTTTATTCAAATCTGGGTTTAGGAACTGTTTGGGTGAAGAGCTGAGTTGTGCACAAGTTAAATTTGCTTTGGGGTTTTTATTTTATTTATTTATTTATTTTTTTTGTTTTTAATTCAAAACACCTCCACTGCCCAAAATTCCAAACAACTTTAAAGGTAACTTTGTAACATCCCCTGGCCCTTTCTGGAGCTTTGTGCGGTTTCCTTGGCTGCTTTCCCTGGAGTGGGAATATCGATAAAATGCAAATTTTCCCGGGCTGCTCCTCCTGGTTCTGCTCCCTCCAGCAGAAATTTGGGAAAAATGGACTCGAGGGAGGAGGGGAGGTGGGAGCAGGATGCTCTGAACACCTCTGCCCCAGCTGGGTGTCTCTCCACCGTGGGCAAAGTCACTCCATCAAAAATTTATGGAGATTTCAGAGGCCGAAATAAGTGCGAGCCTGCTTTGATCTCCTCAGATTTCATCTGAGCAGGGGATAAATTAGGGCTGAAGATGAAAATTTTGCTGCTGCTGGGGTGGCCCTGGAGCTGAGCTCTGTGCCCTCCCCAGGCTGGCAGCTGGCAGCGCCACTCGGGCACTGGCACCGCTCCCCCGTTATGTAACAGCAAGCGGGGCTGGCACGGCCAGCCAGGAGCTGAACAAACCCTTCCCCAAAGGCTCCCCGGGGCGGCTGGAGGCTGTGCCAGCCTGTGCCCAGCCTGGGCAGCTCCTGCCAGGACAGGGGAGGGTGCCCAGGGTGCTGGGAGCAGATGGGGCAGCTCCAGGAGCAACTCAGACCCAGGGGATGCTCTGAAGCTGAGCCCAGCTGGATTTGGGCACTTTGAATCCATGGGATTGGGGTTTAGGAGTGGAAGCTGTGCCAGCCCTGTGCCCAGGCTGGGCTGCTCCTGCCAGGACAGGGGAGGGTGCTCAGGGTGCTGTTTGCAGGGCTGGGGGCTCCAGGAGCTGCTCAGACCCAGGGGATGCTCTGAAGTTGGAACCCAGCTGGATTTGGGCACTGAGCTCCCTTTGAATCAGTGGGATTGGGGTTTGGGAGTGAGGGCTGTGCCAGCCCTGTGCCCAGCCTGGGTGCTCAGGGTGCTGTTTGCAGGGTTGAGGGCTCCAGGAGCTGCTCAGACCCAGGGGATGCTCTGAAGCTGAGCCCAGCTGGATTTGGGCACGGAGCTCCGTTTGGATCAATGGGATTTGGGTTTGGGAGTGGGGGCTGTGCCAGCCCCGTGCCCTGAGAGGCTCCTGACCCGTTTCAGGAGGGCTCAGCAGGATTGTTGGCTCCTCACAGGTTGCCAGGAGCCCTTTGGGGCCGTTCGGCCTCTCCTCATGGGCACTGCTGGTGTGGAGGGGCCTCAGCTGTGGGACCCAGAGCATCTTGGACACCTCTGGGTCCTCCTGAGCTCCCAGAGCTGCTGGGATCAATCAGGGCAGGCACAGGGAGTGTTCCTCGTGCTGTTTGCATCCTGTGCAAAGCTCTGCTCCTGTGGGTGCAGTGCCCTCAGTGACCCCCTCACCCTGCTGGGGATGGCACTGGAAGATGCTCAGGGACTCTGGGATGGCACTGGGGGATGCCCAGGGACACTGGGATGGCACTGGGAGATGCTCAGGGACTCTGGGGTGGCTCCAGCATTCCCAGTTCTGCTCTTCCTTCATCCCCCACCCTGCCTGGTGCCCAGCTCGCCCTCCCTGGAGCAGTGAGGGGGTGCTGGGAGCAGGATCTGCTCCCTGGGAATGGGGAGAGTTCTGTGTCCTGGCTGGCTCTGGGGCAGCACAGGGTGGCTGCAGTGCCAGGGTGGGTGTGCAGGGGCTCAGGTGGTGCAGTGGGGACAGGGAGGTGACACCTCCAGCCCCTGGGTGAGGGGAGCAGATGCAGGGCAGGGCTGGGGCAGTGCCAGCCTGGTGGGAGAGGCAAATCCCGGCCTTTGGGCACTCAGCATCACAAAGTTTTGGGAATTTCCTCAGGAGCAGGGGGAGATGGGCAGAGCATCTTCACAAAACCCCAAATTTTCAGGGGCAGAACTCAGCTTCAGGTCAGAATAACTGTGGTGCAGATCAGCTCTGCCTGCCCTGAGATCCCGACTCCTTTTGAATTCCCTCACTAAACCCCCGAGCCATCCTCTGCAGCACAAACCTCCTGCTTTGCAGCCTGGCATTACCAAGCAACCACGTCCTAAAATTCACAGCCCAATGGAGAGCACTTTGTTTACCAGGAAGAAAACCCTTGAAAAGGGGAATCTTTGGCGGAAGCATGACGGGATTAAGGCCGGCGTTTCTTTAGGCACCGCTGTTGTTTTGCAGGGCCTGACCTCGCTGCTCTGCTTCGTTTTTGCCAAGCCACTCTTTCCCTGCCTAATTTAGAGCAGGGCTTTGTGCTGGGCTGGGAAGGGGGAGGAGGCAGGGCCGGCTTTGGCAGCGCAGACGGGAGCTGGGATGATCTGCTTTGGAGCGCAGGAGTCGGTCATTAGATGCTGTGCTGCCGCAAATCCCGCTGTAATTAATTTTCTCCTGAATTAATTAGGAGGAATTGTGACGGCAGGCCGGGCTGGGAAGGGGTGGGGGGAGTTTTTCCAGGGTGATCTATGGGTTCTTGGCAGGGCAGGAATTAAATCTCCTTCCTCTGCCTTCCCAGGCTGCTCCTGGAGCCGCTCTCAGCCACGACTGGGGTGGGCAGGGGGGAAAGTCCTGGGCACTGCTTGTCCCAAATCCCAAACGCTGCTTTAGGGCATTTCCCCTCTTTTTTGGGAGTTTTGGTGTGTACTGGAGTAGAGGAGGTGGGACCCAGCACCCTGAGGCTGAGCAGTGCTGGGCTCTGGCCCCTCCAGGGCTCCTCAGCACATGGGAGAGGAAATTCAGCCTCAATTGCAGGCTCCAGAGGAGAAGAGGATTTAGGGGATGTTGGTTTGTTCTCGTCCTTCACCTCTCTGGCACCTCCCTGAGCTGCTGGGCAGGTGGGACTGAACATTCCTGGGGAGGATGAGGGAAATTCCTGAATTCCTGCAGGTTTTGGCTGTGCAGCATCGCTGGGAGCTCACCTGCGCCAGGTTCCTCCTGCTTCAGGGGCAGAGGGAAGGGAGGGCAGCAGGGGAATGTGGAGCCTTTCCAGCCGGAATTATCGGAATTATCGGCCCCAAAGCCGAGCGGGGGGAGCTGGGAGCAGCCAGGGGGAGCAGATTATCCTCAGCATGGGAAGGAGCAGCCCGGGGGCGAGGGGAGGCGCAAGGGACGGCGTTTCCCGGAGAATCCTCAATTCCCGTGCTGAGGAATGGGGATGCTGCTTGCCAGCTGATCCCGAGGGATGAGCCTGGCTCCCCCAGCTGGCTCCTGCTTAATTAACCCCAATTAGCGCCGCTGCTGGTGCCCCCGGGGGCGCAGGTTGAGGGGAGCTGGGGCACAGCCCTGCCCGGCAGCTGGTGGCACCTCGGGGCTCCCGCGGTGACACAAGCCCTGGGTCGGGGCTGCAGATGGGTTTGGCACGGGCAGGAGCCCCAGCTGGGAGCGGGGTTGGGTGTCTGTGTCTGTCACCCTGTGCCAACTGTCATCATCCCTCCACAACCACCCCCGGACAAACATAGAATTGACCCCAGAAATAACCCCCCCCAAACAAAAATACAAACCATGATCATAAATCTTCAACCAATCCTCTGGTTATGATTTATGGTCATCAACCCACCAAATTTTACGTGCTTGTAGCTGGTACCACACATTCTTGTGCCACACCAGAGGAAGGTGACACAGGAGTCAGAAGCTGTGGGAGCTGCAGATCCTTCCGTGCATTTGTGGTGCTGGAAATGGAGATTTCCCTGCTCTTTGCCCAGGTGCTCTGTGTTTATCACCTGTCCCTTCTCCCAGCCCGGTCTCACCTTCCTGATCCACTCTCAAATGTCTCTTTTCCTTCCATTCCTTCTGAACTTTTCTGATCGGGGGTTTGGTACATCCTTCCTGCCACATTCCCAGGCCAGGAATGTTTCCAGCTTTAATCCCACCTGGGACAAGCTGTGGCGCATCCTCTGGCTCTGCCTTATCCTCCCCAGCACCCAAAGCACTGCGGCAGCTCTGTGAGCACTCAGGGCTCCTCATTCCCTCATTTTCCCCCCCAGATCTGGCAGATATTTGTAGGGGCTGTGTGAAGATTTGTAGGGGCTGTGTGAAGATTTACAGGGGCTGTGTGAAGCTGCCGTGGCTCCTGGGTTTTCCAGCATTCCTGGTCCTTTCTGACAGGTGCAGGAGCTGCCTCTGTCCCTGGCCGAGCCTTTGGGGCTCCAGGGCCGGGGGAAACCGAAGCCCCGAGGTGCCTGTGCCCCTCTGAATGGGAGCTTTGTCTCGGCAGAAAGGGCCTTGAAAGCGATCTGGGGGAAGGCGATTGTTATCTGCAGGCTCCTGAGCCTGTTTGGATCCTGACTTTGTCAGAGATCTGGTAATTTAAACTTCAACCTGCTTATTAGAAATTTGAGAGAATAGTTTAATAATAAAAAGCAGATTTTTTTTTTCCTTTTTCCCTCCCCACCCCTTTGTTCCTGTGCTCTTCTCTCTCTGGGCTGCTGGGGATATTTAATCGTCTGATACCCACCCCGGGCTCCACCTCCCTCTTGGCTTTTGGTTGTTTAAAGAATGGGATAAAATGGCAAGAGGGTTCTTTTTGAGGGCTGCCAAGCAGGGCTGTCCCTGTGGTCCCTGAGCTGCTTTTGGGAACACGGAGAGCTGAAAGGAGCTGGAGGGAACAGCAGCTTCCCACTTGTCCTTGTTTTAATGAGCTCTGGAAATCCACCCAGGTGCAGGAGTCCCCTCCAAGCAGGACCCTGCTGGCTCTGCTTGTTGGAAACGATGCAAAGTTTTAATATTTTTTTTTTATAAATTTGGGGGTTTTTCTCCTACAAAAGCTGTGTTCACTTATATACAAAACAGTGCTCTGCTGCTGCGGGTTCCAGGGGAAAAGGGGAGCAGATTCCATGTCCTGGGCAATCCCAGAGGAAAAGGGGAACTGATTTCATGTCATGGACAGTCCCAGGGGTGCAGATTCCATTCCTGGACAGTCACAGGGGAAAGGGGGAGCAGATTCCCAGTCCTGGACAGCCCTGGGGAAAAAGGGGAGTAGATTGCATGAACTGGACAATCCCAAAGGAGAAGGGGAGCAGATTCCATGTGAAGGAGAGTTCTGGGGGAAAGGAACTTTTATTCCAGGTGAAGGGGAGCAGGTTCCATGTCCTGGGCAGTCCCAAAGGAAAAGGGGAACATATTCCAAGTCCCAGACAGTCACAGAGGAGAAGGGGAGCAGATTCCAAGTCCTGGTACAGCCCTGGGGAAAAGGGGAGCAGATTCCATGTGAAGGGGAGCTCTGGGGGACAGGAATTTCTATTCCAGGTGAAGGGGAGCAGGTTCCATGTCCTGGCCAGCCCTGGGGAGAAGGGGAGCAGATTCCATGTCATGAGCAGTCCCAAAGGAAAAGGGGAACTGATTTCATGGCATGGACAGTCCCAGGGGAGCAGATTCCATTCCTGGACAGTCACAGGGGAAAGGGGGAGCAGATTCCAAGTCCTGAACAATCCCAAAGGAAAAGGGGAGCAGAGTCCATGTCCTGGACAGTCCCAAAGGAAAAGGGGAACAGGTTCCATGTCCTGAGCAATCCCAAAGGAAAAGGGGAGCAGGTTCCATGTCCTGGCCAGCCCTGGGGAAAAGGGGATCCGGTTCCATGTCCTGGACAGTCCCAAAGGAAAAGGGGAACAGGTTCCATGTCCTGGACAATCCCAAAGGAAAAGGGGAGCAGGTTCCATTTCCTGGACAATCCCAAAGGAAAAGGGGAGCAGGTTCCATTTCCTGGACAATCCCAAAGGAAAAGGGGAACAGGTTCCAAGTCCTGGCCAGCCCTGGGGAAAAGGGGAGCAGATTCCAAGTCCTGAACAATCCCAAAGGAAAAGGGGAGCAGATTCCAAGTCCTGAACAATCCCAAAGGAAAAGGGGAGCAGGTTCCATGTCCTGGCCAGCCCTGGGGAAAAGGGGAGCAGAGTCCATGTCCTGAACAATCCCAAAGGAAAAGGGGAGCAGGTTCCATGTCCCGGCCAGCCCTGGGGAGAGGGGGAGCTCCATTCCCTGCACGTGGAGAGGCTCCTGAGCCGTTTCCTGCTGGGCCTGGGTTACGTTGGTTCACTTTGGCTCCTGCCCTGGATGCCACTGCCATGACATCACCTGCGTGGAGGAGGTGAGACACTTGTGAGCGATTATCTCGTGCAAATAGCCCTGGGTAAATAAGCTCGGGGCACTATTGACACTGAGACTGTTTCTCTTCCGAATTTCCTGCTGGGGGAACTTTGCCAAGCAGCCAAAAATGGGGTTGGGGAAGGGGGGTGGGGGGCGGCAACCCAAACTCCTCAACCCCAAACTTCAAATTTCAAGTCAGGGCACGGAGCTGCTGTCATGCAGGTAATTGAGTTTGCAGCTCCTGGCAGAACTTCCAGGTGGGAGCTCGGGCTGGGGCTAATTTTGGGAAGGGAGAGGCTGCTCGGGCTGGCTGCGAGCTTCCTCCTGGGTGGTGCTTGGAGCTTCTCACCTGTGCGCTGCCAGACCGGGCTCCCTGCCGGCACCGAGCTGCTTTTCCTGGGAGAAATTCTTCTGGAGGGATGGGAGAATGGTGCTGGGTTGGGGTTTGGAATGGGGAGAAATCCAGGGAAGTGATGCAAAATTTCTCTGGATTTGTAATACTGGTATTTCTATATATTGTACCTTTATTTTTGTATACTTGTATTTATGTGTATATGCATATAAATACATATAGGTGCTTATATACATATATATGTGTTTATATATATATATATTATATATAAATATATGTGTTTATATATATATATAATATATACATATATGTGTTTATATATATATTATACTTATATAGTTATAAATCAAGTATTCTTAGTTATAAATATATATACAAGTATAATATACAAGTATAATACATATATGTGCATATATAGATGCATATATATACATATAAAATACAAATATAATATATAAAAATACGAGTATAATATATAGAAATATAAGTATTATATAGTTATAAACCAAGTATTATTAGTTATAAATATATATATATACAAGTATAATACATATATGTGCATATGTAAATACATATATATACATATAAAAATACATATATAATATATAAAAATACGAGTATAATATATAGAAATATAAGTATTATATAGTTATAAACCAAGTATTATTAGTTATAAATATATATATATACAAGTATAATACATATATGTGCATATGTAAATACATATATATACATATAAAAATACATATATAATATATAAAAATACGAGTATAATATATAGAAATATAAGTATTTTATAGTTATAAACCAAGTATTCTTAGTTATAAATATATATAAGTATAATATACAATACTTGTATTACTATATATTATACTCGTATTTATATATTATACTTGTATTTATATATGTATCTATATGCGTTTTATATGTATATATATGTATGTATATATGCATATATATGTATTATACTTATATATTATGCTTGTATTTAGATATAATTATAACTATATAATACTTGTATTTTTATATATTATACTTTTATTTATATATATGTATTTTTATATGTATATATATGTATTTAAATCTGCATATATATGTATTATACTTGTATATTATACTTGTATTTCTATATATTATACTTCTATTTAAAATATATATATTTATAACTACATAATACTTGTATTTTATATAGTATACTTGTATATATATGTATTTATATATGTATATGCATATATATGTATTATACTTGTATATTATACTTGTATTTTTATATCTATGTAATTTATAATATATAATGCTATATAATACTTGTATTTCTATATATTATACTTGTATTTAAAATATATATATTTATAACTACATAATACTTGTATTTTATATATTATAAGAATATGTATTTATATATATTATATAGATATGTATTTATATATGTATATGTATATATATTATACTTGTATTTTTATATCTATATAATTTATAATATATAATACTATATAATGCTTGTATTTTTATATATTATACTTGTATTTTTATATATATAATTGATAATATATAATACTATATAATACTTGTATTTCTATATATTATACTTGTATTTTTATCTATAGAATTGATAATATATAATACTATATAATACTTGTATTTTTATATATTATACTTGTATTTTTTATATATATACACATATTTATAACTACATAATACTCGATTTATAACTCTATAATTCTTGTAGTGAGTGTTACACAGTTAACCCCGGACAGGAGCAGGGATGGGGATTTCCAGCATTTTGCCACCTGCAGGGCTGAGGGTTGCCCTGTGCCCTGGCAGTGCCAGCCCTGCCCTGCCCTGGCAGCCCCAGCCCTGCCCTGCCCTGGCAGCCCCATGGCTCAGGCTGAGCCCATCCATCCTCAGGGCTGGCAAACTTTAACCACCAGAGCCCGTTTTTGATTAACCTGAATTTCCTCCCTCTTCCCCCATTACCTCTGCAGAAAAGAATCTGACCCCGAGCTCTCAGCATCACCTTCAGGGTTTGGTTCTTTATTTTTTTAAATTTTTTTTCTCCCCTCTCCATGCTGTGGCTTTGTGATTTGGGTGAAACTCTTAAACTGAGTGTCCCTGCTCCAGGACAGGCTCCTGGGAGCACTTTTAGCTTTGTGATTTGGGTGAAACTGCAAATTGAGTGTCCCTGCTCCCTCCTGTGTTGCCTGCCCTTGTCAGGGTCCTGGGAGCACTTTGGGCTTTGTGATTTGGGTGAAACTCTGCAATTTTGAGTGTCCGTGCTGCCTCCTGCCCTTGTCAGGGTCCTGGGAGCACTTTTGGCTTTATGGTTTGGGTGAAACTCTGCAATTTTGAGTGTCCCTGCTGCCTCCTGCCCTTGTCAGGCTCCTGGGAGCGCTTTGGGGCTGGCACAGCAGCGGCTTTAAGCCCTTCAGAGGAGCCTCTTAATTAAATTTGAAAAGTGCTGGGCTAAGAGGGTTTGCAGAGCAGTCAGGTGCTGGGCCAGGGGCCTGAGCGCTGCCACAGGCTTGCACCACCACCCACAGCCCTGATCCCTCGGGCCATGTGCACAGATTAGGGAGAAATCCCTCAGAAATGAGGAGTTTAACTCCTTCCAGCTCTGGGGGTTTTCAGGAGCCGGGTCCTGCTTGGGGGGACACCTTGGGGACACCTCCACAGTGTCCCCAGTGCCAGCTGCAGGTGTCCTGTGCCTCCCTGGCAGCACAGCCTTGTTCCATCTCAAAATTTCCTTGATTTGAGAGCTGCCGGCTCTTCCTGGGGTCCCAAGGGAGCAGCAGGAGCTGCAGGAGGTGACATTTCCCTCCCGAGCAGCTGTGACACTCCCTGCCTTGTTTCTCTGCTCAAATCCTCCTTTTTGAGGAGGATTTCTGGATGTTCAGGAGGCTTTGAAAGAGCAAAGCCCCATCAAGAATAGGTTTTAAAAATCCTCTTGAAAGATCAATTTTTAAAGGGGCTTTTCAAGATGAGGCTTGGAGCAAGCTGGGGTGGTGGAGGTGTCCCTGCTCATGGGGGATGTGACACAGGACAAAAGGAGGGACATTCCCAGGCTGTGGCTGCACAAAAAGAGGGAGGTTGGGGTTGTTTTTGCTGAGTGGAGCAGTCTCCTGTGGGGAAAAGGATGATTTCCCTTCTCCTTGTTTCATCCCATCCCATCCCATCCCATCCCATCCCAACCCATCCCATCCCATCCCATCCCATCCCATCCCATCCCATCCCATCCCATCCCATCCCATCCCATCCCATCCCATCTTCCCTGGAGCAATCTCCTATGGGGAAAAAGATTATTTAGTTTCTCCTTGTTTCATCCCATCCCTGTGTATCTGGATATATCCTGGATATATTCCCAAATGCTGGATCCTAGTGGGCCTTCTAAAATACGGAAAATTTTCTCTATACCAACTTGGAGGGATTAAAAAAACCCCAAATTTGAGCAGCCCAGTGCCTGCCTCAAAGGCCTTGAGGCCTCTGGGTTCTGTCTGGGAGTTTTAGAGGGAGGTTTTCCCAAATTCTGGATCCTGGATGTGTTCCCAAGGTTTTCCCTTTGGTTTCTGAAGCTCAGGGGTTTTCTGGGCTGGGGAAGAGCTGGAAAAATCCAGGCAGGGCTGCACACACAGAGTGTGGGGCTGCACCAGCAGCACCAGTGGCTTTGCCCCAGCTCCCAGTTCCTTTCTGGAGCTTTGGCTGCTGCTTTGGGGCAGGAGGGAGCAGCATTCCAAGGAAAATGCAGCTTGGGGAAGGCAGCTGGAGAGGGGTTTAGGGTCTCCTGGTAAATCCCAGGTCAAGCCTGGAGCACATTGCAGCCAGGCCAAAGCCAACAACCCTCTCCAGTTTCAGGAAACGGAGCTGTGGTTTAACAGGATGGGTGACACAGGTGACAAGGGTGACACAGGTGACACAGGTGACAGGCTGTAGCCAAGGCCAGCCCTGGCTGGCAGTGACAGTCACCTGGACAGGTCGTGCTGTGGGATTGCTCAAGATGGGTTCAGGGATTTGGGACTTTCTGGGCTCCTGGACTTGCAGCCAGAACTGCTTGTGGGTGAACTTGCCAGGCTGGCTCCAGGGAATTCAGATTCCTCCAGGGAATTCAGATTCCTCCAGGGAATTCTGTTTCCTCCAAAGGAATTCAGTTCCTCCCAGGGAATTCAGATTCCTCCAGGGAATTCAGATTCCTCCAGGGAATTCAGATTCCTCCAGGGAATTCCATTTCCTCCAAGGGAATTCAGTTCCCCCCAGGGGATTCAGTTTCCTCCAAAGGAATTCAGATTCCTCCAGGGAATTCTGTTTCCTCCAGGGAATTAAATTTCCTCCAGGGAATTCAGTTCCTTCCAAGGGAATTCAGTTCCTTCTAGGGAATTCAGTTTCCCTCAGGGAATTCTGTTTCCTCCAAG
>JAWWEB010000060.1:1486916-1500483 GCA_035222195.1 Myioborus miniatus
CACTGGGAATGGCTGGATGGGGTCAGTGGGAATGGGAATGGCTGGACAGGGTCACCTGGAGATGGGGAAAGGCTGGATGGGGTCACTGGGGATGGCAGGATGGGGTCTGTGGAGCTGGGAATGGCAGGATGGGGTCACTGGGAATGGCTGGATGAGGTCACTGGAATTGCGAATGGCTGGATGGGGTCAGTGGGTAGAACTGGACGGGGTCAGTGGAGCTGGGAATGGTTGGATGGGATCACTGGAGATGGGAATGGTTGGATGGGGTCGGTGGAGATGGGAATGGCTGGATGGGGTCACTGGGAATGGCTGGATGGGGTCAGTGGGGAGAACTGGATGGGGTCACTGGGAATGGGAATGGCTGGATGGGGTCACCTGGAGATGGGGAAAGGCTGGATGGGGTCACTGGGGATGGCCGGATGAGGTCACTAGAATTGGGAATGGGAATGGCTGGATGGGGTCAGTGGGGATGGGAATGGTTGGATGGGGTCACTGGGATTGGCTGGATGGGGTCAGTGGAGCTGGGAAGGGCTGGATGGGATCACTGGGAATGGCTGGATGAGGTCACTGGAATTGGGAATGGCTGGATGGAGTCAGTGGGTAGAACTGGACGGGGTCAGTGGAGCTGGGAATGGCTGGATGGGGTCACTGGAGATGGGGATGGCTGGGTGGGGTCAGTGGGGAGAGCTGGATGGGGTCACTGGGAATGGCTGGATGGGATCACTGGAGCTGGGAATGGCTCAACATGATCCCCTGGAGCTGGGAATGGCTGGAAATGAGCTGGTCCATCAGGGTTACCTGGATGGATGAGGTTTTGTGACCCCATCACCTCTCTGCTGATTCCACCCCCAGTTATTTCTGTATCCCCTCTTGTTTTTATCCCCCCATCTATTTTTACATCCCCTCTTGCTCTCAGACTGTCCCCAAGCCCAGGGTGCTCTGAGGGTCTCTTTTCCCCCCAAATTCCCGGGCTGGGCTCCATCCCTGTGGGATTTCCAGCCAGCTCCCTCCTCCCTGCAGCGCTGCTGGGGCTGGGGTGATGAAGGAGAGGAGGAGGAGGCGCTCAGAGTCCCCTGCTCTGCTCCTGCCCCTCGGGAGAGCTCCAGCAATCCCTCCCTGGGATTTTCCGTTCGCCTCTCCCCGCGTTTGGCTCGGAGCCTCCCGCAGCTCCTGTTTTTTGGAGCACAAAGCTGTGTTTGCAGGTGAAACCCAACGCCGGGAGCCTCCCCCTGCTTTGGGAGCGGATGTGGGAGTTTCCTCCTCCTGGAGGCCTTCAGGTAACTCACCCACCTGCGGCCCCGGAGTTAAACCCAAACCTGTTTGTGCAGCAAGGAAAAAAAAAAATTAAAAAAAGTAAAAAAAAGTGCGGAACTGGGCTGGGTTTGTGGCTTTGCAGGAGCCTCTTTCCAGCAAATCCTTGATGGAAATGTCCCGGTGCCCCCTCCCGCCCGGGGCTGTGCTGGGATGGGCATGGCTGAGCATGGGTTAACCCTTCCTGCTCTCAGCTTTGGGGCTCCAGCCCTGGATCTGCACCCCACCGCAGCTTGTGGGGTGCAAAATGGGAGAGGGGGATGTTGTGTGATTAGAACAGTGAGAATCTTGCTGATAGCACACGACAGTTGGTCGAATTTGAAATCCCGTTTCAGAGAAGTAGATAGAAAGCATGATTCAAGGAGGTCTTGGTTTAAAAAAAAGATCCTTGAGTAATTTTTAAACTGAGAATTCTCATTAATTTAGGCATCAAGACTGCGCTGAAACCCACAGCCAACCCTCTGGAACCCTCACGCTCATGAGATGCGGTGGAACTTTTCTTGGAGAGGGAATTTTCCCGCTTTGTTGTCGTGTCGAGCCTCCCATCCCCACCGAATTTAGATGCAAATGCACTTTGCCTCCTGCTTTTTAATGTTTTACTTCTCCTAATTGCCGAGACCGGTTGTAATTTTAGGACGTGGCTGGCTTGCCGAAAACAGCTTCCCCTTGAAAAGCGCTTCCCATTGCCGGGGAGATTTGGGATTTCTGATTTCTGCCCTCCCCCTTTTTGGGTTTTTTATATATTTTTTTTTCAGGTGTCTCAGGTAGGAGGAAGCAAAGGAGCCGCCCTGGCTCTCGTTAGCGCCGGAAAGTCCTGAGGCGCAGGGGTGAAAAATAACAGGCGGTAACCTTGGAGGGCTGTGTTTGATTTTGTTGTGTTTTTAGGCCGGCTTTGCTGGGAAACAATCCCCATTTGGGGCCAGGAGGCAGCGGCGGCTGCGTCAGCCCCTGGAGCAGCTCCAGGGCCGCTCCTGGGCTCTCCTCGTGGGGATGGATGGATGGATGGACGGATGAGCTTTCCAAGACTCCGGCCCTTAACCCTGAGCCCGGATTGCGACACCGCGGCTGCCCCCGAAAGCGGCGGGCGCTGCTCGGTGCAGGCTCCGGAGATGTTATCGCTCCTCTTGCACAACCAGTTCTCCCGGAGTTATCCCACGGGGGCTCGCGGGGTGTGGGACGTGCTGTCCCTCCATCCCTCCAGCTGCGGACACCTCAGGAAAATGTGTCAGAGGTGTCGCGTTCAGCTCCAGGTGTGCGTGCAGGGATGGAGGGAGAGCAGCAGCTCCTCTCTGAGCTGGCGCTGAGCCCCGTTCTCCTCCTGTGCCGCCCTCAGCGTGTCCCGTGTCCCCTTCTCCCGCTCCCCGCCTGGCTCCGGGGCTGCAGGAGCCGCAGCGTTCGGCCCCTGGCTCCAGGGCTGCAGGAGCCGCAGCGTTCAGCCCCTGGCTCCGGGGCTGCAGGAGCCGCAGCGTTCAGCCCCAGCCCAGCTGCGGCCCCGGGGGCTGCGGAGGGAAGCAGCGAACGCCGCTCTCCGAGCAGCCGAGGCTTCGTGCAGGGACCGGGCTGGGGCAGCCAGGAAGGGGAGGTGGGGGCTCTGTCCTGGGAGAGCCTTTCCACAGAAACTGGGGAGGGTTTGGGAGGATGTGCCCCTTATTTTAATAAATCCGCTTGTTTTTGTATCCCCTATTGATTTTGTACCCCCACTTATTTGGTGTCCCCTCTTCTTTTTGTACTCACATTTTTGTACCCCCATTTATTTTTGTATCCCCTCTTCTTTTTGTACCCCCATTCATTTTTGTATCCCCTACTGTTTTTATGCCTTCTCTTATTTTTGCATCCCCTATTATTTTTGTACCCCCCAATTTTTGTATTCCCCCTTCTTTTTGTACCCCCATTTATTGTTGTATCCCCTCCTGTTTTTATATCCCCTCTTATTTTTGTATCCCCTATTGTTTTTGTGCCCGCACTTATTTGGTATCCCTTCTTCTTTTTATTCCTCCACCTATTTTTGTATCCTCTCTTTTTTTTAATACCCCCTCTTATTTTGGTATGCCCTCTTGTTTTTGTACCCTCATTTATTTTTGTATCTCCTCTTCTTTTTATATGCCCATTTATTTTGGTATCGCCTCTTGTTTTTGCACCCCCACCTATTTTTGTATCCCCTCATTTTCATATCCCCACTTATTTTTTTGCATCCCTTCTTGTTTATACACTCTCAGATTTTTGTATCCCCTATTGTTTTTGTACCCCCTCTTATTTTTTTATCCCCTCTTCTTTTGATACCCCCACTAATTTTGGTATCCCCTCTTGTTTTTATACCCCCAGTTATTTTTGTACCCCCTATTGTTTTTATACCCCCACCTCTTTTGCATCCCCACTGCCCCCACCACCATGGCCCTGCTGCCCTTTCAGCCTCTCCACAGCATCCTGGCAGGTCCAGCCACTGCTTTCCTTCATCCCCCCCTCTCCTGGCACAGATGGCATCGAAGGGCCAGGATGTGGTGGTGACCCTGCTGGGATGTCCCTGGAGCCATCAGCATTCCCAGCAAAGCACCAGTGCCACCCCCTTGGCATCCCTGGGGTCACAGCCTGCCAAACCTGCCAAACCAAATTCTCCTCGCTGGCAAACCACCCCCGAGCATCCCTCAGCTTCAGGAATGTCACCCCTCAGGGACCAGCAGCTCCAAAGGGATCCCAAACCCCTCAGGATTTTGGTGCCTTGCAAGCACCACCAGCAAAAAGGAAAATCACTCATCTGGGAGCGGGGGCTGAACCTGCCATGGAGAGAGAGCAGACACAGAGTCTGTGCCAGGCTGAGTTTTATAAGGTGAGAGCACTCTGGGATGTTTTTTCTCGGGGTGTTAGGAGACCCACAACCCAAACAAGTCGGGGAAGTTCTGTCCTTTCCCCCAAAGCAACTGGCACGAAGGTAAAAACTCCATGGCTGGGAACAGGCAGCAGCCCCAGGCACGGCCAAGTTAAACAAGAGCAAGGTCAGCGCTCAGATGGAGCAGCCAATAACTGCAGGGAGGAGGAAATCGCTGCCACAGCCAGAGTTCAGGCACCTAAACCCCTGAGAGAGCTGGAGCCTCTCCCAGCTCTGCCCTGGAGTGGCAGCGTGAGGGCAAACGTGTCCCTTGGCGTCCCTTGGTGTCCCCTCCCTGCTCTCCTTGGGGCTCCCACCACCATCTCTCAGTTTGTTTGTTGGGGAAGGGGCTGGAGGAGCCTCAGCCCCTGTGCCAGGAGCTCCAAGCCCCCCTAAGGGAGGGACATTGCTGGCATCCTCCTGTCCCCAGGGCAGGGACATCCCGGGTCCCCAGGGAGGGACATTCCTGGCATCCACCTGGCCCTGGGACAGGAACAGCTGGGTTGGTGCCCACCCGGGCTGTCATCCCCAACTCGAGGCAGCTGGGTCAGTGCCCACCTGGGCCATCATCCCCTGTCCAGGAGTGCCCACCTGGGCCAGCATCCCTGTCCAGGATAGCCCAGTCCGTGCCCACCCGGGCCAAAATCTCCTGCCCTGGGCAGCCGGGTCCATGCCCACCTGGTGCCCACCCTGGCCATCATCCCCTGTCCAGCAGTGCCCACCCGGGCCAGGACAGACAAGTCAGTGCCCACCTGTGCCAGCATCCCCTGTCCAGGATAGCCGGGTCAGTGCCCACCTGTGCCAGCATCCCTTGTCTAGGATAGCCGGGTCCGTGCCCACCTGTGCCAGCATCCCCTGCCCTGGGCACCGCTCTGTTCATCCCCCCGAGCCCAGGTGCCTCCCCGGCACCTCCATCCCCCGGCGGAGGGTTTAACTTGTTTCCTCCTCGGCGAGGAAACATGACTTTCCCCATTGAGGGGATTGAGCGGCGACAATGGCGAGTGACACAATTTCCCCCTCGCTCCCTCCCTCCCTCCCTCCCTCCCCGCGAGCATGCCATCGCCCCGCGCCCTTCGGGGAGCCCTTGGGGAGCATCTGCATCACAATGCGGCGGGCTGTGCTACCATTAGCTGCCCTTTTGCTATTAGTACCTAATGAAAATGTAACCATATTTAACCCCCCACAGTCCCAGATTAGCGAGAAAGGGGCCTAAGTGGATTTAATTCTTTTGTACGGCCAGCATCAAACTCTCCATTTGGATGGCGCTGTCCCCCGTTCCCCTCTCCAGCGGGAGAGGGAGGCAGGGGAGCTGGGGAAGGCGAACTCGATCCTCTCTATCCTCTCAGCTGTCCCCGGCACAATGGGCAAAGTATCTTTTGTGGCATTAACGGCTTTGGCTGGGGGCTGGGGGGAGCCCCATTGGAGAACAATGTGTGAGAAGCTGAGCCTGTGGGTTTCCCACACGGCCCAATATGTGTCCCCACACCCCCCTCTGCGACAAGCAGACCTGCAGCAGCCCAGCCCACAGCTGATCCCGGCTTGATTGGCTTTTTTTTTCCTTTTTTTTTTCCTTTTTTTTTTTTTTTTCTCCTCTCTCTATTTTTTTTCCTCCTTCCTTCCCCCTCTCATTGTGCTCTTGAGAGATGAAAATCCTTTCCTGGCGTGAAAGGAGAGGCGTGCCTTAAATCCCCTCCCTCGGCCGGGCCGGGCATGTCATATGACGGCCAAATCCCCGGGATTAGTGAGTGTGTGTGTGTGTGTGTGGGGATCCCGATATCTATATTCCTGTATTCCTGTGTTCCTGCCCTTCCCCCGCTCTCCGCAGGGATTTCTCCCGGGATATTTATTCATTGCACCTGCTGGCTGCCCTCAAGATGCAACCCTGGGGCAAGGGCAGAGCAGTAAATTCCCAAATTCTCGACTTTTTTTCCACCCCTCTCCCCTGTGCTTTCCCAAATCACAAGAGAGGTGGGAGAAAGGGGCCGTGGTTTTGGGGCTGGAGGGATTTCGGAGTTTGGCTGGAGTTTGGGATGGGGGCACAGGTGACAGGTGTGGGTTTGGGATGAGGGCACAGATGTGGGATGAGGGGACAGGTGTGGGTTTGGGATGAGGCAGAGGTGTGGATGTGGGATGAGGCACAGCTGTGGGTTTGGGATGAGGGCACAGGTGTGGGTTTGGGATGAGGGCACAGCTGTGGGTTTGGGATGAGGGCACAGGTGTGGGTCACCTCCTCCTCCTTTCCACCGGGAAGAGCTGAGGATGGGAGCCCTTAATGGGCACAGCCTCTGTCAGGAGCAAAGGCCCTTTGGGAGCTGGGAATAGCAACCATCAGCTCGTAATTCCTGCCTCCAGGGCTTGAGTGTCCCAAATTCCCCCCGGCGGGCTTTCCCCGGAGGTTTTGTGCCTTGGGCCGTGTCATTCTGTGCAGGGATTGCTGCTTGTATGGGGATGGGAATGGGGAATGAGGAGGAGGTGGGGAATGGGGAATGGGAATGGGGAATGAGGAGGAGGTGGGGAATGGGAATAGGAATGGGAATGGGGAATGAGAATGGGGATGGGGATCAGGAGATGGAGGGGATGAGGATGTGGATGAAGATGGAAATGGGAATGGCAATGTGGATGAGGGGATGGGGATGGGGATGGGGATGGGGATGGGGATGGGGAGCCAGACTCTGGAGCAGCAGGGGCTGTGCCCAGTGGGATGAGGATGGGGAATGAGGATGGGACTGGGGACAGGAATAGGGATGGGGATGAGGGGATGGGGATGGGAAGCCGGCTCTGGAGCAGCAGGGGCCGTGCCCTGTGGGATGTGCAAGGGATGAGGATGGGGATTGGGATGCGGAGCGGGCTCTGGAGGACCAGGGGCTGTGCCCAGTGGGATGTACCGGAGATGAGGATGGGGATTGGGATGCGGAGCGGGCTCTGGAGCAGCAGGGGCCGTGCCCAGTGGGATGTCCAGGAGATGAGGATGGGGACTGGGATGCGGAGAGGGCTCTGGAGGGGCCGTGCCCTGTGGGATGTCCAGGAGATGAGGATGGGGACTGGGATGCGGAGAGGGCTCTGGAGGGGCCGCGCCGTCCTGCGGGATGCGGAGCTCGAGTGCCGCAGGCTCGGGCGGGAGGAGAAGCGTGCGAGGGGGTGGGGAGGGCGGCGGGGGGGACGCAGGGGCTGCCGCTTGTGTGAATGTGCCCCCGCTCATTGTTCCGCGCCTTTATGCGGTGGCCTCGGTGGGACGGATTTAGAAATCCTAATCAGGGAGCAGCCCCTGCGCCTCCCGAGTGTGACACAACTCGAGCTGCTCCGGGGCGCCTTTGTTCCCTAATGACAGCTGACTTCATGCGGCAGTGGGAACAGTTCGAGCATAACTCCGCACGGCCGGGCTGGCAGCTGCAGCCTTAACCCCTTCCTGCCCGCCTGCCCGGACAGCGCGGGCCCGGCTCTCGGGTTTTGGTTGATCATTGCTGCCCCGACATGTGCAGGGTGTCTCTGCTTCGGCCCGCGCGGCTGAAGAACGAGTCTGGACTCTTCACTTTTCGGTCTTGAGGTTGTTTAGTAATTCTTATCTGTAAAATTTTCTTTCTGCCCAGCGGAGATCTGCTCAGCAGGGCAGCCACAGGCACTCTGACCGCACCCGAGGTGGTGTTGTCTTTTTATACTACAAACTACACACATATAACATATTTACACTTAATTCCTAATTCCTATCACCTATGTTAGACAGTGAACTTCTACTCTAAACCAATCCTAAAGTGCCAACACCCCTGCAGAAAATGGAGAAGAAGAAGAAGAAGAAAGGCTGGACAGGTCTCTCCATCTTGTCCCCATAACCCCCATACCAAAAATCCTAAAATCTACATTTTCACCCTGTGATCATTTCGTTATTCCACCATTCACACCTGTGTGACTTTCAGGTCCTCATACAAAGTTGGTAACTTGCTCCAGGTGTCAAAATCAAACCCACAGGTGTTCTGGGCTGTGTGCCAGGGTCTCCGAGCCCCCTGGCAGGGTCCTGGCAACTCTGGACACGCGGAGGGATGCGCTGAGTTCTGACACCTGGCAGGAGGGCAGAGCCCTGAGGGATGCTCGGCTTCACCCCTGGGCACAGAGAACACCGAGCTGTGGGTACAGCTCTGTACCCAGCAAAGCTTCCCAGAGGTTTTAAACTCATTAAGGTTGGGAAAAAAATCTCCAAGTTCATCAAGTCCAACTTTTAATTGAATGCCAGCATGGCCAGTAAAGCAGTGAGGTGCTGTGGGTGTCCCTTGGCAAGCAGCTGGGTTTATCCCAAGTTTTGGAGGAGGTAAGGCCGGGTTTTGGGCTCTGTAGCTCGGTTTATCCCGAGTTTTGGAGGAGTGATGCCGGGTTTTGGGTTCTGCAGCTCGGTTTATCCTGAATTTTGGAGGAGGTAAGGCCGGGGTTTGGGTTCTGCAGCTGGTTTTATCCCGAGTTTTGGAGGAGGTAGGCCGGTTTTGGGTTCTGCAGCTCGGTTTATCCCGAGTTTTGGAGGAGGGATGCTGGGTTTTATGCTCTGCCCGTGAGGTTTATCCCGAGTTTTGGAGGAGGTAAGGCCGGGTTTTGGGCTCTGTAGCTCGGTTTATCCTGAATTTTGGAGGAGGGATGCCGGTTTTGGGCTCTGCAGCTTGGTTTATCCTGAGTTTTGGAGGAGGTAGGCTGGTTTTGGGCTCTGCCCATGAGGTTTTTGCTGTCTCTCGGTGCCGCAGCCCCGCTGAGGGTGAAGGGCGGCTGCGGGGCACTGACATCACCCGCATTGAAAGTAAAAGGCATTGAGTCATTCCAAGACGTTCCCGGAAGAGCCTCCTGGCCCTGCCAGCGCCGAGCTCTGCAGCCAGCGTCATTCTGGCTCTGCTGCCTCCCTTCCTCCCCTGGCAAAGCCGGGCTTGAGCTCCGTGCGCTGCAGGGCCGGGGCTGGGGCTCGCAACAGTTAAACCCTCCCTGTGCCCTCTCTGTTTGTTGTCAAAGCGCTGCCGTGACCTGGGAAAATACTTGTGGAAAATTACCCCAATTACAGGGGGGCGAGGCAGAGCTGGCCCGGCCTGATGCGCCGCAGTCCTGGGTCCCACCCGGGGCTGGGACAGCTCCGCGCTGTCCCCTCCGGCTGTCCCAGCCCCGGGTCCCCTCTGCCATCCCCGCGTCTCTCCGGCCGCCCATGCTTGGCCAGGGTCTCCCTGGCGACGGGGCCACGGGATGCTGCGCAGTCCATTTGTCACCAATTGTCACCGCTTTGTTCTGCCTTGTGTGCGCGCTCGCTTGTGCCACGGGGGAGGCGAGGAGGAGCGAGCGGGCCTCGGCTAATGGGGCTGAGGGCTCCTGCTGAGGGGAAAAGCCAGCCCGGGCCGGCCGGGGAACGGGAACGGGAGTGGGGATGGGGATGGGAATGGGGATGGGGAAGGGATGAGGATGGGGATGGGGATAGGAGTGAGGATGGGGATGGGGATGGGCATGGGCATGGGATGGGCATGGGATGAGGATGGCGATGGGGATAGGGATGGGGATGGGAATAGGATGGGGAAGGGGAAGGGAATGGGATGGGGATAGGGGTGGGAATGGGATGGGAATGGGGATGGGGATGGGAATGGAGATGGGGATGGGATTGGGATGGGGATGGGTATAGAAATGGTGAAGAGAGGGCTATGGCGAGGGTATGGCAAGGGGATGAGGAAGCCGATGCTGGCGTGGGGCCGCGATTTACCGATTTACCAATTTACCAATGTACTGATTTACCGATTTATCGATTTACCGATTTATCGATTTACCGATTTATTGATTTACCGATGTACTGATTTACTGATGTATTGATTTACCGATTTACCGATTTATCAATTTACTGATTTACCGATGTATCGATTTACCGAGGCGAAGGCAGGAGCGAGGCACCGCCCCGGCAGGTAACCCCATCCCCCAGCGCCGCCCGCCAGGGAGGGACGCAGCCGAGGCTCCCGCTCCTGAAATTTATTTTAATGTAAACCTAGCTGTAAGGCAGCTTTTTCTCATTTTTAAACTATTTCATATCAATCCTTGGCCTGACATTTGTTTTCTTTGAGTGCGGTGGGGAGCGCGGTCGGCATTGCTGAGGATATCTCCTCTGGAATCTTGGCAGAGGCGGCTCCCTATCTTTGAAGAAACGGCAAATGCAAAACAGAAGGCCGATATTAGAGAAGCATAAACAATATTTTTTTCCCCCGTTAACCCCAGGAGAGGTGCAGGGGCTGGCTCAGCGACACGGTGGCGGGGGGACAGGGGGGGACATTGACCATCCTCGGGCACAGGGCACCTGCCCGGGCTGACCCCAGGCTGGGACACCCCAGCATTGCTCCAGGCAGGTCCTGTCACCTGCAGCCACACCGTTGTCCCCAAGGACCGACCCAGTGGGACAGGGAGCCGTGGCAGCCCTAGAGTGGCCACACTGGGAAGGTTGGCAGTGGTTGGGGGCAGGCAGATGGAGCTGGGGGTGCCCCATCCAGGATCTTCATCTCCCCTTGTTGGGGGTCAGGAGCCGAGCTCTGCAGTCTCCCCTGAGAAGATGCAGCTCCGAGGGTGATTTGTCAGAGGGGTTTTGTGGAGGATGAACGCGAGGAGGATGTGCGGGAGCACTGATGGGCAGGCAGGCGCAGGCAGCAGGGCTGGCACCAGCCAGGCTCACCTGGGGGTTGCTAAAATGCTGGAAAAGGAGAGGAAATGGAGATCAAAGGACTCAACAAAACCAAGGAGACAGAATTTCAAATTCTGACGTTAAAATTACTGTTAGGATAGACAGGTTCCTGTCTGAGCAGCTGCGCAGGGATGGGGGATGTTCCTGGTGTTTCAGACAGGAGGAGATGTTCTCACAGCAATTCACACATTCGCTGTCACACCTGGGCAGGTGCTGAGGGAGAAGTGGAGAGCTCGGGTGGGGAAACCACAGCGTGGGGACACCGTGGTGGGGATGTTGTGCCAGGGACTGACCTGCTGACCAGTAGCACCAGCTGTCCTGGGGCACTGGGAGCTGCTGGCTCCATGCTGTCCCACTGCTCTGGGGCTTGTATTTACCGTGGTGCAAGGCCAGCACCTCTTTTCCTTGGGAGAACAGGTGCTGCTGCTGAGGCTCCTTGTTGCACCCAGAGCCACTGAGGGCTCCCCAAGTGCTGTTATGGGCTCCCACTGCATTCCCTTAGCAGGGTCCCCTTCCATGGGATCGGTGGGCAGGGCTGGAACAGCCACAGTGCTGCTCCACATGTCCCAGCCTGCAGCCCCCGCAAGGGAGCTGCCCTGAGCACCCTGCCCCAGAAGGCTCATTACAACGAATCCAGTGACCCCAGCACGAGGCTGGAAGTTTAAATGTCTGTGGTTGATGGCCACTTGCCTGCAAATTCCCTGGGATGGGAATCGCTCCCTGCAGGTCCCTCCAGGCTTAGCAGATTTCTTTGCTAAACACCCCTTGCCTTAGGAAATGTTGTTTCTGCACAGGAGCAAGGTGGGTCTGACCTGCAGACCTCGGGAAAACTCCAACTGCTTCCCACTGCTCCCACCAGGACCTACCTGTCCCTGGAGCAGGGCTGGCCCAGCCAGCACAGGGTCCTTGGAGAGTGATGCCCAAAGCTCCAGCAGCTCCCTGGGGCTCTCAGCCCCTGTCCTTCCTCTGGTGTTTGAATGCTCCACATCCCACACCAGGAGCCAGGCACAAGTGTCTGTGCTTGGTCATGGCATGAGCCTGGGTTCACAGAGCAGCTTGGACCCTGCACGGCCCCCTGGAAAGGGGTTCCAGCTGAAGGGATGGAACCCTCCAACACCCTCAGCACCCTCCTCCCTCCTGCAGCCCAGCTCTGGCACTTGGCTCCTGCTCTGCTCCTCCAGCCCTCAGGGGCAGCGTCACAGCTGCCCCTGGGCAGGCCACCATCCCACTGGGAACAGGAGGAGGAGGAGGAGGAGAGGGGAAGAAGAAGGGAAGAAAAAAAATGTATCCCCACAAAAATGTCTTCATAACAGGAAACGTCTCATAAAATACCTGTGGTTTGGCATGTGTGATTCGACTGGTCAAACTATGCACCTGGCAGGGAACCCTGCTATTAATGCTGCAGCTCTGGTATTTCAGTGGAGGGGAGGCTGGCGGGGGGTGGGACAGGGGATTTGGGGTGCAGAAACTCCTCTGGGGCCAGAGCAAGGGGGGAAATGTCCCTTGGGTCTCACCCACCTCCATGGGCACCTTCCCAGCTGTGCATGGGTGAGGGAACTGCAGCACCCCTGTGTGACGATGCTCACAGGGGTCTGAGGATGAGGGAAGAGACGAGGATCTGACTCCATGTTTCAGAAGGCTTGATTTATTATTTTATTATATATATTATATTAAAACTATACTAAAATAATAGAAGAAAGGATTTCATCAGAAGGCCAGCTAAGAATAGAATAGGAAAGAATGATAACAAAGGCTTGTGGCTCGGACTTTCTGTCCAAGCCAGCTGACTGGCCATTAATTAGAAACAACCAACATGGACTAATCAAAGATCCACCTGTTGCATTCCACAGCAGCAGATAATCATTGTTTACGTTTTGTTCCTGAGGCCTCTCAGCTTCCCAAGAGGAAAAATCTTAAGGAAAGGATTTTTCATAAAAGATGTCTGTGACACCCCAGGGATGCCCTGAGCCAGGCTGAGCCTTGCCCCAGGCAGGACCTGGTGCTGCTGCAGCTCCAAGCCAGGGTTTTCCACCCAGATCCAGACCCAGACCCCAGCCAGCACCGACCCAGGGCTGCCCGCCTGGCTCTCGGGTGCCCGCCCATCCGCAGGGATGCCCTCGGCCCCACGCACAGTGCCGGGGCTGTGCCGAGCAGTTTTGACAGCTGGAGGTGAGGGATTAAGCCCTGAGCCGTGACCTGCGGCTGCGCTCCCGGCACACACGCCCGGGGTCACTAATCCTCTCGGGCTGAGCCCTGACCCGGGGCCGCGGGATCAAGCGGTGCCACCGCCGCTGGTGCTGCCATCGCTGCAGGACCCGGGCAGAGTGAGCCGTGGGCAGCTGGCAACACAGCCATGCCATGCTATGATCTGCTAAACTGTGCTGTGCCATGATCTGCTAGGCTGTGCCATGATATACCATGCCACACCATGCCATACCATGCTGTACCATGCCATGCCATGATCTGCTAAGCTGTGCCGTGCCACGATCCACTCGGCTGTGCCATGACATGCCATGACCTACCATGCCATACCATGGAATACCATGACGTACCATGCCATACCATGCTGTACCATTCCATGCTGTACCATGCCATGCCATGCCATGCCATGATCTGCTAAGCTGTACCATGATGTTCCATGCTGTACCATGCCATGCCATGCCATGCCATGCCATGCCATGCCATGCCATGCCATGCCATGCCATGCCATGCCATGCCATGCC
>JAWWEB010000060.1:1632833-1651982 GCA_035222195.1 Myioborus miniatus
ACACTCTGGTTCCATTTTGTTTGCTGTGAAAAGAGAAAATTCTTGGATCTCAAAATAGTTTCTGTGTTGGGAATAATCCAGCGTAAGAGTGCCCAGTAATTCTAGGTTTAACACAAATTCCAGGGCAGTTCCAGGGTGGAATTTTACTTTGTCCTTTACCCATTCCCCATTTAATCTCTAACCAGAAGAGAGCAGCCATCCCACCAGCCATCCCTCCATAAATCCATAATTTCAGAATTCAATGCATTTGACCACATGGATCTCCCTGAAAAAGCCATGGAAACATGGAATGTTTGGGTGGTAAGGGGACCTTAAAACCCACCCAGTGCCATGGGCAGGGACACCTTCCATAGCCCAGCTTGCTCCATGCTGGCCTTGGACATTTTGACACTCTGGTTCCATTTTGTTTGCTGTGAAAAGAGAAAATTCTTGGATCTCAAAATAGTTTCTGTGTTGGGAATAATGCAGCCTCGGAGTGTCCAGTAATTCCAGGTTTAAGACAAATTCCAGGGCAGCTCCAGGATGGAATTTTACTTTGTCCTTCACCTGTTCCCCATTTCATCTCCAACCAGAAGAGAGCAGCCATCCCACCAGACTGGGGATTTAAAGGAATGAGCTTGGATTGCATTTGGAGCAGACAAACAGAGCTGGAGCACGGAGGCAGAAATGAATTTAAATGCTTTTTGTGTTTATTTGACTTAAGCAGGTCCATTTTCCCTGCACCAACCCACCGGTGCTTCCTGGAGAAGTTCCCCAGCCATTCCTGTGACAGGCTGCATCAGACAAAATAAATTAACAAAAATTTAATTAGTTTGTAGCATTCCTGTCAAAACTGACAACTCAAACATGGGGAAAAGATCATGTTTTTCCCGGGGGAACATTTTTTATTTCTTTTTTTTTGTTTTCTGTCTGAGGGGAACACGAAGTTGCTGAGCTATTTTTGGGTTTTACATGGCCCACTGCTTCCGTGCTGTGGGAGGGTTCAGGAGTGGGGCCATAAAGGAATTGAATTTCCTTTTCTCCCTCCAGAACTGTGGATCTGGACCCTCTGCTTGTTTACCTTCTCCCTGACAGGTTTTCCTGTAATCCCCACGGGATCCTTGACATGGATTTCCATCACAGAAGGTCCTTTCAAAGGATTGTGTCTTGGTCCTGGCCTAACTCCTGGACATAAATACATGGATGGATATCTGAGGAATAACTCAGATGAATTTCCTACAGCCAGGAAGAATTCCCCTCAAAATAAATCCCAAAAATATCAGAACCAGAATTTATTAACAACATATTCACATCTCCCACTTTCAAACCCATTTCCCACCTCCTTGTCAGTTGTTAATTATGGTGACAGTTGTTAATTGAGGTGGCAATTGTTGGATGTCACAGTGAAACTGAGGTGATAATTGTTGGATGTCACAAACAGTGAAATATCAGAGAAATAGAATCATATTATAAATATAAGATATAGAAATATATTTTATATGTATAAAATATATAATACATATTATATACTGTGGTGGCAATATATAATTGTGGTGACAATTTCTGGATGTCACAAACAGTGAAATATCAGATACGTATAATCATATTATAAACATAATATATAGAAATATATTATATTATATATTATATATATAAAATATATAATACATATTATATACTGTGGTGGCAATATATAATTGTGGTGACAATTTCTGGATGTCACAAGCAGTGAAATATCAGAAAAATAGAATTATATCATAAATAGAATATCTATATAATATATCTATAGATATATTATATATTGTGGTGACAATTGCTGGATGTCACAAGCAGTGAAATATAATTATATTATAAATATGATATCTAGAAATATAGAAATATAATATATATATAATAGATATATATTGTGGTGACAATTGTTGCATATCACAAGCAGTGAAATATCAGAGAAATATAATTATATTATAAATATAATATCTAGAAATATAGAAATATAATATTTATTTATATATAGAATAGATATATTATATATTGTGGTGACAATTGTTGGATGTCACAAGCAGTAAAATAGCAGACAAATACAATAATATAAATATAACATATAGAAATATAGAAATATTACATATATATAAATAAATATATATTATATAGAAATATATACATAAAATATATATTATATAGAAATATAAAATAATATTAGAAATACAATGCCCCAAATGCAGTCCTGGGGGATGTCTTGCAGGGAGGATGTAATTCCAGAGGAGCTCCCACATCCTGCTCTGGCACAGAGCAGGGTTGTGGTTGGAGTAGCTGCGTGCTGGAATCAGCTCAGTAATGATTTTGGGCCTTGAAAGCAGCTACTAATTACTTTAATTAAACAATTATCCAGGAGATCAAATATATCGCAAATAATAAATCTTGCAGGTTGGGAGTATCGTGCATTTCCCACAGATAAGCATCGGTGAAATATAATAGAGTTGAGTGTTATTGTTAATTTTGACTTGGGGCTTACAAATCACAGCTCCCCTGAGCTCTGCAAGATCCAGGTAAAGCAAGAAATCCAAGTAAAACCTCTTGAATTCTTGTTTTCCAAAGAAAACCTTGCCTTTGGTTTTCATCTCCCCAGTTGTGGTGGGGGCAGGTCTGTCTGGGATGTCAGTGACTGCCCCTGGCTCTGCTGGACCCATCAGCAGGGAAAAAATAGAGTTTAATTCAATATTTGAAGGATTTCTGTGGTGCTGGGTGCTGTTGGTAGCTCACATCCTCAGGGAGTTCTCTCCTCCAGGAGGAATCAGGGGTGTGGAATGAGGGAGGGAGACAAAAGACAGGAATGCTCCCCTCCAAGCAAACTTCAGGAGTTTAAACAATGATATTGACCCCAAAAGGGAGACCCCAAATCTCTGCTCCTGCCCTGAGCACCCAATGCCATTTTTTGGGCCACTCTGGCAGCACCACCCCCCCTTGCCCAGCCCTGCCCAGGTGTGGAGCTTCCAAAATCACAGCACAGAACTACTGCACTAAAATTTAATTAATTCCATGCATCTTATGAAATCAATAATAATCCCTGGGCCCTGAGTGTTTCTTACAGGATTAATTCCTGGATCTGAGCCAGCAGTTCCCAGTCTGCCCAGTCCAGGCCCAAAGGAGAACATTTCCAAGTCAGTAACCAGGGGCTGATTTGTGACACGTCAGGAATATCCAGGGAAAAACGATGGGAAAGCATCCAGAAACCATGGAGAATGGAAATCCATCTTCTGCTGGGGAAGAAGAGGTGAACAACTCTTGGAAACCCAACACGTTTCACCTTCCCCCCTCGGCTCCAAAGCCTGTTCCAAGGTGGAAGATCAGCAGTGTGCAACTGAAAGAATTCCATATAAAATAGGAAAGGGAACGGATTTCCAGGAGCAGGAATGGTACCAGAGGGGAGCCACTGCCTGTCCTGCGCTGAGGGAACATTTATTCAGCAATTAGGTTGTGATGGCAAAACTTTCAAGGCAGTGCTGGGCAGAAAGTCAAAATCTACATTTTAAGGAGATGTTTTAGGTCCCCTACAATGCACAGGAGCCTGAATGATTTTTCTTTCCCTGTAGCACAAGAATTTGTCTCCCTACAGAGGAGATAAATGCAGACATCCCATAAAATTCATTTAATTCAGCTTCCCTGAATTTCCCACCCAAATCCCAGAGATGGATGGTACAATGTCACTATAGGGTGTTCACTCTAAAATTGAAAAGGTTTTGAGATTAATTACATTCCTTAAATTAAAGATTTGAGGGGAAACAAACAAACAGGTATTTTAAATAAAACCAAAAAAGCAGCAATCAGGAGCAGAGTGGTTGGTTTGCAAGTTTAAACCAGTGTTTGAAGGATTCCTATTGTGGAATCAGTGATTTCCCACAGAATCCCAGAATGGTTTGGGATGGGGAGAACCTCAAAGCTCCTCCCATCCTTTGCCATGGGCAGGGACCCCTTCCACCAGCCCAGGCTGCTCCAAGGTGGCCCTGGACACTCCAGGGATGACAATGTGGAATTCAGGAGGATGTTCAATGGTTCAGAGGTGCCCATTCCATGGAATATTTTACCATCCAAATCCCTGCCTGTGCTGCTGTGCTGTGCTCAGCTCACCTCCCTCAGGGACTGTGCTCAGGAAGGGTCTGACTCTCATCAGCTTTGCCCTAAATTTCATTTCTTACAAATTTAATACAAGAGCAGCAAGAACAAGGCCCAGCCCAGCTGCTCTGAGGCTGCTCCCTGCACTGAGGGCAGGACTTGGCCCAGGACACAGGAATTACTCCTGGGAGATGAGCTGTGCAAAGAAATAGGAGTGTGAAGAGCTGAGAAATCTCTTTGCAACCCCTCAGCTTCCTTTTAACCAGGAATATTGACACAACCAGCTCTGCAGAGTGCTGAAACCTGCGAGTTTGGAGTGCTGGAAAGCACTGGGGTTTTAATAAAAAATAAAATAAGCCTTGAAGAGAGTGTGAAAACCCCAGGATCTGGGGAGTAGATGGCAAAGAGAGTGTGAAAACCCCAGGATCTGGGGAGTAGATGGCAGGGAGATGGCTGCAGGTCCCGTCCCCTGCCCAGCCCTTGTTCATCCCTGCAGTGCAGCCAGTGCAGGAGTGCAGAGGGAGGGAGGGGGGTGCATTGCCATGAAAGCTTCCCCCCCATCCTTTCTTCTCCTCTCTCTAATGCTGCCCCTGATATATTAAGCTGCATTCCAGCCAGCTTCAAGGACATGTTTCTGAATCCCATTCAAGATGCTGACAGCCCCTGAAGGTGTGAGAGGAAACATGCCCTCAGATGGACTGCATTTATTCGTCTGCTCAGACCTTTAATCTGACATGTTTAGCAAAGCCTCTGCAGCGCTGCCCAGAACGTTCCAGCAGAAGAAAGCAGGAGAAGCAGGATTCAGGTGCTGCCTCTGGAGGTTGTTGTGGTGTTGGTGGGGCAGGCTCCAAAGCTGACAAGGAAGGAGCAGTGCCAGCCAAGGAATGGGGCTCTCTGGTGCTGCTGGGCTGGGCAGGCTGCCCTGGCTGGTAAAACTGGTTTTACTGGTCTTTACTGGGCTCTTTTGTCACATAGACCCCCAAAATGCCCACGAGCTCCTTCACAACCTTTATTGCAAATGGTACCAGGTCTGGTCCTGAATCCATTCCACCCTTGAGGGCCACAGAGCCCAGTTTCCCTTCTTGACCCAAACCAGGACTTGAGTGGAATCACTTTGTGCAGATCCTGAGCTTAGACTTGAGCCAGATAAGCCTTGTGGCAGATAAGGGCTCCTGTCCTTGCTCTGCACAGAAATTGCTGAAATCCTGCCCACTTTGAGGAGAGATCTGCTGATTTCCAGCAGGAGAAGGGCAGCTTTCCAGTCCTGGTTTTAATCCATCAGAGATCTCCTGCAAACAGCTGCCTTTTATTTATTTTCTTCCTTTTTTTTCCCCTCTCTTTTTTCTTTCTCTAGTTGGGACTAACTCAGTGTCATTCTCCTTTCTAATTTTTTTTTCCTTTGGAGAGAATCTCTATTTGCTGTGTCCTGATGAAGTCCCAGTTATTCCTATTTCATTTACATCAACATCACTCAAGACTTAGTCACCAGCCTTAAATGATGTTGACTTAACATGGGCTTAAACAGAATAAAAAATGACTCATCACTGTGTGAGGGATTTCTGAGGCTGAGCAAAGGGGAGAAAGCAGAACAGCTTAATCCTTAACTTCTTCAAATCCTTCTTTTCTCTCCTGCTAAAATGGGAGGAGGGAATTCCCTGTGGTACTGAAAATCTAATGATGGGAAAAAGGGGTCACTTTGCAAAATACAAAATGAAAAGAAACTTTAATCACCGTGATAAGATTCTCCTTAAAAACGTTCAGTTCTGCCCTGAGGGCCCTGCTGCAGCACATTCATCATCACAGGGACCTTGAGCTGTGCTAAATTGTAAAATTGTATTTGTAATTGTGGTTACAAATTCCATGTGGTGCAATGCTGATGGCACAGCAGTGAGGACACAAAACAGTTCTGAGGGGGCTCAGGTCTGCTGCATTTTGGAGCAGATATTAAAAGGGAAAAACAATCCCTAACTCCTGAAAATTCCATGCCAAAATAACTTTAAAGCCTGGCCCAAGGAGATGATGTCCCAGCATTGGGGACACAAGGACTTGGGGCAGTTTTGGGGGTTCTCAGGCCTTCATTCAGGTCTGCTGCATTTTGGAGCAGATTTTAAAAGGGAAAAGCAACCTCCAACTCCTGAGAAATCCATGCCTAAATAATTTTAAAGCCTGGTCCAAGGAGATGAAAGCACAGCAATGAGGACAAAAGCATTTGGGGCAATTTGGAGAGGGAAGTTCAGGGGAGGCTCAGGCCTTCGCTCAGGTCTGATCTGTTTTGGAACAGGTTTTATAAAGGGAAGAATAATCCCTAACTCCAGCAAAATCCATGCCAAAATAACTTTAAAGCCTGGCCCAAGGAGATGATGGCACAGTTGTAAGGACAAAGGACTTGGGGACAGTTTGGGGGTCTCAGGCCTTCACTTAGGTCTGCTGTATTTTGGATGAGATTTAAAAAAAGGAAAACAATCCCTAACTCCTACAAAATCCATGCCTAAATAGTTTTAAAGCCAAGCCCAAGGAGCTCAAGGCCCAGCAATGGAGGCACAGGACTTGGGGACAGTTTGGGGGCCTCAGGCCTTCCCTCAGGTCTGCTCTGTTTTTGAGCAGATTTTAAAAAGGGAAAACAGTCCCTAACTCCTGCAAAACCCTGTGGTTAAATAACATTAAAGCCTGGCCCAAGGAGATGATGGCACAGTTGTAAGGACACAGGACTTGGGGACAGTTCAGGGAACTCAGGCCTTCACTCAGGTCTCTGTTTTGGAGCAGATTTTAAAAAGGGAAAACAATCCCTAACTCCAGCAAAATCCATGCCTAAATGATTTTAAAGCCTGACTCAAGGAGATGATGTCACAGCAATGGGGACACAAGGACTTGGGGACAGTTTGGATGGGGCAGCTCAAGGTGGTCTCAGGCCTTCCCTCAGGTCTGCTTCATTTGCAGCAGATTTTAAAAGGAAAAAAATCCCAAACTCCTGCAAAACCCTGTGGTTAAATAACATTAAAGCCTGGCCCAAGGAGATGATGGCACAGTTGTAAGGACACAGGACTTGGGGACAGTTTGGAGGGGGCAGCTCAAGGTGGTCTCAGGCCTTCCCTCAGGTCTGCTCCATTTGCAGCAAATTTTAAACGGGAAAAAAAACTCCTGCAAAATCCTGTGCCTAACTAATCTTCAAACCAGGCCCCAGAGAGCCCGGGGTGTCCCTGCCATGCTGCCACAGCTGCCCTGGGGACAGGAGGGGCTGTGGGGTGCCCACAGTGGAGCCCCTCTGAGCACAAGGGAGCCCGGTGGCAAATCCTTCCCAAGGGCTGGAATTTGGCAGGCAGAGCCAAATCCACATTATCCACATCATCCAAGAGCAGCCACTCCAGCTGCTGACGACAGCCAGGCCTCAGATCTGCACTTTGCTCCTTTCTGTGGAGCAGGAGACGGATCAGAGGACACCCCCCGAGCCTTTGAGGAGCATCCAGCTCGGGCTGGGGGAGCCCCATGACTTCACTGCGAGCGCCACTCGACGTCTGGAATAAAGAGACAGACAGAAAAAAAGAAAAAAGCACCTTTGGAGCCTTTAAGGCTAATGAAGGAGTGCATCAAAAGAAAAAGAAAAAAAAAAGGAGAAAGAGAGAGGGAGAAAGATACGTTTGGCTGACTGTGAATGAATCTTATAAAATGGAAATGGGAAACATGTGCAAACACTTTAAATATTTTTGCCCCTGCAAGATACTTGAAGACTTCCCTTGTAAAACAAATAGGGAACAAAATAAAACCAGGTTTCCTTCAGTCAGCACATAATCATTTTCATGTTAATTTTTATCTTGTTAACCCAAAAATCTATTAGAAGAAAATTATCTGCCTGAAATCTGGCTTGTGACTCACGCTAAGTGGTTCTGATATTTTGAGAAAATAAATCTTTACAGTGTTTACACAAGTCTATCTGAAATTACAGTGTGTAAAAGAAATAATGGTTTCGAGTGACCATAGGTGACAAATGATCAGGCTTCTGATGTTATTCCCCTTGGCCTTGGCTGCAGGGGAGGTTTTTTTCCCTTTTCTTTTAATCCCTTCTCATTGTAACAATGGCAAAGCACACCCAGAGCTAAATGCAAAGCTAATTGAACATTAATTCAACAGTAGATTAATCGTGCTGTGGATTCTGCCCAGGTGCTGAATGGTCAGATCCAGCCATAATTAAAAAGGGCAGAAGAGTAATTTAATTACAGACCTATCCTTAATTGTGAGAAGCCTCCCTGCTCTTCATGCCAAGTTGTGCTACCAAAGGGTTTGGATTTTAGAAAAGATCATTTGCACAATGAGAGCAAGATGGTTTTGAATAGAATCATGGAACTGTGGAATCATGAAATCACAGAAACACAGAATCACAGAATCATGGAATCACAGAATCATAGAATATGGAAAGGACCCACAAGAATTATCCAAATCCAACTCCTGGCCCTCCACTCCAATATTTCATAGCTGTCACCCTAATTTTTAATTTTTTCTAAACAGGCCCATTGATTGCCATTAAAAGGAGAATTAAAGTTCTTTGAGGATTTAAACATTCCTGTTTCTGCTCACGGATACCACCAGTCTCCACACATTCCTTGTGTCATTCCTGAAATACAGTACAATAATAATAATGATTCAACATCTGTGGCTAATCCTGCAAGCCAAAGGCTATAATTAATTCTAACCCCTTTCTTCTGCTTGAATTTCAGCAGCATAAAATAACAGGTAGAAGGAGATGTTCAATAGGGAGAAATCTGGATAAATACACAGAAGTTCATTAGTAAGAACAAGTGGTGTGTTTTGGCTGGAAAACATCTTTTTGGGGTAAAGAGAAGGAAGCAAATGAAATGCAACCTGGGCATTTTATTCCAGGATTTGAACTTTCCATATTCTGCCCTGAGTTGCTTTATTAGCTAAAGCTCTGGGAGGACAATTACTGAGTGGTTTATATTGAAGTTATTACTTAAATCCCCTTAAATTCATAGTGGGCAGCTTGGAAATCTGCCTTGGTTCTGGGATTCCTGAGGAGGGCACAGACTGCAGGCAAAAGCTGCTTTTTAGCATTTTTTTGTTATTTTGCAAATTTCTTCCACTTCAGCCCTACCAGTTATCAAAACTTTTACAGCTGAGTTTTGCTTTTTAAAGGGAATAAAATCCTTCCCATCCTTCTTTGCTAAGTTCATTCCCATGCCAGCTTTTCCATCCTCTGGCTTCGAGTCTGGCTAACTTCATAAATAAAAAAGAAATAGATAAATGCCTCTGCTTGAGGCTGAAACCCTGGGAAGGGCAGCCAGTGCCAGCATCCACCTGATGGGATTGGCACATGGATTCTCTCTTTATCCAGACTGGGAGGGCAACAGACTGGCAGGGAGAAAGGTTGGGAATAAATATTTGAATGGCCCCTTGGAATTCCCAGAAGGATCAGAAAAGCAGGAAAGGCTTTTGCCACCAGCTTGGATGGGACTGGAAGGGGCAAGAGGAGTGACCTCAGGCTTGGAGCCTGAATTCCTTTGGGAATTTTCTCCCCTGTTTAAAATCTGTGCCTTGGCTGGGCACTCTGGAGCTGTTGAACAGGAATAACCCCAGGAATTCTCCCAGGTGAGACAGGGCAGATCCCAAAGGGAAAGCCCAGCAGGTACCTTTGCTGGTCAGGGATTTCCCCCTGCTGAATGGGGCTCTGGATTAAAGCAGCTCCATAAATCCAAGGTTTCCTCCTCATGTGCACTTCCCACCCCATCCCAAACCTTGTTTGATCCATGGGAGTGCCACAGCACAGGGGACAGCTCAGTATCCTCGAGGAGTGAGCAAAGAGCTGGATTCCAGGGGGACAAGGGCAGGAAAAGCCATTTATTGGAAATCAGCTCCAAAGATTGCAGAGTTTCGAGGTGACAGGATTTGTTTTGTGGCACTGAACAACATCCCAGCCCAGCAGGGCCAGGCAGGCTGAGGGTGATCCCCAGAACCATCCTGGGATGGCTGGGATTTTTGGGCTGTTCCCAACAGGAGAACTCCCCAGGAATGCTGGGGGAGAGCTGCCCACCAGGCCACAGCAATAACTGCCTTTGCTTTGAGATGTTTGAGATGCAGATCTCCCACCACAACAAGCAGCACTCCCAGCTGGGCAGCTGGCACCAAAAACAGCTCCAGGAAATCCAATCCCACTCAGCAAGGGGAAAAGATTCCTGTTGGGAAAACAGGGAGAAGCTCCTGCCCTACAAACCTGCCCTTCCATCCCTCCACAGGTACCTGCTGGGCTTGCTCCTTCCAGGTGTTTGAGGGTTTAAAATACACAATAATTTCACCGGGAGGAAAAACCCAGGCTGGGCCCCACCACAACATCAGCCACAGAATTATACCCTGTGCTTCCTGCAGCAAGGAGAATTTGCTTCTCTATTACCCAAAAACGACGCAGCTGAGCTCCGTGGCTTGAAGTTAACATCACTTGGAAACATGAGGAGGAATGATTGAAGGATTTTAGCAGTGAATTGCAGTGATTCTGTTCATAAAGTGTCTTGGTGGCTGTTAAAACATTTAAAAATTTCTTTTCTTTTTCTTCAGTTAAAAATCAAATTGAATAGGATTTCTTTAATTCTTTAATTCTCATTATCTTTATGCTCACATCTAATAATCCAGATTCTTTTCTGTGGATGTGAATTTGAGGTTATTAAATTATCATGAACCAAATATTAAGCCACATGAGAAGGTCTTAAAATGGGGCAAACTAGGAAAGTTATTAATTAATTAAATAACCAGAATATACATTATTCACCCAGCACCCCTAGATAATCTTTAAGGTCCCTTCCAACCTAAGGCATTCCATGAATCTGTGAACCCTTCTATAAGTATTTTTAAAGAGCCTAAAGATGCTCTTCTAGAGCCAAACTCCCCCAAATTTATACAATAAAAGGAAACAGTTTGATCAGGAAATGATTTGAACATTATTTTGCTTCATGAAAAGCACTTTTGATCCCCACAGTTGCAAAATCCAGCTGATTGCCCGGGTTTAGCTGAGCAATGCTGACATCATTCCAATGATTTTTTTTTAAGATCCAAGCAATTATTATTGTCTGCAGGAGATGGGGCTGGCACTGAATTCCTGTCAAACCCAGCTCAGGTGCTGAAGTGAAGCTGCAGCTTCGGAGGATTTGCTTGTTTGTGTTGTTTTGGGGTTTGTTTTTCTCCATTTACCTAATCTTTGTCCACGTAAATATTCTGCTGCACCTCGAGTTGTTGTCTAAGAAAATAAATCACAGAGCTCTTGTCTGGAGGGGCTTGGCCTGGATAAACCAAGCAGCAGGTCCAGGCACATCCAGGATGTCTCTGTGTGCTTCAAAGAACCCCAAACCACAGCAGTTACCTCAAGGTTTGAGTCAGGAAACGTCTTCACCCTCACTGGAGGGGGTGGCAGCTGATCTGCTGCAATTATTGAAGGTCTGATGAGCTGAAAGAATAAAGCTGTTATTGAAAGGTTGGTTAAGATCAGGGAAAAGAGAGCAGATCATCCAGAGAGGGGATTGGGTGGTTTCTGCACACACTTTTTGAACTTAAAGGACTGGGAGTAAGAACTAGAGGGAGTCATGGCATCCTGGAATGGTTTGGGTGGGAAGGGATCTTAAAAATCATTTATTCCATGGGCAAGGACTCCTTCAACCATCCCACAGCGCTCCAAGCCCCGTCCAGCCTGGCCCTGGACACTTCCAGGGATCCAGGAGCAGCCACAGCTTCTCTGGGAATCCATGCCAGGGCCCCTCCACCCTCACAGGGGAGAAGGTGAAGGCTGAGACACAAGAACTGTGGTCCAAGCCCAAGAAAAGCAAATAACTCCAATGTTTTGTTCAGGGAGGGCGAGCCAATCCTTTTGAAACAGCACACTGGAGCCTGAATCACTTGGATCCTTTTGAAAATCTAATTGCATTTTGATACACAGAGATCATTAAACACGGAGGTGGTGGGTGAAGAAGAATAGAAAGCAACGTTCTCCTTAAAATTCAGAAAAAACATAAACTTCATGGAATGAACACACTGAGCAGTCCTGGGAAGACACCTCTGGGTACTTGGATTGGGTAGAAATTAATCTGGATGAAAATAAGACCAATCCAGCAGCAAAAACATCCCTGACAGGCTAATGTTCAATTTAAATAAACAGTTCTAATGAGATCTGTTATTACCTGCTATTTTGTCATGCTCTGGCATGCAGTCCCAAGTCTAATGTTTCTAAATGCTGTCATAAATTTTTTCAGCCTAATCTGCTCCTAAAGATTTCAGCTCGTGTCCCTCCTGGTTCACAGTAAATTATGGACAGTGTTGAAGCCTCTGAGGGAACCTACACCTCTCTTAGAGAACCCCAAAACACCAAACCCAACATTTCCTCACCCCACAGGCTGCTGTGACTGTGATGTTTCATAAAGGACTCTTCAGATGGATGTGCCAGGCACCCAAATTTGCATAGAATATACACAGAAAATCACAGAGATGATCCAAAATTACCTATTTAGTGCCCAAATAAGGAAAAAAAGCTGCAATAACCTGAGCCAACCTGACAGCACTTTGACCCTGGCATGATCAACTGGTTTTTTACCAAGTAAACCTGGTAAAAAGGTTTTTTTCTTCAGGTAAAGTCAACCTGGCATGATCAACTGGTTTTTTTCTTCAGGTAAAGCCCCTCCTGTCCTGTCAATGCTGGTCCAAGCAGCTGTGCCCAAGTTTTGGGTGGAAAACCCCATTTTTGGCAGCTCCTGCTGGTCTCAGCAGAGGCCTGGCCATGGGATTGTCCTTGAGGGCATCTCCACCTGCTTGAGAGGGAAAGGAAGCAGGAGTTGTGTGCTGGACATCCCTTGATGTTCATCGTGTCCTCAGCCTTGGTGTGCCCATGGTTTTTGGGGAGGGTCCCAGGCTGGTGATGCCCTTCAGGTGAGTTCAGTTCCCTGTTCATGGTTTTGCTTTTCCATGGCAGAATCCAGCCAGGGTGTTTTGTCCAGACCTGCCCTGCAGGAATTGCAGAGCAGCTCCACTTATTCCAGTGGATTTGTGGTGGGTTGAGCTCTTTTCTGACCCAGAGATGGGGCAACTGAGAGGTGTTTTTAAAACTTTGATTCCATTTGCAGTCTCATGTGAGGGGTGAGACGATAGAGATAATTTATGACATCACAATTATTTCCTGATTACAATACACTATAAACATTTCTTGGTCTCTCAACTTTAGCCACACCATGCTGCAAATGCCTTAATATCCAAAAAATTCATTTCCCACAGATTTGCTCTTAATTTTTTAATGGGAAGTGGTATCTGCAGGACTTTGATAGATGGAGGGGGCTGAGAATCTCTCACTGACCCAGAAAAGGATGGGAATGCTCAAATTGCAGCATTTTGGGTTGTGTTACATCACCAGCACCTCCCTGCTGCTCCTGCGCTGGGAGAAAGGCACCCAAAGCTGGGAAACTCTGAGGGAAAAGGGAAATAAAAGAATAAAAAAGAATAAAAGAGACTCCTGAGTGATCCAGTTTAGGGTTTGATCCAGATGTGGTGGATCATGTTGTGATGCAGGGAATGAGGGAGGAACACCAAAGCTGAACGAAGAATTTTGGGTGGTTAAGCCCCTGAAATAAAGCTCCAGGCAGGTGGTGATGCTCAAATAAAATACCAGAGACCTGAAACCACTGAAATTATCCAACAGTTGTGAATTCTGCTGGCTCTGGTCAATGGCTTTGCTCCAGCACCCCAAAAACCAGGCCCCAAATGCTGTTCAGAGCTGGAAGGTTTGGGAGCCCCTGTCCTGCATCACACACAGGGGATGGAGGGGAGCTGCTGTTCAGCACCATGTGAGGGATGTCACCTGCTGGAAAAAGAACCAGAATTCACATTTCTCCGTGAATTATGCAGTGTTAAAACCCTTATCACTGCCATGCAGGCAGCTAAAGGCATTGGGAACACATTTTTTGGGGGTAAGAAGCTTTTTAACTTCTTTTCCTCTGGTATATAAATCTGCACGAGCGTTGCCACTCCCACAGCCCAAACAGTTTATTCAAAGACTGAGAGGAGTTTCACTTTTCCACCAAGGTCAGGACAACTTTGGTGTGCCCTGACAATCCCTGAGCAGGTAATACTTCTAATGCTTTATTAACACAGACTGGGGTCAATAAACACTTTGTACTGCCCTCCTCCCATATCTCCCCACGTAATTCCCCAATCCTACTGCCTAAAGACCACAGGGATTCCCAGCCCCAAGCCAGGGAAAGCTCAGCAGTTCAGCTCCATTTCAGCTCTTTTTAAGGCCACCGTGGCTGCCACCTTGATAAATGCAGTTGTTACTAGGAAAGAACAAAATCCTTTAATCATTTTCAAACATTAAATTCCATCATGTCTGGCCCGTAAATGTAAAGTTCACTTTCCAGGAAGGATTTACCAAAGTCGATACCTTGTGCTGGCAGAACGTTCACTGTACATTTAGCAAAATGATTTTTCGGGGGAGGTTTTTGATACGTTCAGCTCCAGAACTACAACCATGCCCTAATTTGCCCCGAGTGGCTGCAGCTGAATGTTGTCATCTGTCCCTAATAAGAGCTTTGTTTGTCCCGGGCTTATCCTGGGATAGTTAAAGCTGCAAAAAAAAAATTAAAAAAAAAAAATAAAAATTACTCGAGCTCCAAGTCTGCTCTCCCTCCCCGTGCAGCCTCCAAAGCCTGACGTCTGTGCTGGTTTCTCAGAGGCAATGTTCAACATCTGGTGCCGAACCAGTGGGGTCAAATAATGTTCTCACCATTTAGCGTAATTAACTCCAACCGCCCGTCTGCTGCACGGCCCCGCCGCAGCCAACACAAGCAAAGCCGGGCCAAGGCGAAATTTCTGCTCATTATTAAACCCAAATCTAAGCACTTGTCTGTCTGTAAAAACAGAGCAAAGGGAGGAAAACTGAAACCAGCGAACAGGGTCTGAGGTTTCAATAAATGTCAGAGAGCGTCAAGTCTGTTTGGATTGCAAATTATTGCTGGCTGATGGTCTATTATTTTACAACTGGCGATTGCTGTCAGGAGGTGGGGAGGGGGTGGAGGGAGAGGGTGCTCGAATCCCAGCCAGAGGGGAACAGAAGTTGCAAAATACTGTAACAATAATTTAAAAGAAAACCACCAAAGGCACTTTCATGCTGGCTAAATTTAGAGTTTTCGTCGGGTATCTCTTCGAAGAGTAAAGAGGGCTTTGATGGATGTCCCATCACCAGGGACAGGTTGGATGGGGCTTGGAGAAAGCTGGGATAGGGAAGGTGTCCCTGCCTGTGGAGGAGGTGGGATTGGACTGGTTTTAAGGTCCCTTCCAACCCAAACCAGTCTGGGGTTCCAAATCCAAGTCCCCTGGAATAGAAACCACCCCCAGTTCCTCTCTGCCATCTCTGCCTCTGCCTCCAAACACCATTCCCAGGAGAATGAAGACAACTGGAGTACCATGAACGTGCAGAGTACAAAAAGTCCATCCCACCCAAACCAGTCTGGGGTTCCATGATTCCAGGTCCCCTGGGATAGAAACCACCTCCAGTCCCTCTCTGAAACCACCCCCATCCCTGCCTCTGCCTCCAAACACCATTCCCAGGAGAATGAAGACAACTGGAGAACCATGGACATACAGAGTGAAAAAAGCCCATCCACCTCCCTGACTGGTTTTAAGGTCCCTTCCCACCCAAACCAGTCTGGGGTTCCAAATCCAAGACTCCTGGAACGATCCCCAGTCCCTCTCTCCCTCTGCTTCCAAACACCATTCCCAGGAGAATGAAGACACTGGAGAACCATGGACATGCAGAGTTAAAAAAAGTCCATCCCACATCCCTGATGTGCTTAATGTGAGCTCATATCTTGTCAAGCAGAGATAAGAGAACTTTAAAATGGTTCTTAAACTCTCTTGGTAAATTAATTAAAATACAAATGGGTGGTTGCTTCTTGAAATAGAGTGGAGAGGACAATTTATCATACAATCCCAGAGTGGTTTGGGTTGGAAAGGACCTTAAATTTCATCCCATCCCACCCATGCCATGGGCTGGGACACCTTCCCATGGTTGCTCCAAGCCCTGTCCAGCCTGGCCTTGGACACTGCCAGGGATCCAGGGCAGCCACCAAGAAATCTGGATGGATTTGACTCCCACTGACCACAAACAGAGGAACAGACCCTGTTTGTGAGGGGGAGGGAGATGCTGAGGGATGAGCTGATGGATGTCCACAGCCACAGGAAGGCCAGGACACCAACGTGCCCCAAAGAAGGGGACATTGTCCTAATCCCACAAAAATCTTCCAGTTGCTAAAACATGTTGGTCTTGGACTCTACCAAACAGCCCAGCTGAGGCTTCTGACATAGGGGAAAGTAAATAAATCCATGCCAAGTGCAAAACAATCCATGAAAACATCCTGCAGTTAACGGGGGAAAACATTTCCCCCAACAAGGGCTGATTCCAGACCCAGATTTCTCAGCCAGTGTTTTTGGAAGCCGACCAAGCCATTGAATAGAACTTTACAACTCAACACAGGCCGGGGAGCTTTGAAATCTGTGAAGGGATGAAATGCAGGGAGATGTTTTAACATGGAAAACATGGTTGCTCTAGATCAATATGTGAGGTGGCCTAAAATAATTTGCAATTTTATAAAGCGAGAATAACTCTTTACAGCCCACCTATTATTTTGTTTTTAATTTTTTTTTCAGTAATGCAAAGTGAAGAATTCAAGTTTGAAGACAAGAAGGCTTTAAATTAAATATAAATATTCACAACATGGCTGTTTGGTGCTATATGGAAAAGCAAATTTTATCTTTTTTCCTATTTTTCTCTCCCTAAATTAAACCTGTGTTTTGCAAAGCCAACAAAAAAAAAAAAAAAAAAGAATGGATTCATGGTTACAAAAGAGTGGTTATGCTCTCCTGTGCCCAGCACCTCCTCCTCTCTCCCTCGCACGCACACAGCCACTGGTAATAAAACTGTAACTTATGATTTCGCACCAATAATATCCCACGAAGGGTGCCTCGATTTTCCCCTGGAGCAAAGGAAAGAGGCCAAAACAATCAACGTCTCTCTTGTGCAGAGCTGAGCTTGGGCTCCGCTTGGACTCGGCTCCGTGTCCCCCCGAGCCTGTGGAATATTCTTTACCTGCCAAACTCCTCAGCCCCAAATGTGATGGTGACCCTGGAGCGTTTTTTGGCCCCTCTCAAAGTCAGGGAGGAACGTGGATCACCCAAAGGTTTCTGTTCCACCAGCCCAACGGGGTCTGTCAGGCAGAACTGATCGATATTTTCCCAGTGCAGAAACTTTCTGCTGTGAAATCCAAAGGTTCTCAAGATATATTTTAATTTTTCTGGCTTTCGTCAAAAATGATCCCAGTTCCTGGAACACTTTGCTGTCCCCTCACGTGCTTTGACTGTGGATTAGAATGACTTCAGGGGAGTTTCTTGTAATCTCTGACTTGGGTCAGCTCACAGAGAGCTGGAAAATACTCCTGGGGTGGGAAATCTCAAGGAGCAGAGGGTGCAGGAGCTGCTGCACACATGGCAGGGGGTGAGCTCCGTGCTTTGGAAGGATTCCTGCTTATCCACACTGTGCAGCACGAGGCACTGCCCAGGGAAGAGGAGATGTGCTCTTTGTAATGCACAGTAATTAAATCAGCTCTAATCAACCACAGCATCTCTTTGGGAAGCATCCATGAGTGAAAGGCTCCTTTTTTTTTAAATTTTAGTACGAGTTTTTCTCATTAGTTACACCAAAGCTGCATTTAATTCTCGTCCTGGCTGAACTAAACTCAGATGAACAGAGAGGGCTGAGAATAAACTTTAACTCTTCCATTTGGAACTGCCTCGGGAAAGCTGAATATCAACAGAATCCCAGTCAGACCCCCTGTGACCAAACATGCACTTAAAGAAAGAGTAAACAGCCAAACCTCCTCGAGCTGCTGTGGCCCCAGCCCTGTTCCTTCCCTTTGGCACTTGTTCCCTTGGAATGATGGATTAACAACTCCGAATTTCAGCAGTTTCTCTTCCCCCTCCCTGCACTGGGATTAAGTGTTTTGCTGTAATTAGTTTCTAATTGCTGTGTCCAAACCATGGGAGTCGAGGGGTGGATATCCATGGACATCTCGGCTCTCCTCAGGCAGGAGGGAGTGAATTTCCCCGGGAAGAGAGGCTGACCATGTTTAATGAGCACTTCTGGCCTGACAAATGGCTGTGTAAAACACTTCCTCCCTTCCCATGTGCTCCCTGCGTGCCTCGGAGTGCCAAGCTCTTCACTTCTGGATTAAGTATCACAAGCTCCACAATTATTTTGTCTCCTTGTCAGATGCTCGCTGTGGAGAGAGGCCGCTGCCTTTGCTGCCCACCTGGGTGGTGTTAATGGGCTGCTCAGTCACCCCAGACACACAGAACAATCAGGGATTTCTCAGCTTTGGGGAGAAAACCAATATTTTCCCCTCCCATCAGCACCCCAGCTCCATTCCGGGTGCAGAATCTTGGAATGGAATCGTGGAATGGTTTGGGATGAAGGAGACCTTAAAGCTCATCCTGTTCCACCTCCTGCCATGGGCAGGGACACCTTCCACCATCCCAGGTTGCTCCAAGCCCTGTCCAACCTGGCTTGGGACATTTCCTGATGAATCTGGATTTATCTGCAGCCCTTTGCAGCCTGAATCTGCAGTGAGCTCTGCCCACAATCTCTGCTGTGCTGCTGAGCTGCCCAGAGCCCAGAAAATCCGAGGATCCTCAGTGAC
This sequence comes from Myioborus miniatus, assembly GCA_035222195.1. NCBI lineage: Eukaryota > Metazoa > Chordata > Aves > Passeriformes > Parulidae > Myioborus > Myioborus miniatus. The sequence goes on from JAWWEB010000060.1 coordinate 1,651,646, forward strand.
CCCCTGTGACCCTCGCGAGTCCCTTCCAACTCAGGAGATCCTGTGGGGTGAATCTGGGTGATTCTGTGAAGTGAATCTGGGTGATTCTGTGAGGTGAATCTGGGTGATTCTGTGAAGTGAATCTGGGTGATTCTGTGGGGAGAATCTGGGTGATTCTGTGAAGTGAATCTGGGTGATTCTGTGAGGTGAATCTCTGAGGCGAATCTGGGTGATTCTGTGGGGAGAATCTGGGTGATTCTGTGAAGTGAATCTGGGTGATTCTGTGGGGAGAATCTGGGTGATTCTGTGGGGAGAATCTGGGTGAGTGTGTGAGGTGAATCTGGGTGATTCTGTGGTG
>JAWWEB010000060.1:1722272-1735737 GCA_035222195.1 Myioborus miniatus
CCTCAGCCAGATGTGCAGCTGTGATTTGGATCCTTCACCTGAGGCAGATGTGCACATCTGCTTTGGATCCTTTACCTGAGCCAGATGTGCAGCTGTGATTTGGATCCTTCCCCTCAGCCAGATGTGCAGCTGTGATTTGGATCCTTTACCTCAGCCAGATGTGCAGCTGCGATTTGGATCTATACCTGAGCCAGATTTGAATCCTTTACCTGAGCCAAATGTGCAGCTCTGATTTGGATCCTTTACCTGATCCAGATGTGCAGCTCTGATTTGGATCTTTCCCCTCAGCCAGATGTGCAGCTGTGATCTGGATCCTTTACCTGATCCAGATGTGCAGCTCTGATTTGGATCCTGACTTTGAACCACCCTCCCCGTGACCCTGTCACCCACCCCTGTCCCTCACACCCATTTCTTGTCCCCACTCCTCCCCACTCTGCATCGTGCCTCAACATTTGCGTTCTGGCATTTGTCATCTCCCTCAAACCCCTTTTTTCTCCCCGTTTCAGTCCCCAGACCACAATTCCCGCACATTCCAAGGGTGGAACCTGGAAGAACAGAGTCCTGAACCCATCCCTGTCACTCCCTGCGGTGGAACTTCCCTCTCGCAGCTCAGGTGAAGCCCTGCGCGCCCTCATTTCCATTTCAATCAAAGCAAGAACGGGAATTCATCCCTCGGGCTGACGCGGGAGCGGCTCGGAGGGCAGCATGGAGAAAGCAGCGATTCTTCAAATCGCGAACTCCCTTGGGCAGGGAGCAACGCCAGGTCCCGCCACTGCTGAGCGCCTCGGGTCCCTCCGAGGGCAGGGATGGAGCGGGGACAGCCCAGAGCTTCCAGCCCGGCCCCACGCACCTGCTCGCTCCCAGCCGTGGGCAATCGCGTTAATTAATGATTAATGATGATAGGGCTCTTGGAAACAGGTTTTATTAAAGCCAAGCATCACACTCGCAAATGACTCAGAGGAGTCGGTAATCGCTGGGCACCCGCCAGCAGCTGCAGGGCAGGGGAGGCAGCCGGGCTCCAGGGGAATGCTCTGCACTCCGGGGGAATTTGGGATTCCCGATGGAATGCCGTGACAAACCCCGGGATCAGGAACTAGGGATACCCAATGGAATGCCATGAAAAACCCCATCAGGAATTAGGGATACCCGCTGGAATGGCATTACAAACCCCAGGCTGTGAGGGAATCAGGAATTAAAGATACCCCACTGGAATGCCATGAAAAACCCCATCAGGAATTAGGGATACCCGCTGGAATGTCAATACAAATGCCATGGGATCAGGAATTAGGGATACCCAATGAAATGCCATGACAAACCCGGGCTGTGAGGGGATCAGGAATTAGGGATACTCACTGGAATGCCACGACAAATGCCATGGGATCAGGAATTAGGGATACCCAATGGAATGGCATTAAACACCCCATCTGTGAGGGGATCAGGAATTAGGGATACCCACTGGAACGCCATGATAAATGCCAGGCTGCCATAGGATCAGGAATTAGGGATACCCAATGGAATGCCATTACAAATGCCATGACAAACCCCATCAGGAATTAGGGATACCCCCTGGAATGCCATGACAAACCCCGGGCTGTGAGGGATCAGGAAGTAGGGATATGCAATGGAATCCCATTACAAATGCCATGGCATCAGGTATTAGGGATACCCCTTGGAATGCCACGACAGACCCCATCAGGAATTAGGGATACCCTCTGGAATGCCGTGACAAACCCCGGGCTGCCATAGGATCAGGAATTTGGGATAGCCAATGGAACACCATTACAAACCTGGGCTGTGAGGGGATCAGGAATTAGGGATACCCCCTGGAATGCCACGACAGACCCCATCAGGAATTAGGGATACCCTCTGGAATGCTGTGACAAACCCTGGGCTGCCATGGGATCAGGAATTTGGGATACCCAATGGAATGCCACTACAAACCCTGGGCCTGCCATGGGATCAGCCTGCAGCGGATCAAAGCTACTGTTGAGCAATAATTGGCATTAATAATCAGCATTAATAATCGGCATTAACAATCAGCATTATTAATCTGCAATAATCGGGCCCAGCTCGGATCAGCCTCTTCTGGGATGCTGGAAAGCAGAAGTGAGAGTTAACCGAGTGTCCAGGGCCCTGGGGCTGAGACAGCAATCACCTGAAATCACATCAGAGCAGATAAATTTCTGTGAAATCAGAGCATTTCTGCCTTCCTGTTGTCACAGCTCTTTGTTCAATGTTTGGGGACATTCCTTCATTCTGGAGGCAGCCAGGAGCACTCAGAGCAGAGGTTTTGCTGCACAACAATTTGAAAACTCCTCACATCCTCCCACTCCATTCCCTCCTGAAGAATGACCAGCACCTCTTTTTTTTCTGTAAGATTTCCATCTTTCCTCTGACTTCATTCCCTCCTGAAGAATGACCACAACACCTCTTTTTCTGTAAGATTTCCATCTGAACCCTCCTCCAGATGTGGCTGTACCCATCAAAGGGCCAGGATAACCTGCTGAAAACACTTTCCCCTCAAAGCAGGGGTGAGGGGAGGTCGGAAAATGCTGGGGGACAGGAGTGACTCACTGCATGTCCAGACAATCAGACTGGACCCAAAAGGTGTCAGACATCACCTAATAGTGGAAATGAGGAAACCCAGATAAGATAAAGTGCAAAGGGACTCGGTAACTGCAACTTGAGCAGCCCAGAAGGCCAAAAATAAGATGAAACAAGGGCCCAAAATGAAACAACACAAACCTGACAATGGCAAACAAAGCAGCAAAACAAGGCAGAGCTCCCGGATGGTTCTGGAATTCTGCCTCCCTCCCTCAATCTGCTCCTGGAGCCCTTGCCAGCTCCTTCCCCTGCTGGCTGTCCCTTATCTGGGCAGCAGGAATGACAGACAGGGTGAAATAAATGCTGGCAATCTGCAGTGTCCCCAGGGTCCAGCTGCCAGCCTGCAGGGGAAGGTGGCACCACAGGGGACACCAGTGATGAGGTCAGGATGAAAATTTGGCACTGGAGGAGGCCAAACCCCAACCCCTGCTCACTTGTGGAAGATCCCAGGGCACAATTTGCAAGGCTGGGGGTGTCAGCCCTGGTGAATTCTCCAAACCTGGGTGATTTCTGGCCACCCTCCCTAAAATATAGCTTGGAAAAGTTAATTTTGTGTTCTGCCTGCAGGCCCAAGAGCAGCACCACGGGAGCAGCGGCCCCAGGGCTGCAGGATCCTGGGAGGAGAAATGTCCTTTACCACCCTGCAGCAGCACTTGAACAGCCTCACAATGAAAAGAGACTGATAAAGGATAAATTAAAAAGGGATTTATTTCAATCCTAGACTTTTCATGTGTTTAACAGCCCCAATTTCAGTCCTGTTTTTCCCCCAGAATGCTCAAAATTCCACATCTCCTCCAGACACCTGGAGCTGTGGATTCCAGCTCTGCATTCCCATCACAGACATGCAGGTTTGAAGGATCAGGGGCCAGGAATGAGCAATATTTAATTAATTTCCTCTCTTATTATCTGTAATTAATTCTGAACAATTGGTGGGCACAACCTTGAAGACTGTTTTGCTGGGGAATATGAAGATTTTTCAAAATTAAATATTAATTCCAGTGTCCACCACATAAAATAAATTCTAAATAATTCTAAAGAATTCTAATAAATGATTTTTATTTCTAAAATAAACTGGTCAGAGCATGGGGATGGAAGGGCAGGGAGATCCTGGGAAGCAGAGCTTGCCAGCTTCTTAGATTTTCCACTCATTTTAGCAATAGAAGCCCAAATCCTCAGCATTGTGCTTTTTGCCATTATTAAATCAAAGTTTTCCACCGGTACAGAATTTAATACTGCATCTCTGGAAGTGGAATCATGGGGAAAATTGTGTTTTCTTTACCTTTCAGATACAATAAATAGATAAAAGAGTGAAAAAGGAAAGTTATTCAAAGAACCAAAGGCTCCAGCTCAATGCAGCCAAGACAATGTACTGTGAGACAGATCTGGAAAAGAGATATCAGAGAAATGTCCACCAGCCAAAGTTAATATTTGCACAAAAAGGGTGACTCATTTCAACTGGGATTTCCTCTCCTGGCCACTTATGGAATATCAACTGTGTCTCCATCGAGTTTGATGCAACAACTTCCATCTGAGAGTGAAAAATGTTCAGCTCAGGTAAGAAAAGTTTTATTTTTGGGCCTGGATTTTTCTCCTGTGTGCAGCTTCTGAAGTGTTCAGGGAATTCTCCTGTCACCCAGAATTCCATCACAGGGAATTGCTCAACTCCTTTCATGATGCAGCCACTTCCTGATCCCAGTTATCCCCCAGGAATGCAGCATGGAACCAACACAGCAGTGCCACACTAAATTCTCAATCTGGACTTCCCGAATAAAAGCAGAAAATACCTCAGGAAAAGCAACACTCCAGATTTCTTCCATTTCCCTAAAACACAAATTTAGTCCTAAGCTGTTGAAGGCAAAGGGAGGCACTTCAGGGCAATTTCAGTTTGCTCCAGGCTCGATTTTGGAGTTTTGGAGTTTGCTCGGGGTCACAGAGGTGGAACATAGAGAAGCTCCACCTCACAATGGCACAGGTGATACCTGGAGGTGCTCAAAACATTCAGGAACATGTCAGGCAAACATCCAAACTCAGGTGTAGCATGAGAAAACTACACCACCTATTTAATTTCCTTCTGGCTCTGTATTTTATAATTTCAATGTCATTAAATGTGTATTATTCAGTGTATGAGTTTTTCCTTTCTCCTCTTGCAACTTGCAGCACGTTCCTGAACCAAAAGGATCCAATTGCATCCCTGGAAGCGAATGATAAATAAACATGTCAAGAAAACATCCAAACCCAGGTGTAAAGTGAGAAAATGACACAACTATTTAATTTTCTTCTGGCTCTGAGTTTTATAATTTCAGTGTCATTGAAAGTGTTTTATTCAGTGTATGAGGAGTTTTTCCTTTCTCCTCTTGCAACTTGCAGCACACTCCTGAACCAAAAGGATCCAACTGCATCCATGGAAGGGAATGACAAATAAACAATTAACCCTGAAAGAAAATCACTGCTGTTTTTCTTTTTTTTTCCTTGTTTTACCCCTTTCTTTCCGAAAATCACTGTCAAGAGTGTGTTTCATGTAAAACACAGCAGCTCTGGGAACGTTTGCTGAGAAAAACAAAAATCAGCAGAAAATCTGGCCTTGATAACCCAGAAGTAACTTCTGAAATTCAGAATCTGCACAGAAATGAAAAGACAAAACCCTGCTGTGAGGTGCTGAGGGAGAAGTTGCATTTCTGTCTCAGTCTGACTGCACTCTTACCTGCTCGTTAATATTTTGGATTCTCCAGAGCAGGCACTATTTTCCAGAAGTACAGAGTATTTTAGTGCTCAGCTTGCTGCTCTTGGCACTGGATAAACACTGGGTCACAGTTAAAAAAAGCACATTATGCATTTAATCATGTCGATATGGAAAGAGTAGGATTTATTAAAAGCACCTAGATAAGTTCCAGGCCTTACTCCCATTAGCCTGCAGTGGTGACTCACAAGCTGGTTTTATGAACTGTCTGGAAAAATCCCTCTGGGATCCCACTGCATCTTTAAGCCCATTTTGTAAATGTGACCTGCTGCTCCTTCCAGCCCTCAGAACAACCGGGTGATTCCTGTGGGGATTTTAGGAATGACAAGAATAAACCAAATAAACCAAATAAACCCGGGGCAACCCGCTCAGCACCCATCCCATTCTTAAATCCATTTATTTCTCATTCTCTTTTTGTTGACATTTTTCTGAAAACCCACTGGGCTCTTGCTATTTCATTAGCTGTCTAGACTGTGCTGCAGGTAAATACGGGGGACTTTAAAATGGGAATTAACACAGTGGGGATTAAAAAAAAAAAAAAAGGGTAAATAGCGGAAAATAGCGAAGGTGTTGCTTCTGCTGCCCTGAGACTCTGCAGCGCTTGGTCAGTTTAGGAGGGTGTTTCTGTGAATGCTCAGCCAGAATGTCCCTGAGGATTATTTGCTGCGTGAGGAGGGTGCTTGGGAGGACTGGTTAAAGACGGAGTAGCTCAGAGCTGGAGTAATTTACACGGATTTTATTCCTTAAAACCAGCCCCGCTGCCGCTCCCACTCCTCCGCCCGTTGGCGCCTCGCCGCCGCCATCTTGCCGGCGGCGAAACGCCGAGCTCTGATTGGCTGCTGCGCCGCGCACCGACCAATGAGAGGCGAGCTCGCTGTTGCCACGGCAACGGCGTGCGGGAGCGGCCCCGCGGCCTGCGCGGGGTTCTGAGGAATTAAATGTGAATTATAACGCTTAAAACGCGTTCTATCCGAATTATAACCGAGTTATACCTGAGTTATAACAGCTACAACTGACTTATAACTGAGTTGTTGCCCCGTCCCGTGCACACCGTTTCAATTTTTCCCTTACTAACGAATTCAGTAGCTCACCCCTCAAAAAAAAAAATCTATAGGGACCTTGTGGCTGTATGGAAACACAGTCATTAATAACCATACGTTCATACATATACATGTGTATGTGAATACAGCATAATTTTATTCCAGTGGGCCAATTTTGCTTTAATAAATAAAATGTTATGAAGGGAGGGTGGTCAGCTTGTTTGGAAGAACAACACTGGCCGGCGGCGACTCAGCTTTCCCTGGCTTTTTCACAGCTATGAACTGCTTGATATTTTTGGCTCGGCTCTATTATTATAATTTTTTTTTTCCCTTTTAAAAAATATGAGGCAGTAGGCTTCCTCCCAAGACACACTCAGGTGGGGCTGCTTCGAGCTGCTGACTTTCCCCTGGGGCACCTCATTTTGGGAAAAAAAAAAAAAAGAAAAAGAAAAAAAAAATGGACAACTCCCCCGTGACACACTCAGCAATGCTGAAATGGCCCCGCTGTCCCCTGCCCGTCCCTCCAAGGCTGTGCAGCCTCATTACATCCCTCCAAAATGGTTTTAAAGGGCTGCAGATGGAAGAGCAGTGACATTTATCACTTGCAAATGAGGGCCCTGCCGTCACCTCCGAAGGAGAGTTACATGCTGTAATGCTCATTGCAGGGTATTTTTCTGCTGACTTTATACCCGGAGTCTCAGGGAAAATGAGCTCCCTGTGCTCAGGTTTATTGCTGCAGGGTTGGAGCGGCTCCCCGGGGGTGGATTTGGAGCCCCCCAAATCTCCGTGGGATTGTTTTAATTTGCACACATCACCTGAACGAGCAGAATTCCACCGCTGCTCTTCCATCTCCCCACCAGGAATTGTTTTCCCTGATGTTTGGCCTTTCTCAGACCAGACTTTTATTGTATTTGTTCCACCTACAACTGTGCTGGGCCAGCCTGTCAGGTTGAGGTTTGATTTGAATCAGACAAAGTTTTGACTCCAGAGTTTTAGTAAAAATGATAAAACTGCTTGAAACCAGTCCATCGTTGGGGAGCGGGGCCAGAACCAGTGCTGAGAAACCAGTGTCAGCTGCACAGTAAAACAGAATTTATCAAGAATGTTTGATCTCTGTAGTAAAGAACATTATTATCCCTGTTCAGGCATTCATTTCTGTTTTATTTGCTCTTTTTTTTTCATGGCACAATGTTTCCAAATAGATGGGAGTGAGGAAAAAGGGAACAGTCAGCGCTGGGAGAGAACATAAAACACCAACCACAATGGGAGTGCTGGTGTGAATACAATCAGAATTAGGAAATTCAGGAAGAGCCACCAGATATAAAAGGGTGAAAGGCAAAATGTGGGATTTCCTTTATCCTTACAGCAAGTGGTTCAGGTGATTCTTTTGTATAATTTTCATTTAAAAATTCTCATTCTCATTTACAGAAGAAGTTGTTGTTTTGGCCCTCTAGCTAGATCTGAAAAACGAAGGGAAAACTTCACGTGGAACAAAATTTTTAGGCAATTTAGGAAATTCTGAGCATTCTGGGTCCACTTTTTACCTTTTGACTGTAAAGAAACTGCATAGCCTGGAAACTTCTTTCCCAAAATACCTCCTGAACTGAGGTGCTTAAATATAGGCAGTGTGAAGAGTTGCCCAAAGCTTGGTTCCAGTGCTTCCAAATCCCTTAAAAATGAAAATCCCTCGTGCTGCCATTGGGCTGTGGGGAAAGAATTGAAGAGAGAGGAGGAGAGAAAGCCCCAGCAGCTCCATTCATGGGGGGGATGCAGCCCCTGCCAAGTGTCATTATGAAAATTCTTCCTTTTCATACGATATTAAACTCTCCTCTTGGCAGGTCCCCTGATGCAGCCAGTGTTTTTAGTGAAAATACACGAGGCACTGAATTCTTTAACCTCAGTTCATTTCTCATTATATTACTCTGTTAATAGTCCTGGGAAATGCACAAAAACCCCAGAGCTGTGTCCGAGCTCAGCGGGGATCTCTGCATGTTTAGGGTGGCCCTTGGCAGCCAGTGAGCAGAGAAAAGGAAAATCCATTTTTGCAATGGGCAGAAGGCTCAGGAAAGGTTGATTTTTGTGAATTTAATTGGGCATTGAAGCAAGGCCATTTGGACCTCATCTTTCTCTTGAAATGTCAGGGGTTTGAGGTTGGAATCATTATAGAATAAGTGCTGGGTTTGATTCCTCCCCTGATTTAAGATTTTATTTAGCTCTTGTAGGCAGCAAAGAGAAGGTTGACATGGATTAAATGTGGAGTTTGACCCCAGGAAGTTCCACAATAAATGACAAACTCGGTGTTTCTGGTCTGTCACAAATATAAATCAGAGCTGTGAAAGGACACATGGAAGTGTGACAGATCCCAGTGCCCTGCAAATGAGGGTCACCAAAACTAACACGAGGGTGTTTCAAATACACCTGCTTTTGCTTGTTGCTCTCAGGAGCAGGCTCGCAGTCAGCTTTTGTGGCTGAAGTCAGCAAGTAAAACTGGGCAACTGCAATAAATTTATTGCTTATGACCATGAGTGTAGCAACAGGAGACTGGATGGTGATTTATGGTGGTGTGCCTATAAATTTTGGTCCTATCTCCTCATCTGGGTGTATTTCATTCAGAAATATTTGATTAATAGTATTTTTTTTTTCTCAAAAACGTCAGTTGATCTTTAGTTTTACTGCATCAGCCAAAGAAGTAGAAAAATGTCTGAAACTCCTGTTGAGTATTGTACTGATTGCAGGTGAGCAGTGGGCACGGCCTCTTGACCAGGAACTTTTGCACACACGTGTGAAAAATGAGGAAAGGAGGTAGAAAGGTTTGCTCAGCGTTGTGCAAAAATCTGTGGCACAGGTGGAAAAGCATCCCTGGTGATGTTTGCCCAGTCCCTGTCATCATTCCTGCCCTGGCTTCTCAAGGCACTACTGAATTCGTAGGCTGTTGTGAGATTCTGTCCCCCAGCTGTGTTCTCAGCACTGCCAGCCTGGGAATCCTGCTGGGGATGGGGAGCAGGGAGCTGCACTCACACTGAGCTGCTGAGGCCTTCTGTGCACCCTGTCTCCAACAAACCCAGTGCTTCTCCAGCATCTCTTCCAATTTCTGCTCTGTATCCTGTCTCCAACAAACCCAGTGCTTCTCCAGCATCCCCTCCAATTTCTGCTCTGCACTGTGTTCAACACGAGTGCTCCTCCAGCATCCCTTCCAATTTCTGCTCTGCCTCCTGTCTCCAACAAAGCCAGTGCTCCTGGAGCATCCCTTCCAATTTCTGCTCTGCCTCCTGTCTCCAACAAACCCAGTGCTTTTACAGCATCCCCTCCAATTTCTGCTCTGCACTGTGTTCAACACGAGTGCTCCTCCAGCATCTCCTGCAATTTCTGCTCTCCATCCTCTCTCCCACCAAACCAGTGTTCCTCCAGCATCCCTTCCAATTTCTGCTCTTTCTCCTGTCTCCAGCACAACCAGTGCTCCTCCAGCATCTTTTCCAATTTCTGCTCTGCCTCCTCTCTCCAACAAACCCAGTGCTCCTCCAGCATCTTTTCCAATTCCTGCTCCCACTGATTCTTGCAAATGGTTGTTCTGAGCCAGCACAAACTAAACAGATGTTTAAATGTTCATTCACTCTTTTTTTTGTTTTATTTTTGTCCCCTCATTTTGCTTTTAGTTCAGACCATGACAGCTTTAGGTTGGGAGTTTTTAAGACCATTCACGGCTCCACTCGCAGCACCTCAAGCAGCACCACAACCTCTATTTGTGCATATCTCCAGAAGCAGCAGGAAAAAAGTTCCATTTTCCAAAAATTCCTCCCACTTCCTCTTCCCTGCGTGTGCCTCTAACCACTGCTGTATATGCAGTTAATTGAAATGGTGTTTGTTTTATCTTGAATAACCTTGTAATTGATTGAGGTGGTGGACAGCGAGACTCCAGAGTCATTTACATACCTGTGCACGGAGCACTCGTTTCTGGGAGCCTTTCCACTGCTTTTTTTTTTAAATTTTTTTAAATTTTTTTTTCCCCCTGAAGAACTATAGCTCCCTGTCTGTGCATGTTTGCATATATCTATAGATACTCGCCTCCATATAGATCTCCCCACAGTCCATTCACTCTGGCTGCCACTGTCCATTTGCTGCTCCTTGGGATCTTATGTTACCTGGGCTGGGGAGACTCCTGGCACTCTTCCCTCTGAAAGAAAAACAGCCTGATTTGGGGAGTGCTCCTTCTGCACAAGGCCCCGATTGTGTGCGAGGGCCCAAAAAGTAACAAATGCACTTTAATTATGTTGGATGCTTGGTGGCTGGCTTTGCAAATCTTTTATTTGTTTTGAGAAGTGCCCCAGCAGCAGCAGCAGCAGCAGCAGCACTAAATTTTGTGTGCATTTGGGGAGCCTCGCAGGCTTGGGCTGGGGGAGGGAGGACGGGCTAATTAACTGGGCTGCTGTCAAGCTAATAAACTAATGGAGAGCTTAAACAAATACAAAAATAAAGGAAGTAGACATGATGGGGAGAAATAAAGTGACTAGACATGAAGTCTTGTGCTTTCCAGCTGCCATGAAAAGGTGGCCGTGGGCACCCAGAACCCTGCGGAGGGAGTTTTATGTCTCCTCATTCAAGTGCCCCTTTTAGGAGGCAAAGGTTTAGCAGATCTCTCCAGGAATGAGTAACGAGAGAGGAGCTTTTCCCATCCTGCCCAGAAACCAATTCCAGCTCATCAGAGTTGTTCATTTTGGAAAAGAGTCAGATTCACATTCATGGGACAGAGGGGAGTGGAAAGCAATCAATGTTTAAATCTTCTCTTTGCCAGGCCGAGATGTTACATAAGGTTGAGGAAAATGTTTTATTATCCCAGCTAAGCCTGAAGTGGCAGATACTGACGGCGTTTCGGAGACAGGATACTGGGCTTGATGGTCCAATAGTCTGACTCAGGCTGACAGATTTTCTCTCCCGCCCTCTCAGATTATTACTTGTTCTTTTTTGGTCCATTAGGTAGGAGGTGGTTTGAAATTCAGAAAGGTTAAAGCAGCACACACGTTACTTTGGGACTGGGCTGAAAGGACCCTCCCAGCTCTGCTCATCCTGGGACACCACACAAATATAGATCTTTGCTCATCTGATTTCTCAAGGCCTGCAGCTCCCATGATCTCATCTCGAGGTGGCACACACTGGGATGGGGCAGTGCCTGTGCCCAGCTCCTTGGGTTTGTCTCATCCTTCTTTGGCTCAGTGTTATTCCATGAGATTTTAGGGTATCACATCCCAGTTTCAGTGAATTTTTCAACCCTTTTTACCCTTTGAGCTGCCACCACCCTGGTGGTGACTTTGAAAGCCCCAAGGCTGCTTTGAAAGTCCCAAGCTCTGCTCATCCTGGGGCACCACACAAATATAGATCTTTGCTCATCTGATTTCTCAAGGCCTGCAGCTCCCATGATCTCATCCCAAGGTGACACACACTGGGATGGTGCCTGTGCCCAGCTCCTTGAGTTTGTCTCATCCTTCTTTTTCTCAGTGTTATTCCATGAGACTTTGGGGTATCACATCCCAGTTTCAGTGGAATTTTCAGCCCTTTTATCACGTCACTGAGTACTGCTTGTTCTACCTGCATTTTCCAAGGCTTATCTCAGCTCTAGAGTTTACTTAAAAACTCACAGGGCTTTCAAATGTTGTTGAACACTCAATTATCTGACCCAGTGGTTAACAAAACACAGGGTGCTCCGTGTTCCTCTTTGGGAAAATATTTACCAGCCAATATCTGTGTTACTTGGCCACCTTTGCTTATCAAACACAGAGCAGCTTGTGCTGAACAAATCAAGGCAGCCATTGCTGGATAATAACTTGAAAACCATCTTTTCAAATGCTATAGAAAGGGAAGTTTTGCATTTGGAGAGCTACAGGAGATGCTGGGTGGTCCCAGCCAGCGTGGGACACGTATGGCTGGGATGACACAGCCCTGGAGCTGGGCCAGGCTCGGCTTGGAGCAGGCTGCCAATATTCCAGATCTCCTGGAAAAGCTTTTGAACTGCCCCCTGATTTGCCTTTCATTTCCAGGGATGAAATATCGGCCCAGAGGTTCCTTGCCCAGCTTTGATGGCGCCTCCTGAGTGTGACAGCGAGTCAGAGCAGCAGAATCATTTCGTGGTCTCACAACAAAACCATCAAACCACATTTTCAGTGGTGATTTTCTTCCTGGAGATCTCTGCGTGGCCTGGTGGTTTCTTTTCAACTTGGAAAGGTTTGAAAGGCGCTGAGGTTGTTGGTTGCATTCTTGCAGCCCTCCTCACACATCCTCTGGGGCGTTGCAGACAGATTCTGGGGTGTGAGCCCCAAACCCCATCCCCTGCAACCTTCCTGAACCCAAGGATTTCCTTCAGGAGCGTGGTGGTGAAGTCTCAGCCAGAGGCAGCAGTCCCACAGAGAGCTGCTCCAAAGGTTTGGAGGGAGAAAGAGAAACCAACACCAGCATCTTCCAGGAAGAAGGTTGATTTTGTGCTTTAATGCCATTTCTACACTTCAGGCTAGTTTTTGATGAATAAATCTGGCTCTGGGAGCAGCTTCTGGTTAATGCTGTGCTAGAAGATGCTGAGACAACACACAGATGAAGTGACTAAAACTTTTGCCATGAATAAAAAGAAGCTTCAGGGTGGGGGATTGCTGGTGCTATGAGCAAATCCTAAAGATAAATGTTCTCAGATCTGTGTAGACGTTGAGTGAAAATTAATTCAGAGGGTCTTGTCTTTATCCCAGTAACGTCACTGGAACAGAGGAGAAGCAAAACTTTCCGTTTCACTCACAACAAAAGCTTTCATCTCCCTCAACCCAAACCTCAGAATATTTTCTTGTCTCAAAAGCTGAGCTGTTCCCAAGCTCATGAAAGACGGGGAAGAGCTGGATGGTGCCCATTACTCATGGCTGTGTCATTTACCATCATCACTCTGCTCCTGATGCCTGAGCAGCTCCTTCACTTGTAGCCCTGCCTCTGTCTCACCCTCTGCTGCTGCATCTGATGCCTCAGGTTCAGCTTTTCTATGTTTCAGGTTCTGTGCTGCTTCAGTGTGTGGGGCTGGGCTCACATCAGGGGATGCTGAGCTCTGTGCACAGAGCAG
>JAWWEB010000060.1:1749523-1761673 GCA_035222195.1 Myioborus miniatus
CTCTTGTGCTGCCCAAGGTGGATCCATGGAGGAGATGCTTTGAATAAATCCCTGCTTTATTCTGTGACTCTGTCCAGACTCTGTTCCAGCTCAGCCTTCTCAAGGCATCACCCCAAGTCACTCTTGCCATTTACAGCTTTAAAATGAGGTTGATGCCCAAGGAGGGCACAGGACCCCCAGGATTTGCTCAGGGGGTGCTGAGTGGGGTTTGCCACAGACCCAGCACACTCTGCCTTGTGACTGAATGGGAGTTGAGCTGGAAGAAACCTGGATAATTCCCTCAGATTCTCATTATTGGTGTCTTCCCATGGAAAAGTTGGAATGGGAGGAACCTCTCCAACAAGGGCAGCTTTGTCCCCTCAGCAGCTTGGTTGGCAAAGCAGCAATTTTAGCTTTTTCCAAACATTCTTATCTGCCCAATGTACCCAAATCTGCTCACCCTCACCCTTAATTCCCAAGTTTCCTACAACATAGGGGCCATTCTTAGATCTTCACCCAGCCCTTCCTTAATACTTAAAACTCTCAGTTTACACTGACATTATTTCTTCCATTCAATACCTGGCTATTGAATTCGATTTACCTGGGTAAATCCTCAGCTGCTGATATCAGCCCTGTTCCACGGGATAAAATTCACATTGGGGGTTTTTCCAGATTAAAAATAAAAAAAAAGTTTTAATTCTAAATGAAGAAGAAAACATGAGAAGGTTTTGTGTACAAAGTGATTCATTACAACTTTTGTGGGTCCCTGAGTAGATCCCAACCAGGTGTAGGAAGAGAAGGAAAGTGGAAAAAGAGGAAAAAACCTCATTTTAACACATCAGCCACTAACGAGATCCAAAGTCACAGCTTCCAACCCTTCCCTCCTTTTCCCTTCTTCAGCCCTCAGTCCTCCAGCAGTCCCAAATATGATACAGCACTTCAGGAGACAAACATTCCTATGGCATTTCAGGAGCGCTGGGGTGGGAGAGATTGATTTACCAAGGCCTTACAGCCAGGGGGGATTTTTCAGCCCCCCAAACAATGCTGTTATAGAACATGTCCTCACAAAATATTCAACCCTTGCACATTTCCATTTTGGGCTTGCAACCAGGTGTGTCTGAGCTGTGTGCAGCAGGGTTTTTACCCAGCGTGGTTCCTGGAATTAGAATGCAGCTTTATCCCCGTGTGTTTTCTCCAGCAGCCTCAGTTCCTGGACAAGCAGTTCTTGCCTTGCACGTAGGTCACCTCCATGCTGGAAAAAAACCTGCAAATAGCTCACCTCATGTCCTCCAAAACACACAGGCATCTTCCCTGAGATGTTTCTCTTGGATTTCTTGGCTTGGCTGTCTGCAGGGTTGGGAATGTGCAGACTGTGTTACCTGTGCTCCGGCTATTTTGACAAAGCGCTGGGAACGGAAGGATTAAGGTTGTGGCACCCTCTGAGCTCACTTTTGGGTGATCCCAGCCAACAACACCGGGAGCAAAGAGGGCATTGAGCTCAGACCCTCCACACCCCAGAGCTCTGGCCTGGAGCAGAGAGTCCAGCCCAAGGCCACAGTGGTGCTTCCCTGTCCCCTGTGGCAGCAGCACATTGCTGGGGATGTCCCAGGCTCGCCCTCACGGGTGATTTTCTGCCCTTTCCCAGCTGCTCAGTGGCAACAATGGAGCATTTCATGAATTACCTGCTCTGGAAGAAGCTGTCCAAGCTGCTCTGCAGGGCAGAGGGGGAGGCACCTGCCAGGAGGGCTGGGCTGGGTGTGAGTTTGGTTCTTGGAAGGGTTTTGGACTGGCTGGTTCCTTGAGTCCCCTCCAAGCCCAATCTCACAGAAACCTGACCATCCCTATTTTCACCCTTTTTGCACCCAAAACTTGCCTTTAATTCTTCCCTAAGCCTTCAGCGTGCTTATCCCTGCTAAAGACCAGAAAACTCCAGTGCAGGCCGAGCACTAACCCACCCCACAAGACCAGAAAACTCCAGTGCAGGCCGAGCACAAACCCACCCCACAAACCATCCCTATTTTCACCCTTTTTGCACCCAAAACTTTCCTTTAATTCTTCCCCAAGCCCTCAGTGTGCTTATCCCTGCTAAAGACCAGAAAACTCCAGTGTAGGCCGAGCACTAACCCACCCCACAAATCAGAGAAAACTCCAGTGCAGGCCGAGCACAAACCCACCCCACAAATCAGAGAAGGGTTAAAACCACGACTGGTGGGCACGGCCCCCCTGTTCTCTGCAAGGTTGGTTGGAATTGTGACTCGAGACTGACAGCTTGCCTGAGTGTTTGTGGTTCAGCTCAAAACCACAAGAGCCAGCAGCACATGGTTTAGATTCAGGGTCTCTCTGCAGCTAACACAAACCAGTTGTTCCAGAAGCTTGGTATCTCTTGGAGGAGACTTTTGCACCAGGATCAGCCTTGATTCACCCCAGACGGCCCTTTGGAAACCCAAAGCACAAAAAAAAAAAAAAAAAAAACCCAACAAAAAACCCCAAAAAACTTCCTAAACAAAGCTTCACATTTACTTTTTCTTGTTTGTTTTTGCAGCTTGTAAAGGAGCTACTAATATCCTGGTTGTAAAAAAGAAAAAAAAAAAGGGAAAAGAAGAGAGAAAAAAAGGAGAAAATTTGAAATGCCAATCAAAAGCAGCACCAAATTAGGGAGTGTTTACTTCAAAAATATGTTTTTTGTTGCCTTTTTTAAGGCAGATTCCTGTAATGTAGTAATGTTGGGGAGGGCATGGAAAGATGAGACTTAATTGACTCAAAAAATATATTTAGACCAATCTTTTCAAATTTGGATGGGTAAAATGAGACACAGAGTAGGGCTAAGGTTTACTCAATGAGCTTGCACATAAAAAGCATTAAAAACACCCCTAACACTGGTCACTGAGCTGGATTTCACTGTCACAAAAACAATAAGTTTAATGGAAAGGAAGGAAGGAAAGGATGGAAATTAAAATGCACAAGGAGGAATGTCCAGGTGTGGGTAACTCCACAAACCAGGTGAAGGCATCATCACGAGTGGGAATCAAGTGGGGGTCAGTGTTTAAACCCCAGGTTTCTTGTCCTCTCAGTGATTATTAAACCCCAGGTTTCTTGTCCTGTCAGTGATTATTAAACCCCAGGTTTCTTGTCCTCTCAGTGATTATGTGCCCTGTGCTGCTCCTCACTGAGCTCAGATTTAGCACATCCTCTCTGTATTTCTCAGCCCTGGCTGAAAGGAGCTGCTCCCAACAAGGTGGGACTTGTCACAGCCAGGTGAGACATGTGCACAAACCCTGGGCCAAAGGACAGCCCTGGCAGCTGGAGAGGCAGCACTGGAGTCCCATCAGCAAGGCAGGATAAAACCATGCAGATTTGCTTTAATAATGTTAATTATCCACTTGCACACACTGAAATGAGGCGACGTCCTTCAGGCCCTCTGAGAAGTGCAAGAGCAGTAATTCAATAAATTATTGTGGTGAGGAAAGAAAGCCAGTGCTCAGTTACCCCAGATCCTAGGTATTAGGGATGAAATGAATTCTCCTCTAACAATTTCCTCTCACCCAACCCCTGGGATTATTTGTTTCTATCTTTCTCCTCCTTGATATAAAACTGCTTCCAAGCTATTACATTACAACAACGTGGAACCACCTTGGTTATGAGGAGCTTGAAAGAGAGAAAGAATCCTTCCCTGCTGTGTCTCTCTATCTCCTAGTTAGGAATAAGTGACCATAAAATCTGTGGATGTGTGAAACCACAATATATTCCCCTGTTCTGCCATTAAAAGCCGCTCACGACACGAAGGTGAATCAGGGCTGGGAGGAGCGTGTGATTATACACCAGCAGTTTGCTTCCAAGAACAGATTACATTTCTGGGAATTCCAAATACCATATATTTTATTTTAGTATTATGGGAATTTTCAAAAGGCTTCTAACGTTACTGCTCCTTAAGCTGCTCTATAATCGCGGGGTAATTTTTATTAACGAAAAGATTTTATACCCGGGGAGCCACGCAGGGGCTGGGGCTGCTCAGGAGGCTCTGAGGGCTGAGATGTTGCCCTGGCTGGTTTAAACCTGTCTGGAAATGCAGGTTTAAGGTGAATGTCTGCTGCTTGAGCCATTTGGTGGCACTGACCAAATGACTTTTTTCACCGCTGACCGTTTCACCACACAAACACCCTTAGGGACCTTCCTTCTTTTCCACTTTCCTCCTGTTTCTTCCAAAGGTTTTCAGCTCTTCACTTTAATGATCACATTTTAGGCCTCTCTTTGACAAATCTGATCATTTGCAAACAAAACGCCCTAAATGGAAACAGAAGAATTAAGAATTAACCAATTTCATTGCTTTTCCTTTAAAAAAATCCTTTCATGGTGGAAGGTTCTTGGTGTGTTTTGATGTTCTGTAAATCTAAAGCAAAATAATCAAGGATGGAAGCCCAAGCTCTCCTTCTGTGGGATTCTACAGAAGGGGAATTCTGCCTCTGGAGGAGGATTTTTGCTTTTCTCCCAGTCAGAACCAACCTCAACAAACCCACCTTGTGCTGGGCTTTGCTCCTGTGGTAAAAAGAAATGTTAATTAAAATTAAATGAATTAATTGAAAACGAATGGTAAAAGCAAGGTTATAAACTGTCAGAGGGCAGGGTTAGGTCAAAATTTAAGAAGAAATCCTTTACTCAGAGTGGGGTGAGTTCCTGGAACAGGTTTGCCAAGGATTTGTGGAATCCCCATCCCTGGCAGTGTCCAAGGCCAGGTTGGATGGGGCTTGGAGCACCCTGGAGTGGTGGAAGGTGTCCCTCCCTGTGGTTAATTAAACGATTAATTAATCAGTTAATTAAATTATTAACTAATCAGTTAATTAAATGATTAAATTAATTAAATGATCTTCCTCAGAAGATAATTTAACCCAACCCAACCCAACCCATGCTGGGATTCATTCCACGAGGATGAGCTGGGAAGAGGAAACGCTCCAAGCTCTGGATCCCCACAAAATGCTGGGCACTGAAATGCTCGGAGCAGGGTGGTCCCTGCTCCTGCTCTGGGCTGTGTGGGAGAGCTGGGGACAGAGAAAGGAGCCCCCAGACTGTGCAGAGCAGTGCCAGGAACACGGAGAACCCTGCGGGAACACGGAACGTTCCAGAAGCGTTCGTCTGCCGCCGAGCGCGGAGTTGGACGGCAGCGCTGAGAATGTCCTGCCCAATTTGCTTTTAGATCTGTTTATTTTATTTCCTGGGGACTTTTTAGTCCTGCCCATTGTGAGTGCCTTTGGTTTCAGCGGGTTTTATTTCAGGGATCAACCCAAATCTGCTGAAAAGGGAAATTGTGACCTTTGAGACGCCATGAGCCATAAACACCCCCTGGCACAGCCCCACCAGAGCCTTGGCGAGGCTCACAGAAGGTCCTGAGGTGGAAGGGACCCACCAAAATCGAGTCCAACTCCCAAATCCCACCCTGGGCACCCCTGGAGTGGTGGGTGGATTCAGTAGTAGTGCTGGATTCAGTAGTAGAAATTCAGCTTTGAACCAGAAGGTCAATTATCAATACCAAGTAAATAAAATTTTTTCTTCTTAAGAAAAATCACCAGTGCCTTATTGCTGTGAGGTGCATTATTTAGGCTTTCCACCTGAAGACCAGGCCAGACTAGCTAGAGCCAGGCTAGTATTTCTAATGGGCAGAAACATTTCTTGTCACTTTTGTGGAGTTCTATCTTCACACTTTTATTCTCACAGAAGAAAGAAAGTGAAACACAATTTCCCCAAACACTCCTGCAGCTCTGGCAGCCTCAGGTTTGTGCCCATTCCCTGGCGAGCCTGGCCAGTGCTCAGCCCCTCAGGGGGAAGAACCTTTCCCAAAATCCAACCTGACCCTGCCCTGGAACAGCTCCAGCATTCCCTGGTCCTGTCCCTGTCCCAGGGAGCAGATTGGTGCCCAGCACAAGGTGGGTTTGTTCAGGAGGTTGGTTCTGTCTGGGAGAAAAGCAAATATCCTGCTCCAGAGGCAGAATTCCCCTTCTGCAGAGTCCCACAGAAGGAGAGCTTGGGCTTCCATCCTTGATTATTTTGCTTTAGATTTACAGAACATCAAAACACACCAAGAGCTTTTCACCATGAAAGCGTTTTTTAAAGGAAAAGCAGTGAAATTGGTTAATTCTTAATTCTTCTGTTTCCATTTAGGGTGTTTTGTTTGCAAATGTGGCTTCCAGTGTCTGGGATTATCAGATTCCTTTTGATGCCTGATATTATGACAAGTTACTTCTGCCTTTTTTTCTATTGGGACAAATCATGTTTATGGAAACACAGAAGGGAGGGAACCATGACTTCAGGTTTAGGTTTTACTTTCCTATAAATAAAACCACCTGAACTGCATTTTGTTTGGGAATGGAATGATTTTCTGCAATAAAAATAATAATAATAAAAAACCAGAGTGATATTGTACCAAAATCAAATTGAAACAAAACAATATTAAATTAATAATATTAAATAATACCACTTTTACCAGAATGGGAAACTTTTACTCTTAAAAAGCTGAAATAGCTCAGTGTTAGGGCTCTCAAGAGAGCACAGAATTTTCCCTAATTTTAATGGAAGTGTGATAAGCTCCTGTGGATAAGGATCAGGAGCCTGCTCTGTGATTTAGGACATTTTTCTCACATGAACACAAATAATTCACTGCTTTGTGTGGCCTCCAGAAACAAACCCAATAATTATTTACGAACCCTCTGATCTTGGTTTGGCCTGACTGGTCCTAAATGTGGAGCAGCTTTTTCCACCTGGGATGGGGAATTGCAGCTGTGGTTGGGAAGGGGCTGGGAGGGGACACAGCTGGGAGGGACACGGCACGAGGGGGTCCTGCCCCAGTGAGGAGCCAGAGCCAGGGAGGAATTTTACCTGACTGCAGCCCTGAGAATTCTTAGGATATTTAAGGTGGAAAAGACCTCCAGGATCAAGTTCAACCTTTGGCTGAATCCTGATGTTCCCACCGAACCCTATGAGGTCTTCTCCAGGTTCAGGCTCCATGGAGCACGTGGGGTTGGACTAGAGGACTCTGAAAGTTCCCTCCAGCCCAAACCACTCCATAATTCCATGATTCCACTCCCCACATCCCTGCAGGCCTCTGTCTGTCCCTCGTGTCACATCTCCTTCCTTTGTGACAAGACACGTTTTGACTCCAGCCTGGAATGTGATGGAAGCTTCATCACTGCCCATCAACAGTGGAATATTTAATTTCAGAATTGCACAGGGCTTGAAGGAAAGGGCATCTCCATCAAACACAAAGCTGAGGAGCCAAAGCCAGGGAGAAATTTTTATCTGACTGCAGCCCTTGCTCTTAGAGAATTCTGAACATAATTAAAGTTGGAAAAGATCTCCAGGATCATCAAGTCCAACCTTTGGCTGAATCCTGATGTTCCCACTGAACCTTATGAGGTCTTCTCCAGGTTAAGGCTCCATGGAGCACATGGGGTTGGACTAGAGGACTCTGAAAGTTCCCTCCAACCCAAACCACTCAGTAATTCCATGATTCTACTGTGCACATCCCTGCACACCTCTGTCTGTCCCTCTCTTTGTGACAAGACACGTTTTGGACTCCAGCCTGGAATATGATGGAAGATTCATCCCTGCCCATCATCAGTGGAATATTTAATTTCAGAATTGCACAGGGCTTGAAGGAAAGGGCATCTCCATCAAATACAGATCAGCAGCAGCAGCAAAGCCTTGAAGAGCCAAGGTGGAGCTTTGGGGTTGTGCAGGAGCTCCAGAGGAATGGGCATCGTGGCCTTTGTGGGGTGCACAAACACCAGGGAGGGTTCCAGGAGTGTCAGTGACCTCAGCCAGCCCAAACTGGAGTCCAGCTTACAGCTGACTGGAATCCTGAGGTTTTACTGGCCCCCAGCCAGTTTGAAACCCACTCGAGCCACCCCGGTATTTTATAACATTGTAAAGGCTTTATTGTTTCAAACATTTCAAAAATTCTCCGCACAACCTGGCGGCCTCCCAAAACCATCTCAAATGAGCCAAAACTATCAGCAGCCACCCACCTTCCTGTCCATTACCCTCTGATTAATGACATTCCACCACCAGGGGCTGACATTTGGGGTCTCCCTGCTGCAGGACCTCTGTGTGGATGTGGTCCCTGAGGCTGTGCAGTGTCTGCGGGGTTGGCAGCTCTGCTTAACTGGGGGAGCTCTGGGGCATGGGGGGACCCTGCATGCGGGGGCTCTGGGGGTGCAGAGAGACCAGGGCTGGCAGCACCTTGGAAAACCTTCACTGGACATGGCAAAGCAGGAGAAACCAAAACACATGGAGGTTTCTGTTTCTGGATGGGTTTTGTTTCTGGATTGGTTCTGTTTCTAGATTGTTTCTCTTTCTGGATACCTGTTTCTACGTGTTTTTGTTTCTAGACTGGTTCTGTTTCTAGATTGTTTCTCTTTCTGGATACCTGTTTCTAGATGTTTTTGTTTCTAGATTGGTTCTGTTTCTGGATCATCTCAGTTTCTGGATAATTCCAGTTTCTAGATCCCTGTTTCTTGATAATTTCAGTATCTAGATTGTTTCTGTTTCTGGATAATATCTGTTTCTGGATTCCCGTTTCTAGATAGTTTCTGTTTCTAGATTGATTGTTTCTGGATAATTTCTGTTTCTGGACTGTTTCTGTTTCTGGATGGTTTTTGTTTGTGGATTGTTTCTGTTTCTGGATCATTTCAGTTTCTGGATTGGTTATCTTTCTCAATAATTTCCGTTTCTGGATAATTTCTGTTTCTGAATCCCTGTTTCTGGATGGTTTTTGTTTCTGGATTGGTTCTGCTTCTGGATCATTTCAGTTTCTGGATTGTTTCAGTTTCTGGATAATTTCTGTTCCTGGATATCTGTTTCTAGATGGTTTTTGTTTCTGGATTGGTTCTGTTTCTGGATCATTTATGTTTCTAGATAATTTCTGTTTCTGGGATGGTTTTTGTGCTCTTCCCCCACTGATCTTTTACCTTCTGAGACAAAACAACCATAAGAACAACCTGAACAAATAACTACCAGCCAACCTCTTCAGCTGGAATTAATTATTGAATTAACTCCATCAGGAAAGAGAACAGCAATGTTTATTTCCTGTTTCAGATGCAATGAGCAGATGATAATTAGTGAAAGGATTAAAGTGGTTTGATGAGGGTGGGCAGGCCCTGGCACCGGTGCCCAGAGAAGCTGTGACTGCTGGCAATGCCCAAGGCCAGGCTGGATGGGGCTTGGAAGTAGTCTGGGATGGTGGAAGGTGGGGATGGAACTGAATGAATTTTGAGGTCCCTTCCAACCCAACCCAACCCAACCCAACCCAACCCAACTCAACCCAACACATTTCAATCCCATGATTCCATGATTCCATGACTGATTCCATGATTCCATGACTAATTCCATGACTGATTCCATGATTCAGGCACCTTGCTGAATGGTCACGCTGCTCCCTTGTGCTGTGGATCCAGGAGGTTTTCCAGGGAAGCTCCTTTTCTGAGTCAAACCATGAAGAAAAAACTCAAAAGTGCTCTGGAGTCAGAAGTTCCCACCTGGACAATGTCACCAAGTCCCTGCATTGCCCCTGGCATGTGACAGAAGATGAGCAGAACATCTGCTCTGTGATTCCACCCTGAGCTAGCCATCCAAACAGCTTCCAAATCTGGACCAGAGGATCATTTCCTCCTGAGAACTGACTTTCCCAAATTAATTAATTTAATTCTGGTGCAAAATAAGCACAAGGGCACGTGCTGCTTTGCTATGTGGGCCCTTCAGGAGAGTGAGGTTTTATTCCTGGGCTCTGTGCTCACCTCCATCCAGAATTTGGTGCTGTTTTTGTTTTAGACACAAACATTTCTGGCTTCATTCCTGCTTGAATCTTTACATGTACGTGTTTATTCCCATGTCTACACAAACATACAGCCCAAATGGGGGTGGGAGCCCAGCAGATGATTTTTCAGGAGGTTTTATTTCCATGAGAAGCTTCAGAGCACATTTGCACTCAGCACTGACTCATCGTTCTCTCTCTCTTTCTCTCTCTTTTTTATTTTTTTTTATTGCTGCCTAATCCAAGAAACTCTGACTAAGTCAGCTCTGCCACGTCCCGAGTGTAGCAGGGATTCCTTGATGCAAACAGAACTGCTAATTCTCCTCAGAAATAGCAAGAAATTGCTATTTGTGGGCTCCTGCTTTACGCAATGCTGACCTTGGCTGAGGCAGCCCCAGTGGAAAGGGCCGTGGTGCATGAAGTCAGTGCCACTGTGGTAAATAAAGGCCCAATTTCAACATCTCCTGGCACAGCAGGCAGAGCTGGGCAGGGGCACGGAGCTGGGTTTTCTGAGCAGCAGTCTGGGAACCTCATGGCTCTGTGTCATGGGGCCACAGCCCAGCTCGGTGTCTCACTTTTGGTGAGTCCTTCCTGAACATGCAAAGCCTTTCCATGTTCTGCACGGCCATTAAGGAGAGCTGGCAGGAAAACTGATGGGCTGGGAGCACCACAAGAGGGTTTTGTCAGTGGCCCAGGCTGCTGGAACTTCAGAGGGTTTGCAGGTATTGACTGAAAAAAAAAAATAAAAAATAGAGAATAAAAATATGAGAGGCCATTTCAGCACTTCAGCTTGGCAGAAAGAAATCACTGAGTGAGACCAGGGCTAGGCCATGATTTAGCCTCACACAGACCAGTTTAGATGGAAAAAGTCAAATTAGGTGAATACCTGCAGCCCATAAACCCCAATGACATGTGTACATGTTTCTAAAACAAAACACAGCTCAGACTCCTGAAAAAGGCCAACTGCCCTGGCTCAGCTGGCCCAGAGCTCTGCCTTGTAGGGCTGATCCGTCTTTTTTTCCTTGTAAATCCTTAAATAACACCATGAATAGTCAGTACCCATCAAGTTCCCTTTGCTGATCAAAATTAAATTGTAAAATCAGGCTTGGGGAACCCCAGATCTGCCTTTTCTTTTGGCTGGACAATCCTGTTCCCAGGAGGGGATCAGGAACCCTGTGGCTGTCCCTGAGCTCCTTGAACAGGTCATTTCCCTCTTCCTCATCCTCTCCAGCTGCATCTAAACCCCCAGGAAAGAGCTGGGACCATTTCCCTGCTGGATGTGCCCCTCCTTTCAGGGCAGTGTTTTCACCCCAGCCCCTTGTGTGATGCTTAAATTGATAAATCCACGGATCTGCCACAGCTTGATTAGCTCAATTCCAGTGTTTTCCGTGGTGTTTTCCCTCTCTGACATTTCCCACACGTGTTTGCTGCACAGCTTCTTCCCTGCACAGGCTGTATCCTCGTTGCTACATGAAATCATGTTTTACTGGGAGAAATATCACCTCAGAAACACACTGGAGGTACCTGAGCTGGTTTTTTTCTCCCCAAATTCTCAGCTTTCTTTCATCAGGATGGTTTTGTTGAGATGATATTGCCTCTCCTGGGCGTCATTCACGGGAGCTTCACAGTGGTGATGAATAAAACAACTGTGGCCAGACTGCAATAAATTAATTGCAGCATTTTATGTGAGTAAGAGAATGGGCAGGAGACCTGAGACTGAAACCCAAATCTGCCTCTGACTCGGGATCCGCGGTTGAAAGATTGGTCTGAGAAAGAGAAAAGATGTCAGAGTGGGAAGAGGGAGTTTGGGGGGAAAATAAACCCAAAGCAGCCCAGCACGCTGTGGTTTCTAACAAGCAATTTGCAGTCTCCATTTCCAGCCAGCCAAGTACATGGAAGATCTGAATTTCTAATTTAGCAACTGCATGTTATGTTTTATGAGATGCAGAAAGATTTTTTATGGATCTGTGTCTCTGCCTTTTATTGGCTGGAAAGTGATTGTGGAGCTGTGGATTCCAGGAGTCCTCCAAAAACCCAGGGCCAGGAGGGAGGTGCCAATCTCCCTCCCCAGCTTTTGTTTTGGCTCAAGGAGGATCTGAGTTCCAGATCTGAGCTGCAGCTCACAGCTGGCACTGCCAGATTTCACCTTCCAGGTGTGCTACAGCTCCCAGTCTTGCTTTATTAAACTCTACTTTAATCTTAGTCTGCAGTGAGGAAACTGAATTTTGTCCACTTTATTGGAATATTTAATGAATTAACCAATCACACAAATTGAAGCCATGTGATGCTCAGGTTTTTCTTTTCTATGTTTCAGGTTCTGTGCTGCTTTAGTGTGTGGGGCTGGGCTCACATCAGGGGATGCTGAGCTCTGTGCA
>JAWWEB010000060.1:1769890-1781897 GCA_035222195.1 Myioborus miniatus
CCTGTTGCATTCCACAGCAGCAGATAATCAATGTTTACATTTTGTTCCTGAGGCCTCTCAGCTTCTCAGGAGGAAGAAATCTTAAGGAAAGGATTTTAATGAAAAGATGTCTGCGACACTGGGCCTTCACTGGGCACCCCCTTTGTCCCCAGGCAATTCCCATCTTGCTCTTCCCACAAGGATGGCTCAGGAGTGGAGGGAAAGGAGCTGGGTGAGTCCTGGTGCCTCTTTTAGGATCCCCAGATTCACATGTTCCATGTGCTGCCCTTGAGTCACCCAGTTTATCCCAGTCAGGAGGAGCAGGACGCTGCTCCAGCCTGGAGCCTCCCCGTGTTTGTCCATCCTGGGACAGCACAAGCCCAAATAATCCCAGAAAACCACAAAAAGGTGGCTCAACAAGGATAAATAAGAGAGCCTGGAGCACAACATTTGCAGCAGTGGGTGGGCAGGACTGGGGAGAAATGGCCAAAATTGGTGCCTTCAGCACTGGTGGTGCATCAGGGGGTGAATCAAACATGGGTGGTCTCAAAAGCTGAGGAACTTCTAAGGTCACATTCCCAAAGCTGTCACATCCTCCCCAAACTGATCACAACTGCTTTGCCTCTCAAAATCTCACCTTGCTGCTCCCATCTCCCTGCTCTTGGATGGTGTCATCCCAAAAATTATGTGTTTGGGGATTGTATTTGAAAATAGTGATGGAGTATGTGCACAGGCCCACCGTGGGCAGGTGAAGAGAGATTTACTGGCTGCTTTTAAGAACTAAATGTCATGATTTTGTACAGATTGTGCTGGGGTTTAATGAGCCTGAGCTCCTATGACCTGGCTGGGTCCAGGACATTCCCCTAAAATTAGTGACAGCAAGATCCAAACCCAAGGTCTGGGTTTGGAGAGTTACAGGCAGAGTTGGAGGAAGGCTGTTGAATCAGGAAAATAATCTGGCTTAGCCACCCCATATATTTGACAGTTAATTTTGTATCTGTATTGAGGAAAAACACCCCAGCAAACTGGTTTTTATTGGGCCAGCAAAAGCTCTGGCTTCTGGGCACCTTATTAATAATATTCTTCTGCAGGAGAGGGACGCAGTTCTTTATAAAGATTTATTAATAGTCATTATTATTTGCACAGGAGCTTTAATGTGCAGTAAAAGACCTATAAAGACCAGCAACCAAAGGAACTCTTCGATTTCACGCCGATCTGCACTAAGAAAATACTTTTTTTTTTATTTTTTCTGGGTTTTTTTTTTCCAGATAATAATAAAACAAAGAGCTTTCAGGAGCAGCCCCAGCAGAAGGCTAATGTAAAGTGATATATTTGAGCCCCAGGAGGATGGTGTAAGTTACTCTTGCCTCTGAGGCCTGTTTATTGTGTTTGTCTGGTTGCCCTGGGAACCAGCTCACGCCGTTTCACTTTATTTTCTAATGTTCCTGTAAACGTTAGGTAAGGCCGGGATTTATTATCCACTGTCAACACCTCCGGTGGAACGCGCCGCTCGCTGGCGTTTCCTTGGCACCAAGCCCTCCCTGCTCCCTCCGACCAAAAAAACCCCTTTTTTCTCCCCCTGAAACGTGTGTGAGTGTGCACACGTGTGTGTGTGTGTGTGTGTCTGGGCATCCCCATCCCAACAGATAAATCCCAAATTGTTTATTTATCCTGCGAATCCCAAAGGATTTCACAGGGATGGCGCAGGGTGCTCGGCACGGGGGAGCTGGCTGGGAGCTGTGACTCATTTTTGGGGTGAGGTGGATATTTAGGGGCCGGGGAAGGAGTGTTTACCAGGAGTGTTTATTATCCCAAAGGCAGCAGCGGGATCCTGCTGCTGCTGTCCCCAAAGAGCTGGGGTAATTCGGAGCGATGAATCATCAGAATTATTAGGGCTGGAACGAGCTGCTTTCCTCTCCTCTCCTCCTCGGCATGACAGGGCACATTTGGTGGCAGACTGGTGGGTGTGAGGCTTATTTTTTAATTTGCTTTTTTTGCCTTGGGTGGTACCTCCCAGTCTCAGAGCTGGTGTTTCACTGGGGACACTCTTAACCTTTGAAATGTCCAACAGCAAACGCAGCCCTGACTCCCTGAGAAGTGTGGATTGCATTCTCCCTGTCTTTTCCTTACTCCTGCTGGGAACTGCAGCCTGGTTTCTCCTCTTTTTTCTGGGGAGGGGTCATGCCCATCTCCCACTTTCCTGTACACAGGAATGTGTTCCTGCTCCAGTTCCAGATAGGAATTTCCAGAATTCTGAAATCCCAGAGCACCATCTCCCAGAATTTCTTCACCAGATTGTCAGGTTTGGAATGGGGAAGTGGTGGAGTCACCATCCCCAGAAGTGTCCCACAAAACCTGTGGATGTGGCACCTGAGGATGTCTCTCTTTCTCATTTCCCTGGGGAGGGGTCTTGCCCACCTCCCACTTTCCTTTACATAGGAATGTGTTCCTGCTCCAGTTCCAGACAGGAATTCCCAGAATTCCGAAATCCCAGAGCACCATCTCCCAGAATTTCTTCACCAAAGGGATTGTCAGGTTTGGAATGGGCTGCCCAGGGAAGTGGTGGAGTCACCATCCCCAGAAGTGTCCCAAAAACCTGTGGATGTGGCAGCTGACGATATGATTAATGGTGACCACGGGGGTGCTGGTTAGACTGGATGATCTTAAAGGTCTTTTCCAACATTAATAATTCCATGATTCCATGATCCCCACCTATTCCTCTTTGCCTTGTCCCCAACAGTATTGGGCAGTGATTTGGCGTGGCTGCAAATGCCTCTTTTGCCAAAAAACCCCTCACTGTGGACATTTGTGCTCAACTTTGCTGCTGGTGGGATTTGCCTCCATTTTTATGAAGGGATTTGGATTCAGCAGTGGTGGGGACTGGGTGAAGAGCTGAGCTGGATCAATCCATGGGGAAAATCCAAGAAAAGCCTTTGTCCTCCCCATTCCTGGGGCTGATCCCACCTCCCACTGCTCAGGAACCTTCCCTGCTGGGCAGCAACCCTTCCACCATGAACAGCTCCATGGAAATCCCAGCACCCAAACACTGGGATGAGATTGAGGGTGCAGGTGATGGGGAATAGCCAAAAAATTTGGGAATCTTTTGGATTCCCAAAAAAAAGAGGTGGGAGAAGGCCTGGAGCGGAATGATTGGTGACAGGAAGGAAAGGGCAGATGGGGAAAGTTGGATTTGGCAGTGCCAGGCCATGGAGAGTGGATTTGCCTTTTGGTTGGAACGAGTTAAGGGTGGAAAAGTCACTAAGAAAATATCATAAACTGGGATTCCTGTTTCCTGTGTGATGCTGAGGAATCGAAATTTAAATTCCCAAGTTCTGTGTGAGAACTGGAGTGAGGTGGGATAAATGAATATTTCAACTATCCTCAACCAAAGCTTTCCATGGACTCAGCTTTGTGGGGGTGTTTCCCAATAAAACCAGCCCCTGCTGCTTTGTTTCAGGGCAGATGATGGAGAGAAAATGGATTTTTCATTGTTTTTCTGAGGAAGGCATTACAGGAAGGCCAAAGCTGTTCATAGAACTCTGGATTTTCCAGAGCCTTCTCAGGCAAATCAGCTCTTGGAATTTGTACCAGCAACAGCCCCTGAGGGGTAACCCTGCTGAGGTTTTACCTGAGCCCCAGTACAAAACACTCACATCCCTCACCCATCTCCACTTCAGGGAATGCTTCCAAATGTACCAAGTGTGGTTGGAACTATTTAAAATGAAAAATGCCACCCTTAAAGAAAAATGTAATGGGCAAAATACCTTTGTAATGAGCCTGAAACGGGACAGGGATGACAGTGACAGGAGTAACTCAGTGAAATCCCAGCTCCTCCTTTTAATTGCCCCTAATTTTCTCTCAGGTGCTGGTAATTGGAACAATTTGCCTTCAGGAACCTGTGAGGTCTCAGCCATTAATTGATTTTGTCTTGCTTAATCAGCCTCACCAAAGACCAGAGCTCAATTCACTGCCTGGTTTTCAGCTTAGAGCTGTTCTGGGTGAGACATTGGGCAGAAAGTGTCCCCAGCAGCCACCCAGCTCCATCACCCAAACCACTGAGTCAGGGGGAGCTGAGCACCTCTGCTTGCTGTTCTGTTCCTGAAAAATCCCCCCAATGAGGCAGCACAGCACTGGGAGATGGGTGAAATAGAAAAAGGTGCAACTTGGAGGTGAATCCAGCTCAAACAGCCCTAACAAATGTGCTGTTTGCAGGCATTTTTCTGCCTTGTGCTGGGAGAGCAGCTGAATTTTAATGGAAAAATGAGCTCTGCCTTGCAGGGGCAGTGAGAGAGAGTAAATCACAGAACGGGCTCTTTAATTTTCTCTTGAAAAACAAGTCCGGTTCTCAATGTTGTGGTTTGAGGAGGCTCTGTTATTCTATTTCAGGAGAATTTATTACATTATTATCATTCTGGTACAGGAAAACAGTGGAGGAGACATCTCAGGAGACATTGGAGTGGTCGGTGTTTGGGGACAGGAGCATCCTCAGGGCTGGCACCCCCATGGCCCAGGTGCTGTTCCTGAGCCGGGTGAAGCTCAGAGCTGCTCTCTCTGCCCTCTTTATTCCACATTTTGCCTCTTCCCTCCCATCAGAGCCCCAGGAGAGCCCAGGGGATGTTGGTGAGCACGCTCAGAAAAAGGGGAGCAGCAGCTGGATTGACCTGGAATTTGGATTCACTCTGGTCCCACCAAAGCCAGAGCCTGAAATTGCTGCAGTCCAGGCACTGCTTCAGCAAAGCTGATTTGCTGCTCAAAAATCCCTCATCATTTCAATTTTTCCCCCCTAAAGTTTGCCCTATTTAATAAATTCTTTATTGTTTCTTTGAATTAATTTGAAGCTCTCCTGTGCACTGAGCAGCATTTGGAAGGTGTTGATCCCTGCTGGATCAGTGCATCCTCTCCAAAAAGCTTTTTGTGAATTTTTCCCATCTCATTTGAGGCCAGTGAGGAGAATCCCCCTCAAAAGGAGCAGTTCCATGTTTGCCCTAAAGTTTGCCCTATTTAATAAATTCTTCATTGTTTCATTGAATTAATTGGAAGCTCTCCTGTGCACAAAAAAGCATTTTGAAGGTGTTGATCCCTGCTGGATCAGTGCATCCTCTCCAAAAAGCTTTTTGTGAATTTTTCCCTTCTGATTTGAGGCCAGTGAGGAGAATCCCCCTCCAAAGGAGCAGTTCCATGTTTGCTGCATGGACACCAAACCCGATTCCTTACAGCTGTAAATTTCCATTTGCCATCACCCATTTTCCAAAAGGAAGTAGATTGTGAGCCTGGAAAGATTTATAGCTCCATTCTAAAATATCCATCATTTTAAACCCAGCCCTGCTGCTCACATCCACTGAACTGCCCTAGAT
This sequence comes from Myioborus miniatus, assembly GCA_035222195.1. Lineage (NCBI taxonomy): Eukaryota > Metazoa > Chordata > Aves > Passeriformes > Parulidae > Myioborus > Myioborus miniatus. Next base: position 1,775,224 of record JAWWEB010000060.1, read on the forward strand.
AGACTGCTAAAGTACTTAAAAATGATAAAAAAAATACTTTACAATATATCCAGATACTCCAAGCCCTTTTGTGGGGCATGGACAAACCCAGAGCCGTATTTCATAAAACTTATTTACATTTCAACTCTTTATGTCCTTTTCCATGGCTCTGCATTGCCAAAGCTTTTCTTTATTATTATTTTTATTTTTTTATTTTATTTTTTGCAGAAATAGAAATTTTCCTTGCTGTGACATCACTGCTTGTCCTCAGGAGCACCCCCCACCCTCACAAGATCTGACCTCAGGTGTTGGATTTTTCACTTTTTTTTGGATGGAACCATTCTTGCAAAACCCAAAGATTTACAGGCTGGGAAAGGTTTGTAACGATCCCAGATTTAAGGGTGGGACTTTCCAAACAGTCCCAGCCTTGAGAGTTTGAACTCCATTACCCAGCAGCTTTTTCAAAGCTCCACCCTGGAGCTGGGTGAAATTATTCTGGTGGTGTGGAGAGCGTATTTACCTAATGTCAAATATTAAACATTGCTGCCCATTCAAATATAGGCCCTCATTATGTTTGGCCTGGTGGAAATGTGCAGGAGAGAAGGAGAAATTCCCTTTTCCAGGCCTCTGGATTTGGCAGAGGGGCTGGCACTGATTTTTGGTGCCTTTTTGTGAGTTAGGAGCTCTTTTTTGAGGAGATAAGTCCCATCCGAATGGAAATGTGCAGGAGAGAAGAAGAAATTCCATTTTCAGGGCTCTGGAGTTTGGTGGAAGTCGGGAACTGATTTTTGGTGTCTATCTGTGGGTTAGGAGCTCATTTTTGGGGAACTGAGGCCCATCCTGGTGGAAATGTGCAGGAGAGAAGGAGAAATTCAATTTTCCAGGCCTCTGGAGTTTGGCAGTGGGGCTGGAGCTGATTTTTGGTGGCTTTTTGTATGTAAAGAACTCCTTTTTGGGGAGCTGAGAACCATTCTGGTGGAAATGTGCAGGAGAGAAGGAGAAAGTCCCTTTTCCAGGCCTCTGGATTTGGCAGAGGGGCTGGCACTGATTTTTGGTGGCTTTTTGTGGGTAAGGAGCTCCTTTTGGGGAGCTGAGGCCCATCCTGGTGGAAATGTGCAGGAGAGAAGGAGAAAATCTCTTTACCGAGATTCTGGAGCTCAGTTTAGGGACTGGAACTGATTTTTGGTGCCTTTTTGTGAGTTAGGAGCTCATTTTTGAGGAGATAAGTCCCATCCGAATGGAAATGTGCAGGAGAAAAGGAGAAATTCCATTTTCAGGGCTCTGGAGTTTGGTGGAAGTCTAGAACTGATTTTTGGTGTCTATCTGTGGGTTAGGAGCTCATTTTTGGGGAACTGAGGCCCATCCTGGTGGAAATGTGCAGGAGAGAAGGAGAAATTCAATTTTCCAGGCCTCTGGAGTTTGGCAGTGGGGCTGGAGCTGATTTTTGGTGGCTTTTTGTATGTAAAGAACTCCTTTTTGGGGAGCTGAGAACCATTCTGGTGGAAATGTGCAGGAGAGAAGGAGAAAGTCCCTTTTCCAGGCCTCTGGATTTGGCAGAGGGGCTGGCACTGATTTTTGGTGGCTTTTTGTGGGTAAGGAGCTCCTTTTGGGGAGCTGAGGCCCATCCTGGTGGAAATGTGCAGGAGAGAAGGAGAAAATCTCTTTACCGAGATTCTGGAGCTCAGTTTAGGGACTGGAACTGATTTTTGGTGCCTTTTTGTGAGTTAGGAGCTCATTTTTGAGGACATAAGTCCCATCCGAATGGAAATGTGCAGGAAAAAAGGAGAAATTCTCTTTTCCAGGCCTCTGGAGGCCCAATTTAATTTTAATTCTCCCGAATTAAAAGATTCAGCTCTAAATCTTTGCCGGTTTAAAATGAGATTACTCCCAGTGCTTTAATGAATATTCCTCCTTCTCACTCCTCCTTTTTGAGGGCAGAGAGGCAAAGGGAGAGGGAGGTGTGGGACAGGATATTCCAGAGCAGGGTGGCATTGGATGGCAGGAATTGGTCCCTGCTCCTTCCAGTGATGTAAATTTTATACTGTGGTAGTCACTGTAACATTTTATCCCAGGAAAATGGCAAAAGTTGTAATTGCCAAGTCTCCTTAACTTGAAATCAGTTTGAGGTCTTTCCCTGGCCAAATTGAGGGGAAAAGAGGAGGAATTCTTTTCATATGTACTGATTTTGTACACTCTTAGTGGGCAATACCAAGATGAAAACCAAATTAAATCATCACCTCTGAATCATCTTTGAAGGTTTAAAATGGGATTACTCCCAGTGCTTTAATGAATATTCCTCCTCTTTGAGGGCAGAGGGGCAAAGGGAGAGGGAGGTGTGGGGCTGGATATTCCAGAGCAGGGTGGCATTGGATGGCAGGAGTGGGTCCATGCTCTTTTCAGTGATGTAAATTTTATATTGTGATAGTCACTATAACATTTTTTCCAGGAAGATGGCATAAATTGTAATTGCCAAGTCTCCCTAGCTTGAAATGAGTTTAAGGTGTTTACCTGGCCACATTGAGGGGAAAAGAGGAGGAATTCTTTTCCTATATAATGATCTTGTACACTGTTAGTGGGCCATACCTAGGTGAAAACCAAATTAAAAGCATCAGCTGTGAATCCTCTTTTAAAATGAGATTACTCCCAGTGCTTTAATGAATATTCCTCACTCCTCCTTTTTGAAGGGAGATGGGGATGTGGGGCTGGATGTTCCAGAGCAGTTGGGTGGCTCTGGATGGCAGCAGTGGGTCCCTGGTGCCACCGTGGGCCATGGTGGCTCTTAGGGCCCAGCGTTGGCCGAGGTCGCCCCGGTTCATCTGCTTTATACATTGGGAGCCTTCTCCTCGTTACTTGCCAAACAAACCTTTTTATTTTTGCACACGTTTATGTTGATTTTGTGGTTTCTGAAATTGGATTCTGTCTCCTACGGGCCCGAGTTTCCACGGCAACCCCCGGCCCTTATCTGCTGCTGCTGTTTGGCAGACAGACAACAAGGCCTTTCAGTTTACTTCTGCCATTTTTCCCTTAATATTATTTTCTTTAAAAACCCTTTTTTTTCCCCCTTCTTCAGCGTGTTCTTTTTCTTTCTCTTTTTTTTTTTTTTCCTTTCCCTCCCTTGCCCTTTTTATATTATTTTTACTTTCCCCAACCCCTGTCATTTAGCAATCACATAATTAATTGAGCACATCCTGTGCCACACGGGGCTGCCACGACTTTGAAGTCCCAATAGATCATTTTATGGAGCCCTGGGTACCATTTTTTCCGAGGCAGCACCAGGCGCCAGCTCGAGGCCTTGTGGAATTCAGCATATCCTACTCCAGGTATGATAAAGAAACCTTGGCACCTTCTGTTTGTTTTTACTAATTTCCTTTCCAAACTGCCTTTTCAATATAGAGGAAAGACCTCAGGACTTAAAGTTTGTTATTTTCTCTCCAAAGTTAGTCCCTGTTCCCCCCCTGGCTCCCTCCCTCCCTTCCTTTAAACCAGACTGAACTGCTTCTTCTCTCTCCATGCTAAATTTGCTTTTTTTCCCCTTTTTTCTTTTCTTCAGGAAAGCGTGCTCTGATTTAGCATCACGGAGCTGGGAGCTGTTACTGATCCTGCAGCAGCAGCCAGGCAAAAAGAGCCTGACAGGCTCTATTAACCCTTAAAAACAATAAATGATCTCATCAGCCCCTCAAGACAGAAGAAGAAATAAGAATGCAATCATTGACTTGGGGGAGGGAACAAGGCTTTGGGGGATTGATGCTGAAATCCATCCCCAAAGCCCCTGGTGCTGGAATTAACCAAGAGGGGCTGAGTTTCTCTGAGCTGAAAGCATTGAAAAAGGAGAATATGGATGCACAGACATAGCAGAACTTGTATTTATATATATTAATAGATATTATATAAATTTATTTATATACTAATTAATAGAAATGCCCTATATTTGGATTTATATATTAATATATATTATATAAATTTATTTAGATATTCATTAATATAAATGATTTATATTTGGATTTATATGTTAATATATATTATATGAATTTATCTAGATATTCATTAATATAAATAAGTTATATCTGTATTTATATATTAATATATATTATATAAATTTATCTAGATATTCATTAATATAAATAAGTCATATTTGGATTTATATATTAATATATATTATATAAATTTATCTAGATATTCATTAATATAAATAAGTTATATCTGTATTTATATATTTATATATATTATCTAAATTTATTTATGTATTAATTAATATAAATAAGTTATATTTGTATTTATGTATTATTATATATACTATATAAATTTATCGAGATATTCATTAATATAAATAATTATTTTTGTAGTTATATTAATTATATAAAATTTATATATATGTTAATTATGTTTTTATATATATTTATGTAGCTATTTATGTGAAGAACAGAGAGAAGACAGAAGTTGAGTGGAAAACATCTTAGAGTGAAAAATAATTGAACCTGCACCACGTGGCCTCCTGTGTTTGGAACAAAGGGCTGCAAAACTCCCAAAAAACTCTTTAAATCTGAGAACCTGAGTCAGGAACTTCTGGAGATGCATTGAAAATTGTTAATTTTCTTGTATTTTTAGCACTTTTGGAAGAGACAAACAGCATCACTTGGGGTGGTTTTCTAGAATTGTGCAGAATGATTCTCTTCCCTCTGGAATGATGGGAATTCTGTGGCACTGGAAAGAAGAGAAATGTGATTTTTTTTTTTTTTGTACAGATATTTCAAGCCAGCTCCTGACATCTGATGGGAAATCCCATTCCTGCCTGTGAATCCTTAAAAACATTTCAAAATCCTGTAGGAAAAAAAAAAAATCATCTTATTCTCCATGAAATTCTGAGCAGTTTAAAGATGATTTCTGGGTGTATTTATGGTTCATTTTATAGAACTTTAATTTCATGGCTGCTTGGGGTCCCATTCAAAATCCCACGTTGGAAATGAAAAATTTCCATTGTTTCTGATGGGGTTTGGATGAGGCAGTGGAGAAACTTTCAGAGGGACTAAAAATGGGAATCGATTCATTCCAGAACCCCTGAGGTTCATTTTAAAATCTTGTGAGCAGGAATTGCTCTGCCTGTGGGGCAAACTCCTGGAATTCCTTGTCTTGTGCCTTGTATTTTCATCCTGAGAGGATAAACTGGCAGGAAAATCCTCATTTTATATTCAAATGCTCTTCAAAATGATGCCAGTAGGAAAAAGGGTGAATTGAAGAGGGCTGGAATTAATAGTGATCTCCAGTCATTCATAATCCTCTAAAATCTGCTTTATATACTGAATATTTGATTCAAATTAGGAGAGTAATTAGCAAGCAGCGTTCAAATTAAGAGAGCATAAAGTTCAATATATTCAATATAAAGTTCAGCATAAAGTTCAATATATATTGAATATATATATTCAATATATTCTTCACTTTTAGTGAATGTGTGAGTTTTCCAGAAGGGAAGGGAGAAAAAAGGGAGAGAGGCAGAAAACTGGAATAACTCACACTAAATATCTGTCTAAAACAGCCAGAATGACAAATATAAAAATATCTAAAATATAAAAATATAAAATATTTAATGGAATCATCAAATATTCACTATATAAAGCAGATTTTAGAGGATTATGAATGACTGGAGATCACTATTAATTCCAGCCCTCTTCAATTCACTCTCCTAATTTGAATCCTTTGTAGGATGACAAAAATAATTCCAGATTTGCTTTCAAATTTCTTTTTAATTTATTTTTTTTCCCTGAGATGAATATAGGATCCTTTAGAAAGAAAAAAATTCCTGAATTTTGAAGCATTTCTGTGTCAAAGCAATGACCGTGTTGATAATTTTAATTTTTTTATTTCTCAGTTTTCATGGTTGGATCTGCAGTGCAATGCCATATTGAAAACTCCAATATTTGGTGAATAAACCATAAAAGAAATGTCATTTTAAAAAGTTTACTCATTCTAAAAGTTGGGTAAATTTTAGATTATTTTGAAGCATTTCTGTGTCAAAGCAATGACCAGTGTTGATAATTTTAATTTTTTTTATTTCTCAGTTGCTGCAGTGCAATGCCATATTGAAAATTTCAATATTTGGTGAATAAATCATAAAAGAAATGTCATTTTAAAAAGTTTACTCATTCTAAAAGTTGAGTAAATTTTAGATTATTTTGAAGCATTTCTGCGTCAAAGCAATGACCGTGTTGATAATTTTGATTTTTTTATTTCTCAGTTTTCATGGTTGGATCTGCAGTGCAATGCAAGATTGAAAACTCCAATATTTGGTGAATAAATCATAAAAGAAATGTCATTTTTTCCCTTCATTTCCAAGCTTTTGGGGCTCTGGGTTGAACAGTTCCAGGGATTCTGTGGAAGGGAGGTTCAGCCTTGGAGAGCAGCTCTGGTCACTCAATTCTCTCTCAATTCTGTGTTCTCCAGGCAGCTCAGCCCCATAAATCAACCCATCCAAACCCATAAACCTGGCCTGGATTTGGACCTAAAAGTTGAGTAAATTTTAGATTATTTTGAAGCATTTCTGCATCAAAGCAATGACTGTGTTGATAATTTTGATTTTTTTATTTCTCAGTTTTCATGGTTGGATCTGCAGTGCAATGCAAGATGGAAAACTCCAATATTTGGTGAATAAATCATAAAAGAAATGTCATTTTTTCCCTTCATTTCCAAGCTTTTGGGGCTCT
>JAWWEB010000060.1:1784847-1796451 GCA_035222195.1 Myioborus miniatus
CATCCATCCATCCATCATCCATCCATCCATCCATCCATCATCCATCCATCCATCCATCCATCATCCATCCATCCATCCATCCATCATCCATCCATCCATCCATCCATCATCCATCATCCATCATCCATCATCCATCCATCCATCCATCCATCCCTCCATCCCTCCATCCGTCCATCCCTCCATCCCTCCATCCTTTTTGTCTGGAGCTGTGTAAAACAGCACCGTGAGTGATTTCCATCTGGCAGCTCCTGCCTCCAACCAGCCTGTGTCTCTACCCACAAATAACTCCCCAATAATTAAATTGTCCGGGTTTTGATCTTGCTCACAGGAGCAGAGCAATTTCCATTCCCTCCTGGATTGCCTTATCCTGCAAGGTTATGATTCAAGCCTTCCCTTCTGCTCTGATATGATTCTTCCAGACCTGGGGCCTGATAGGGCCCTGCACAGCACCAGGCCTCTGTTTTCTCTGTAAATACAGCCTACAAAATTTCAACAAGTCAGCCCTTGTGTGCCACACCGGGAGATTGATGACAAACCACATTATTTTTCCCCTCCATAGAACTGCCCACAATTACAGCAGGGCTGTCTCCAAACACTGCTCTGTTTTTGTCCAGCAGGGAAAGGGCAGCAGCACGGGCTGGAGCCAACACTGAGCAGCATTATTGGGGCAAAATGCCCTTTTCTTCCCTCTTTTTTCCCTCTACCCATGATAAAATATTGGAGCTGATTCTGCCACGTGGGTTTGTGCAAAGCCATGAACCCACCAGCACAGGTTATCTCAATACCAAGGGAAGGAAAGGAGAGGCTTGGAAAAAATTCCCCTGAGCTGCTCCAGGGATGCTGAGGCTGCTCCCAAACCTGGGAAATTGGAGAAATTTGGATTATTGGTGGTTCTTGGAGATTTGGTTTGTACCATGCTGCAGGTTGATCCAAAACTCCCTGTTTTCTGTTGGCCTTGTGTTTGATAATTCAGAGAATTAAAAATCCAGCAGAGAACGCCAGCACCACACTGTACGATGTCAGGAGTGAACAGGTTGCAAAAATAAATTAAAAAGGTAATAAAAGGCTCCATCTCCTGAAAGAAGAACCAGGATACACTGCTGTTGCCATCCCATCATCCCCAATATCCATTTTTTTAAATCCCTGATTTTTGTCCTGCCATCCCTCCTGCAATTCTTTTGCATCACATAACAAAAATTTGGAAAACAAGAATTGCTGGGTGCTCTGATGATCTTTCCAGAAATCTGCTGATAACTGAATTCCCAGACTCCATGGAGAACTTGGGAGCACCTGAAGAGCAGGGCTCCCTTTCAAGTGCAAAAATAAAAAATCTCCGAGCATCCAACATCTGTCAGAATTGCCCAGTTTGTCACGAGGCTGCTGCAGGCTCATCCATCATCCTGCCACGCCACTGGAAATGGTGCTGAAAAGATCCAAGTCATTGCCTCCAAAAATGTTTGCTTTATCTCTGGGCACCTTCAAATCTTCCAGGGGAGCCCTGAAATCTCTGCTCTCCCCGCTCATTGTTTATAAAATCTGTTTAATTTGGGTGGTTTGTGTATGAAATGAGGGGGGTTGAGGTTTTTTTTTCCTTCCTGCAGGGGCGTTTCTGGTCAGAACATGGATGTGCAGCAGATTTCAGTGATAAAGAACCCTCTTGTGTTAAGTTTATCCCATGAAACTTTCATTATTTTCTGCTAATTCCATTTTTTGTTGGCTTTTTTTTTACTTATTTACTTAGATCTCCAAATAAATGGTGACATTCCAGGAGGTACAGAATATTCAGACCACTGTAGGTAAGAAATTAATGGCTTCATTCTTCAATTCTGGCACCTATTTTACCAATATTTAGCCCAAAAAAATGGAGTTTCCAATGAGACCAGTTTAGTCAATCTGATTTTTAGGGGCACAAAATAGAATTTCTACAGTTTCTGTAGAAAATTCTATTTTGTAGAATTTTCTACAGAAAAATGTCTGTAAAATTCACAGAATGTCTGTAAAAAATTTTTATGTGCATTTCTCTCATTGGTACCTCAAATTTTCTCAATAATTTCTATGAGACTGTTGTGCCTTCTAAAGCTTATGTAGCTGTAGGAAAGATATACAAATTCCTGAAAAAAAAATCTAAAATTCTTCTGGAATTGCAAATTGTCTCTGCTTTTGTTGTTTGAAGCGAAATCATTCTAAAAACTTAATTCTTCCTTGGAATTTCAGATCAGAAAATTCTGGAAAATGAAACGAGGCCTTGGGGTTTCAGCAAGAGATGAACCAGAATTCAAACAGAAATTTCCAAATTCTCTGTGATTTTCTGGGATATCAAAGCAGATTGGAGAATAAAATGAAATGTGACTGTGATGCTGATATTCACCCCAGGAATTTTAGATAATTTTAATTCTAGAGAAGTGTTAAAAATCCAAGATTTGGCTCTAGGAGGAAAACAAATCATCAGCAACTCGGCTGAATGCAAATTGAGTTTTTCACAGTTCCCTGGGCAGGGAATGGGAAGGATTTTGGAGGAGTTTTGGCAGGGAAGGAGGATAAAGAGCATTGGGCCGATGCCTCCAGTGGCTCTGAGAATCCCACCAGCTTTCCATGAGATTTCTGCCACCTCTGTGGAAAATGTGAACAGTTTAATCCTGGGAGCAAGAGGGATCCAGGATGGAGCTGGCAGCACTGGAAACCCTCTGTGGAGAACTCAGAAATTGTAGCAAACACAAATCAATTTAATTTAGGGCTTTTTTTTTCCAATCCTAATTTAAATTTAATTTTTTGTTGTTTATTTTTTAGCAAATGATCAGTTAAGAACATCTTGATCAATCTGTGAGCAGCCTGGGAGTCTCTGCAAGGAGGAGGAGCTCAAGCTGTGGCTTTGCAGGGCACTGAGCTGGGGTCTTGAGGGGAAAACCAGGGAAGAGCAATTTCTTGCCCTTAAATTAAAAAAAAAAAGGGGGGGAAAAAGAATAAAGAAAAAAAATAAAAAAGAAAGGCAGCAATAAAGCAAAAGGCTTTATTGGAGGATGGAGCTGGCAGCACTGGAAACCCCCTGTAGAGAACTCAGGAATTGTAGCCAACAAAATAAGTATAACCTAAGGCTTTTTTAAAAATACTATTTTAAATGTAATTTTTGCATTGTTTATTTTTTAAGAAATGATCAGTTTAGAACATCCTGATCAACCAGACCCTCTGTGAGCAGCCTGGGGTCTTTGCAAGGAGGACGAGCTCAAGCTTTGCAGGGCACTGGGGTGGGGTGGTGAGGGGAAAACCAGGGAAGAGCCATTTCTTACCCTTAAATTTAAAAAAAAGGGGAAAAAAATAAAGAAAAAAAATAAAAAAGAAAGGCAGCAATAAAGCAAAAGGCTTTATTAGAGGATGGAGCTGGCAGCACTGGAAACCCTCTGTAGAGAACTCAGGAATTGTAGCAAACACAAATAAATTTAATTTAGAGGTGTGTTTTTTTAAATACTAATTTAAAATTGATTTTTTTGTTGTTTATTTTTTAGCAAATGATCAGTTTAGAACATCTTGATCAATCTGTGAGCAGCCTGGGAGTCTTTGCAAGGAGGAGGAGCTCAAGCAGTGGCTTTGAAAGGCACTGAGCTGGGGTGGTGAGATGAAAACCAGGGAAGAGCCATTTCTTACCCTTAAATTAAAAAAAAGGGGGAAAAAAGATAAAGAAAAAAAATGAAAAAAAGAAAAAAAAAAGAAAAAGAAAGGCAGCAATAAAGCAAAAGGCACTTCCTAAAGGTAGCCATTAAATCATTCAACACTCAGCTCCCCCAGGAGCAGAGGGCTCCTCTTTCCTTTCCAGGAGGGGTTTCAGGGGCCATTCCTCATCCCCTGCTCGGTGTCTCCTCCCCGGGCATTGTCCCAGAGCCCATCCAGGGCAGCCCCTCAGCATTCCCTGGCATGGCCTCGGGCCCATGGATCACTGCCCAAAAAGTTTCCAATGGCTCCCCAAAGAGGAGGGCGGAGGGCTCTGCTTTGCTCGTGATAATGTGTTAATGCTCCAAGACCCCCCATCAATCTCCTCCTTGCATCATCATTTGTCAAAGTCACAACACGGGGCTGGAAACAGCAAAAAAAAACCCAATTCAACCCCAAAAAAAAAAAAAAAAAAAGTAGGATGAGATAGAAAACGTGGCTTTGTTTTTTTCGTCCCTCCCATGTGATTTTTCCCCCTTCTCCTTTTCTCTTAATCTCTAAACCATCTGATTGCAGAGAAATGGTAAATAAAGGGTTTGGTTTCTTCAGTTTTTTTGTGTGAGTGCACACGTGCATGGTTTGCTGGACACTTAAAAATGGGAGCTCAGAGCTGGCTGGAGGAGCCTTTGCCACCTCTGCCCAGGGAAATGCTCTCTGGGAGAGGGCTGGTCGCCCTGGCGCTGCTCCCCAGGTTAGTCATCGTTTGGGCTGATCAAATTGGATGGAAAAACACGATGGTATCAAGAGCCCTGATGGCTGAGGGGATTTGTTTTTAATCATCTCTGAGGGAACAATCCCACAGACCACATCAAAATGTTCTCCAGTGCTTGCCTGAAGTGAAAAGAAGTCGTGAGGGAGAAAATCGAACTTGTTTGGATGTTTTATTTCTCTTTTCCTTTTCTTTTTCTCTCTTTCTTTTCTTTTAGGTCTGTTTCAATGTTTTGTTCTCAATTTAATTTTTTCCCCCCAATCATCTCCTTGTCATCCTGATAAAATGGTTCTTTTTAAAAACCTGAAAATCACTGGAATGGGATGTTCAGCTGCTGTTTGTGCAGACACATTTTACTGGTTTTAACCTTGGTCATTCTGTCTTAGATGAGTTCTTGATGTCCAGACAGGGAATTGTGATGGCATTTGAGCCCTGTCCCTCCCTTGTGTTTCTGTTAATAAACACCCATTAGAGCCACCTTGAGAGGCAGGAAGGAAAATAAAGAGATTTCTGCACCAGCATTTAATTGGATCTGCTGGGAAGAGCCAAGACTTTGGACCTGACATTTTAATCATTATCAGCCCAGCCAGAAAGGGATGAAAGAGGTGGGAACTGAAGGGAAAACAAACAGGAATTGATGTGGTGACACCAACCCCAGGTCAGCCCTGCTGTTTTCAGTCAATTATTGTTAAATACATGGACATGGTATTGTTAGACACAAGGGAAGAGTGTTTTATTGTTAAATATTGTTAAATTCATGGATAATTTAGAGCTCCAAGTCTTTCCCAGCCATGCCAGCAGGGTCAGTGAAGTCCCTGAGAATAACAAAGCAAACTGAGATCAGCCCCACACCCCCTGAGCAAATTGAGATCACCCTCTGCCACCCAAAATTGTTCAATACATGGACATGGTATAGTTAAATACAAGGGAAGAGAGTTGTATTGTTAAATTCATGGATAATTTAGAGCTCCAAGTTTTTCCCAGCCATGCCAGCAGTGCCAGTGAAGTCCCTGAGAGCAGCAAAGCAAATTGAGATCAGCCCCAAACCCCCTGGGATGTGCTTGGGGCAGTTTTGGGCGGCAGAACCCAGCCTGCAATGCCAGAATAAGGCAGAATAAACAGAATATTTTTATTGAAGCACTAAGGGATAATGTTGGTAGCCACTACTGGATTCCTAAATCCAGCCAGAGCCTGGAAACTCTTCCAGGGTTGGGGTGAGGAGCTGTGAAACCTCTCCTTTGTTGCACTCTGACATTTGATATGCATTAAACATTAAATATTAAATATTCTGCTACAGGCTGATCGTTCTCCCTGCACTGGAGTGGCTCCGTTGTGCTCCCAGGTTTTATCTCTGGTGTCCCCTTACAGCCTGGATCTGAGCACAGGGCTGGGATTGCTGTCTGTGAGGAGCCCCCGGTGGTGCTGGCAGCATTCCCGAGCCCTGGCATCCTCCCCCAGCCCAATTAGGCTTCACCTCAGGTAACTCTTCAAAAGAAAACTCCCAATAATCAGAACGTGATGGGCGACACGTCAGGAAAAGGCAAAGGAGAGCCTGAGATCCGGCACGGAGCCGCCGTGGAAAATGAGCCAGGGGCTGTTTCCATCGGGGAGCTGGGAGGCTGTGCAAGGGCTGGGGGGAGAGGGGGCTCCCCGGGATGGGATGGGGCTCCTGGGCTAAGGTCTGCTCCTAACAGGATCCTCATGGAGCAGGGTTTGGGTTTCACACCCTGCCGACAGTTTGCTGCAGTGGGTACGGGGAGGATGAGAAGGGACATGTTCATGGGATCTGTCTGGAAAGAAGGGAAATGTTTGTGGGGTCTCTCTGGAAAGAAGGGAAATGTTTGTGGGGTCTCTCTCTGAGGATGAGAAGGAAATGTTTGTGGGATCTCTCTGGAGAGAAGGGAAATGTTTATGGGGTCTCTCTCTGGGAGGATGAGAAGGGAGATGTTTATGGGGTCTCTCTGGAAAGAAGGGAAATGTTTATGGGGTCTCTCTAGGAGGATGAGAAGGGAGATGTTTGTGGGGTTTCTCTCTGAGGATGAGAAGGGAAATATTCGTGGGGTCTCTCTGGGAGGATGAGAAGGGAAATGTTCATGGGGTCTCTCTCTGGGAGTATGAGAATGGAAATCTTTATGGGGTCTCTCTGGAAGGATGAGAAGGGAGATGTTTGTGGGGTCTCTCTGGAGAGGAGAAGGAAAATGTTCATGGGGTTTCTCTGTGAGGATGAGAAGGGAAATGTTTATGGGGTCTCTCTCTGGAGAGGAGAAGGGAAATGTTCATGGGGTCTGTCTCTGGAGAGAAGAGAAATGTTTGTGGGGTCTCTGGAAGGATGAGAAGGGAGATGTTTATGGGATCTCTCTGGAGAGACGGGAAATGTTTATGGGGTCTCTCTGGGAGGATGAGAATGGAAATCTTTATGGGGTCTCTCTGGAAGGATGAGAAGGGAGATGTTTGTGGGGTCTCTCTCTGGAGAGGAGAAGGAAAATGTTCATGGGGCTTCTCTGTGAGGATGAAAAGGGAAATGTTTATGGGGTCTCTCTCTGGAGAGGAGGAGACAAATGTTTATGGGGTCTCTCTGTTGAGGATGAGAAAGGAAATGTTCATGGGGTCTCTCTGGAGAGGAGAAGCAGCCACACGATGCTGCAATGTCCTTTTGGGTTTTCTTCCTTTGTCCCAAATGTGAGTGCAGCTTTTCCTTGTCACAGGGATCCTTTGGGGGTTTGTGGAGCAGGGTGAGGCTCAGGTCCAGCACTCCTGGTTGGGTTCCACACAGGATCCAGAGGGTGAGGGAAAACTGAACCCACAATGGGGGGATTGCTGCATCACCCCATCCTTGTCCTCCACAGGATCCCTGCCAGCCCTCTGGCACTGGGAACACTGGGATGGGGGCAGATCCTGGGCTGATTCCTGCTCCTTCCTCACCCATCCCCATCCTCACATCCCTGAGGAGCCATCCTGCCATGATGGATGGGGTTATTCCACAGGAGCACCAGTGGAAACTGGGCTGGAATCATCCCTCCTCCTCCTCCTCCTCCTCTGATGCCTGTTTAACTGGCTCTTCATTAGGTATGTTTTCTATAAACAGAGATTAAATTTAAAAAAAAAATGACACTGGAAATACTCTGAGGAAAGTGTGTCTCTGGGAGCCAAATGAAACTCCACATAATCCCTCTTCTCTCTGTGAGAAGAGAATAATGTCCTCCAATTAATTATATCGAGGCATATAATTACACACTTACACAGTCAAAGACATTTTGTAGCAGAAACCAGATTGAATGTCAATCCCAGCTTCCAAAACCACACGGAGTTAAAACAAATTTTAGCTCCCATATTGAACTTTTCAAGCCACTTTTATTAATATGTGGAGCGATTATTGTTGACTGGACAAATTATTTGGGATGGAGTTTTTGCTGCTGCACAGAGCTGGCAGTGCAGGATGCCAGACTCCACAGAGAACTGCAGTAAACCAATATATCTGTGCAAAAAAGTATCTGGATTTTCAGAGATTGTTATCAAAAATAGATGCTGAATAATGGCTGGTTTGGCCAAGAACAATATGTGGTGTTCTCACCAAGGGGTTCCTTATTTCCCTGTGGATTTTTGGCCTCCCTGGGCCACTTCCCTCCTCAAATCCATCCCGTGGAGGTGGCAGTGCCAAGTTTGATAGAACCCGTGGCTCCTGTGTGGAGGAGTTGAAAGCACAAGACAAATTATTGGAATTTACTGAGCAACATTTGCACTCTGGGACTGAAAGGGAAGAGCAGCTCCTAAAAAACAGCGTTGAACACGTCACAATTACTAAAAACAATCAAGGCAATTAGAGAAAACTCAGCATTTAGAATATGAATATCCACTCCTGGATACCTATTGGAGAATTCTTTTTTTTCCAGGCAATGTTTGCTGATGGATTTTGATGTCTGAATCAGGATTTCAGGACACAGATTCCTCCTTACAGCATTTGATCCGGCGTGTAAGGAGATATTTTATCACAGCCCTGTAACTATCAACTCCAGCTGATTATTTGCTTCAAGTTAAGCATGAGCTTAACTCCTCTTGCTGGCTCTGACATGGACATTCCCACCAGTATAATATTCCCAATCCCTCCTGTTATTACAGCATTCCCCATAACGGGAACCCCAATATTACCAAGGACTTTGGCAACCTTGGCCAATGTCAACAGAATGGGAGGTGCTATTTCATTAATTTCCCCTGACTTGGGACAAAAATAACTTCATCCATGTCCTGGTTTTGTGTTTCAACCTCCAGGAGAACGATTTTCTTAAAAAATAAAGAAATTGGTTACTTTATACCCCGGCTGGTTACATTAGACTGTAATTTCACAAGGCATCAGTGATTCCAGGGGCTGATTTTCTGACAGGCAGAAAAAAAATGACCACACATTTGCGAGCATCAGTAGTCACCTCTCCTCATGCATAAAGCACACGGACACATTTTTGGCCGCCGGGGTTTGAGCAGCAGAGCAGGGGAAGGAAGAGGCAGAGTTTGGGTGTTTTGGGCTCCTGATGATGAACGGGGGATCCCAGAGTGAGGACAGAAAAATGGGTCCCCACGGGGCAGGGCAAGATCTCCTCTAATAACAGAATGAGTGAGCAAATCAGGGCAAGCACGGCTTTCCTGCTGAGGGGAGGGACCACAAAAAATGGGAGGGAAACAGGTGAGGGAGGGAGAATTCATTGCCCAGGTAGAGCTGGGTGTCAGCGTATTTATGGTTTGGTCTTTCCTGTATCTCCTCAGCTCCTCCTTAATCTGATTTGGGGGTTTGGTCTTTTTTTTTGGTGTTTGGTGAGGGGTTAAAATGAACCCTCAGCTCCTGTTTAAGCTGGATTTGGGGGTTTGGTCTTTTATTTTTATGGTCTTTGGTGAGGGGTTAAAATGAACCCTCAGGTCCTCCTTTAATTGGATTTGGGGGTTTGGTCTTTTATTTTTTGGTGTTTGGTGACGGGTGAAAATGAACCCTCAAGTCCTCCTTAAACTGGATTTGGGGATTTGGTCTTTCCTTTTTTTAGTGCTTGGTGAGGGGTTAAAATGAACCCTCCCAAACCCTTCTGTTGTAAATCTGTAGCAACACAAATGTTTAAAATCCCCGTGTAATAAAGGCCACGTGCGCGACCCCGAAACTTTTTGCAACAAATGATTTTCCATTTTTTATTTTTTTATATTTTATTGTTATGATTTTTTTTAATGCTGAACAATCAGCAATAACACCACAATCACATGTTTGAAGCTGGTATTAATAATTTTACAGCCAGTAAACACCTGAAACCTCTCCTCTTCCTCTCTTTATTGGCTCCCTGGATTTTTATGAGTGTATTGCTGCACATAACACAGAGCAGGGTGTTGCCATGTTGGGAAAGACCAGGTGCCCATCTGTTTCAAAATCATTCCTAAAATTAGGCTTGAAAGGCTTGAAAATCATGTGGGGTTGAATTTTGACCCAGTTTTGCTCCCTGACCTCCACTTTGATATGAAGGCAAAGCAGTTTGACAAACTGCATCCTAAGTTTTGGCTCTGTGAAGGATCCAGGAGAAAAGAGTGAGAGGGAGGAAAAGAATTCCTTAGCTTTACTTAGGGTGCTGAGAGAGGGTTGGGCATTGTTTGGGGTCACCCTTTTCCTTTTCATTGTTTGGGGTCACCCCTTTTCCTTTTCATTGTTTGGGGTCACCCTTTCCCCTTTCATTGTCTGGGGTCACCCTTTCCTTTTCATTGTTTGGGGTTCCCTTTCCATTGTTTGGGGTCACCCTTTTCCTTTTCATTGTTTGGGGTTCCCTTTCCATTGTTTGGGGTCACCCTTTCCCTTGGGACTGTCCGTCCCTGTGGATGTGGGAATGTCCAAGGCCAGGCTGGGCAGGGCCTGGAGGGGCCTGGGCTCATGGAAGGTGTCCCTGCCATGGAACGAGTGGAAGGAGATGGGATTTAAGGTCCTGTTCCCAGCCCAAACCATTCCATGAGTCCAAGATCTCTTTCAGCCACCGTGGCAGAGAGGAAGGGCTGGCTGGGGTTTGCTTGGCCTGAAGGACGTGTCCAAGCCTGTCCCTGCTCCACGAGGGTCAAAGCTCATCCAAACCCTTTGCTGACCATGGATTCCCCCCAAAAACCAGGACTAGTGAGGGCTCAGAACGGCTTTTGAAGGCCAATTCACCCATGTCTCCCATGCCCTTTCCATGGAACATACAGACATAAACATATAAATGTGTATTAAATGTGTATTAAATATAATGTGTGCTAAAACGAAGGCTGTGACAGAGGGGAGAATTAAACCCAGGTCTCTCAAATCCCAAGTTAACTTTAACTGCTGGATTATTTTCCTCTCTCGTGTGAATGCTGCCTGTGCACATTGTGTACAAATAGGAGAGAGGTTTACTGGAGGAATAACCTCAGCCACAATAATCCACGTGTGCACACGGATGGAAATACACATACTCTCAATAGCAGCCTGCGAAAGCGTCGCCTCATAAAAACTCTCTGAACACTCAGTAAATTCTGGGCCAGATTTCAACTCGTGTTCCTGAGATAAGGACCAGAGGGAGGAGGAAGAACCAGACAGCAGCAATCCTTTCATCCCCCTGGCCACAGCTGGTGGGGCCGCTCCTTTCAGCAGATGGGAATAAAAATAGATATATTTACAATTTACAATTGCAGTTGGATGGAGAAAGAAGCAGCAGTGAACACAGAGCAGTCGTTTGCTAAACCCATAATAGTGGGGATTATGCAGCGCTGCTGCTACAATAACATTCGTTTGCTGTCAGCGCTCCTGTGTGAAAACAAATTAGCTGGATGATTAATGAACATCCCCAGCAGCATGTGGATTCTCCTCGGTGATGCTCCAGCCCGGTGAGGAGCGTGCTGCTCTGGGCTGTCCCTGCTCTTTGTGCTGTGCTGTCCCCTCTGCACACCTGGCTGCCCCTGGCTAAGGGGGGGCCTGGCTCTTTTTAGGGGATTTTAGGGCCCCTCAATTTAGGGAGGACATTGAGATGGTTGAGGGCATCCAGAGGAGGCTGGAGAGGGGCTGGGAACACAAAAACCCTGTGAGGAACCCCTAAGGGAGCTGGGGGTGCTCAGCTGGAGAAAAGGAGACTCAGGGCTGCCCCCATCACCCTGCAGCTCCTGAAAGGTGCCTGTGCTCAGCTGGGGCTGGGCTCTGTCTGCAGCAGCACTGACACAACCAGAGCACA
>JAWWEB010000060.1:1821391-1837549 GCA_035222195.1 Myioborus miniatus
TGTGTTACATTTTAAACCCTAAAAACTCTTCTTTGGACCCCTTCTGCCAAGCTGGCAGGGTCTGCTTTGACCCTTGGGCCTGCCTGCAAGCAGAGGGTCTTGTTTCATCAAGAGAAGATTACCTTCAGCCGGCCACACCATTGTTTTCCAGTTGTTCAGTAACTCAGGGATCTCAAGACTTGCTTTCATTTCAATCTTGCTTATAGTTTCTATATTCTCAAAAACTTTCGCCAAGCAATCATATTTATAAGGCTTTCCTGTTTCATCTACTCCAACACCCCTCTGCAGTGGAAATCTGTGCAGGGCAGGGACATTTATGACTTGTGGTGGGATGCTGGACAGCACCAACATCCCCTGGGCAGGGAGGGCATCCCAGCCCCTTCCCTCACCCTGTCCCTGCTGCAGGAACCACTCCTGGGTGTCTCTGGACCTTGCAGCTCAGGAACAGCCTGCAGCGGCCCTGGCCCTTGATTTACACAGTGCTGCTTCTATCACTGCTTAACTCATCCCCGTGCATCCACTGCAGAGCCCATTTTCCTGCCTGGAATTTCATTCCTGGCTAAGGAACGGCAGGAGAAGCTTCATTACTGCCTGTCTTGAGGCAGGAGAAGAGCCTATTTTGGAGCTGGTGTTTTGCAGGTCATTAATCCCAGCCCTGGATGGGAGCCTTTAGCTTTTGACCTCCCCTGTGACCGAGTTATTTACTGCAGACGACAAATGGTTATTTTTCAAGAGTTGTTTTCAAAAGGTTTTTTCCCCATTTTGGAGTCTTTGTGGGGCATTGTAGGAGCCCTCATGGTTCCCCTGTCTCGTATCCTTAATCCACCCTGAAAGATATACAGGGCACTTTAGGAATGACTCATGCCAGGGTAAGAGGATGGTTATGCAATATCCACATTATTCCCATTATTTCTTGGATGCCTCAGTCTCATAACTCTGCGTGGTCTTAATAGTGAGGGGGAATTTGAGCTGCATAACATCCACAGAAAATCTCCAAGAGTTTACTGATACAGTTCCCAAATCCAGTCCGTGTCCATGATCAGCACTAAAAATGGGCAGAAAATCGAATATTTAGGGTTGAAAATTGGATATTTATTGTGATTTATTGCACGTGTAAGTGTATCCTGCTACAAATGAACACGGCTTCATTAAATCAGGATTTTGAAGTGACTCTCTGGCAGGACTGATAATTGGTGTCAGCAGATAAAGGGGTGAATTCTGTTCTGAAAAATTACTGAGGAGGTTGGGAGCTGAATCCCACCAGCCCAGGAGCTGCTCCTTCAGAGGGAAGGGGGAAACTGGGAGCAGGGAGATAAGGAACAACCAGCCCAAGATGAAATTCCCATGGGAAGGAAGCAGGAGGAGATCCATGCACACCAATGGTCAGTTCTCCCTCATTTTCCACCTCTTTGGTTGTGCCAGTCCATGTCCATAGCTGTAGGTGTTCTACAGAGCCAGGACAGCTTTCCTGGGGCTGGAACAACCCCTGCACTGCTCAGACAATGCTCAGCCAAGCTCAGGACAGAGCGAAAATTAAAGAGGACGAGGTGACAAACACAAAGTCCCCCCAAATGATACTCCCAGCTTAAATTTCCATGGCTTGATCTGTGTTTTGGCCGAGCAGGGAAGGCCTCCACGGTGGCGTGTTGGTTTAGTGGTTGGAGGATGACATAAAATAAAAGGCCTGGGTTCAAAGGGCCTGGCTGTTTACGGGAATCCCACCCCCCGAGCCCTGGCAGGAGCGTCCTGGATTACTCATCCGCATTAACTCCGTGCATAAACATTTCCCTGTCGAGCCTAAGGTCGAGCTGAACAGCCCCTGACAAGGGGAAAAAAAAAAAAAAAAAAAAAAAAATCCATGTTCAAAAATAAACACGACACAGGTCTGAATTAGGGGCTTGTTCCTTACAAAGGAAGATGTATTTACACAAGGGCAGCTCGTCAGGACGTGTTGGTTTTCCAAAGGAGAGAGCTGAGCAGGGATCTGAATATCACTTGAAGAGGGAGGGTTTGAGCAGTGCCAGCTGTGCAGGGCAGCAGTTTGGGAATGGCTTTGGAGCTCCGTGGTGAGCTCAGGAGGAGAAGGAGCTGGCACGCAGGGCAGGATTCACTGGGAAAGCGATCTCACGCTCTAACGACAGGAACATCTCCAGCCCCATGTCCAGCGTCCTGAATCACTGCCATCCACTGAATTTCCATGATGTCAAGCAAGTGGGAAGGAAAATAGGCTGGAGTTAAATAGAGGATGGGAGATGCAGCAAAATCGTGGTGGATTTGGGGCGTTTTTTTTGGCTTTCCCCAGCGAAGGTGGCGGCGCATTTAAAAGTAAGAATTGAAAGAGAAACTCAGCTCGTGATGATGAATGGTCAGGAATTGTACTTGGGAGCAGCCCCAGCACGGTTAATAGATGTTATAAATGTCTGCATCCAGCACAGGAGGTGAAAGCAGGGTAAGGGGCATTGATGGGAAATGAAATTCCCAGCAGAAGTGTCAGGGTGTTTGTGTTTCAGGTATGGAGACACCTCTGTCCTACAAACTGCAACTCATCAACAGGAATTAATTAGGAAGAAATCATTCCCTGGAAGGGTGGGGAGGCCTTGGCACAGATTCCCAGAGAGGCTGTGGCTGCCCCTGGATCCCTGGAAATGTCCAAGGCCAGGCAGGAGCACCCTGGGATGGTGGAAGGTGTCCCTGCCCATGGCAGGGGTGGCATTTTAAGGATGATCTTTAAGGTCCCTCCCAACCCAGCCCATTCTGTGATTCCATGATAATTTCTGTAGCAAATAAATCTGAAAGAGCAGAGAATTCTCTTTGCAGTGCAGTACAAGAACCACACATTTTAAATCTGTTTTACAGTTCAGCAGCACTGGGACATCATTTCCATTTTCCTCTTTGATTTTGTGACAAATTTTGAATTTTTTCTTTTTAAAAGCTGAAAAATGCTGATACTCTGGAGACAAACCGTTGTCTTTGACAACTTAGGATATTCCTAAAAAATTTGGCAAGACCATCACTAAACCCTTGGCTCTATCCACAGGCTGGACAGGATTAGCATCTCAAATGCTGCTCACACCATCATCTTCTGGGCATAACAATGACAATAAAGAAAGAAATTCCAATAAAACTGGAAAAAAAAATCTCATTTCATAAGGATTCTGTCTAACCTTCAGCTGGAAACGAGATGACAAATAGGCCAGCAAGGCCAACTAGGATTTTTTTGGGGTATTGATTTAAAGCAGAGAAGCCACAGTCGGTAGTTTATCAATTCCAGTGGAAACCAAGGATCATGGAACTAAAAGGTATTAATCACTGTGGATTACAGAACCCAAGGCTTCTATTAATTTCCCTGCCAGTTTCGTTATCTTCTCAGATTTTCCTGTCATTTCTTTAAGGCTTCCCTTGTAAATTTTGCATTTTGAGCTGCGAGGGGCCATTAGAGGATGGCAGGAGTCCTGTGCTGTTCCAGTAATGAATTCTCAGGTTACCCCCGGCTTTTCCTGTGCAAACAAACTGAAGCCACACACAATTATCCCTCAGCTGCCCAGGCAGACATTCCCGAGGAGGATCTTCTATTTTTAATCCAGCTATTGGAATAAACTGGGGAAGGCTCCCAGGCTTTGCAGCCCCTTGTTTGGGCTGAAAATAAAACATCAGCAGTGCAAACGCATGTTGGGTGCATTATCCATGGAAATAATAATTTGGGGGTTGTTAGAGTTGGGATTTCAAGAGTTGGGGCACACCATGGAGGTAGAAATCTTCCATTTCTACACAAATCACTGGTTTCAGTGAAAACTCCAGGGATTTATATCAGAACAATGAGAAGGTTCCCGTCCCACCCTTCCCTGATTAATTCACTCAACACAAGTTGTGTTTTCAAGCTTCTTTCTACAACCATCACAAATAAAACTGAAATTCCCATTCCAAAAAAACCTCTTGAATCACAGAATCATGGAATGGTTTGGGTTGGAAGGAACCTTAAAGCCCATTTTGTTCCATCCCTGCCATGGCAGGGACACCTTCCACTATCCCAGGTTGCTCCAAGCCCTGTCCAGCCTGGCCTTGGGCACCTCCAGGGATGCCCATGGTTGTCACTGGAATTCCCTAAAAGTTTTCACCCACATGGATTCAACCCCATCCATTCCATTTAAAGCAATCACTGGTTCCCCAGTGTTGGCTCTGCAGCCCTTAAAAATGAAGAAATGCCCTTTAAAAACAGGAATTATTGTTGGAGATGTTATTACATTTAACATTCCACGCCATTTCCCTTTGCAGGTTGTACTAAGGCAAAACCAACACATTTTCTCAGTTTGTTTTGATTGTTTTTACTTTAGCTTTGCAGTTCAGCAGCTTCTTCAAGCTCTGTTTGCAGAACAGAGTTCCTTATTCATCAGTGGCAACATTTTCCCTTTGTTTTATTCTCCTCTAGCCAGGAACATAATCCAGTCATGATGTTCAGCAAGGTGACAGCATCAATATTTCATGAGAAGTAAAGAGGGATCAAAACTAGTCCCTAACTTATGTATGGGGCAGGAGGAGGGGAAAGGAGGAGATGCAGGAAGATTTTCTTTGGTTTTATGCAGATTTTCTTTCATTTTACACAGAATTTCTTTGATTTTATGCAGAGCTTCCTTGATTTTGTGCAGAATTTTGCAATTTTAGTAAGAACCTACTCCCAGCTGCACTGCAACGCGCCACAATAATTCAGGAAAAGCTTCTTTGGATTCCCTAAGTCCAATTTTACAACTTTTAACCATTTCCACGCTGCCATTTGTTTCATTCAGTGCCAAACAACCTCCCCATTTATACAGCTTTTCCCCCCAGCCACAAAGTGAGCATATAATATATTACAGGTCGATTTCCTTTGATATCCCCCCATCCCCAGCTGTCTTTCCCCACTCCCAAGCCTTGCATTAAGCAGCTCCCAGGCAGCCCATGGAGCAGGACAGCAGGAGAGCTCTGCAATAAGTCCTAAATTGAAAGCTCTGCTGTGTCTCCCCACCGGGAGAGCCTGCTGAGATAGGCTTCTTTTAATATCGCCTTAATAGGCTCAGTTAATTAAGTTCAGTCTATCTGGAGGGATTTTCATGGCCTTTGGAGCCCCGGCAAACGGGAGCCGATTCCTGCCCCGCTTATTATCAATAGTGGCTCAGGGAAAAGTGATTACAGCACTCGGGAGAGAAAAAAAGGGAATCACCTTCGTTGGTTTTTGCTGCCTCTGCACATTTCTGAGGATCCCAGCCCGGGGCCAACATCCATCGAGCTGCTGGGGGAAGATGGGGCTGGGAAAAAACGCATCCTAAAGGTTTGAACTTTGGAGCAGCCCCTGCTCCTCCTCACGCCGCCTTCAAGCGTGAGCTGCTGGGGGCTGTTAATCACTCAATTAGGCTCTAATTATCAACACCCGCCGCATCAAAAGGCCTCCCGTGGGCAGGGCAGGGCTGTGGCCGGTCTCTGTGACAGGTGATCCCTGCCCACAAAGGGCTCGCCAGAGCCGCGGCTGCCGCGCATCAAAGCGGGCGCGCAGCTGATGCTGCCCGGCTCCCCCCGGCCCGGCGACACGGAGCGCGGCTTCTATCGATTGTTCACCCAGCACCGGGGCTTTCAGCGATTATTCACTCAGCACCGGGGCTCAAATCAAAGTCTGGCCCCGGGCAGTGGGGTAGGAGGAGGTTTTATGGCATCCCAGAGTGTCCTGAGTTGGGAGGGATGCTCAAGGATCATCGAGTCCAACTGCTGGCCCTGCACAGCATCACCCACAAGTGGCACCGAAATCGCCCTGGAGCTCTGGCAGATTTGGTGCTGTGAGCATTCCCTGTGCTCAAACACTGTCTGCATGAAAAACCTTTTCCATTATCCAACCTACACTTTTGGGGGAAGAACCTTTTCCAATATCCAACCTCCACCCTCTGGGGGAAGAACTTCTGCAATATCCTACACCTTTGTGAGAAGAACCTTTTCCAGTATCCAACCTACACCTTTGTGAGAAGAACCTTTTCCAGTATCCAACCTCTGCTCTCCAGGGAAAGACTCTTTTCCAACATCCAACCTACACCATCCAGGGCAAGAAATTTTCCAATATCCAACTTACACCCTCTGGGAGAAGAAACTTTTCCCAAGAGTCACCAAAATCCCCCTGGAGCTCTGGCAGGTTTGGTGCTGTGAGCATTCCCTGTGCTCAAACACCCTCTCGGGGAAAGACCCTTTTCCAATATCCAACCTCCACCTTCTGGGGAAAGACTATTTTTCAATATCCAATCTGCACCCTCCTGGGGAAGAAATTTTTCCCAATATCCAACTTAGACCTTTGTGAGAAGAACCTTTTCCGGTATCCAAACTCCACCCTCCACGGAAAGATTATTTTTCAATATCAAACTTCCACCCTCTGGGAGAAGAAACTTTTCCCAATATCCAACTTTCCCCCTCTTCCAATATCCAACCTACACCTTTGTGGGAAGAACCTTTTCCAGTATCCAGCCTACACCTTCTGGGGAAAGAAACTTTTTTAATAAAAGAAACTTATTTAAACTTTAAACCTTCAGTCCCATCCAATATCCAACCTACACCTTTGTGGGAAGAGCCTTTTCCAGTACCCAACCTCCACCCTCTGGGAGAAGAAACTTTTCCCAATATCCAACTTTCCCCCTCTTCCAATATCCAACCTACACCTTTGTGGGAAGAACCTTTTCCAGTACCCAACCTCCACCCTCTGGGGAAAGAAACTTTTTTAATAAAAGAAACTTATTTAAACTTTAAACCTTCACTCTCATCCAATATCCAACCTACACCTTTGTGGGAAGAGCCTTTTCCAGTACCCAACCTCCACCCCCTGGGAGAAGAACCTTTTCCCAATATCCAGCCTCCACCCTGCCCTGACACCACTTCAGGCTGTTCCCTTGTGTCCCCTGTGCCAAAATTCACAGCCTTCCAAGGGACCTCTGTTATAATCCCTCTGTAATTATAACAATGTCTCTGATACTGAAAGCTGGCACCCAGGTGAGGCTTTCCCAGCACCTGGGGCTGTCCTGAAGGTGACCCTGAGACCTGGAGGAGCCTTGGAGGAGCTGCTGGATCTCTTCTAGGCAGGGCAGGAACAAAGCCTCTGGAAAATTCTGGGCCAGAATTCCCTATTTGATGAGACACAAATATAAATACCATCCCTTCCAACACTCCAAGCTAACTCTGAGGGCTGGGAATGCACACATTTTCTTTCATTCAAATATATGCAAAATGCCTGCTTTGTCCTTAGCGTGAAATAAATTATTTTGCAGATATTCAGGCATTTTTTTTGTCTCTCCTCAATATAAAGATCTCATTTACTGCCCCAACATGTCCTGACAGGGCTAAAAGTTCTTATTACCCATTGCTTTGGATTAAATACAGTTTAGTAACACTTGGTCTGTAATGCTGGTTTAACTTTTGACCCGTTTCTGATATTTAGCATGCACAGCTTAAACTGAATTAAGAAGCTGTGCTTTCCCAGAGCAACAAAACTCATGGGGAAACACCTCAAGGAGAAATGGCCAGGTTGGGGCAGGAATGTTCTGACTCTAGCAGGGTGTAAAGAGCCAGTGGAAAACCGAGTCCTGCAATCTGGCATTCGAGGATGCTCCAAGAATACGAGAATTCTCTCACCCTTTCCAGTCCCAGCCTCATTTCCTGGGTTTTACCATGACTTGGGGTTATAGAGGCACGCAGTGAGTCAGCCTGGATCAATTTTCCTAATCCTCACAAAATGTTGATAATTTGTTCAGCTGTTCCCTTTTAACAGAGTGACAGAACAAATGCAGAAGGAGAATTTCAGCTTGGGTTTCTTTCAGCAGCTCCAACCAGGCATCCAGCTGAAAGCTTGCGATGAAGGACTTTAATTCCAGCACTAAAAGTGTTTGATGGCATTCTTTTTATCCACAATAACATGATAAAGGTGGAGCTGGAAGGAAAAAAGGATGCCCCAGTCACTTTAGGGTTCCAGGGCTGGAATTCCCAGCCTGTGGAGCTGGAAGGAAAAAAAGGATGACCCAGTCACTTTTCCTGGGCTGGAATTCCCAGCCTGTGGAGCTGGAGGGAAAAAAGGATGCCCCAGTCACTTTAGGGTTCCAGGGCTGGAATTCCCAGCCTATAGAGCTGGAAGGAAAAAAGGATGCTCCAGTTACCTTTCCTGGGCTGGAATTCCCAGCCTGTGGAGCTGGAGTCCCTCAGAAGGGTCCACTCCTGACCCTTCCAAGGATGGAAATGTCTCAGGTCCAGCATCCCCCAGGCTCCATGCAGGAATCCCCACTCCCCTCAATAGTCAGGGAATGAAAACCCTCAGTGGATTTGAAGGAACAATGCAGGGATGCTGTCACCAGCTCTGGATCCTCTGCACATTTTTCCACCTGCATTATCCTGCTGGTGGCTGAGGGCATCCCCTGCCATCAGTCCCCTTTATCCTTCCAGGATTTCTTGTCTAGGTCAGCAAACAAATATTTTGTGTTAGGGATGGGCTGTTTAAGGGCTCCTGAGAGCTCCTGGGTATATTTATAAATTCTATATATAATAGATTCCTACAGATAAACCCCTGAGCTGTAAAGCCTGGATTATTCTTGCCCAGGCTGAAAGCAGCACCAGCATTTCTCACAGATGTGTCATCCATTCCTTCACCACCTGGGATTAGCTCTAATCAAAAGTGACGTCCAAGACAATCCTCATAGCCAGTTATTTGTTTTCTTAGTTCAGGCCAGAAGATTCCTTCTTGCAATCTTGCAAAATATTACAAAATATTACCTTATGTCCTTACAAAGTCCTGGAATTATGTGAAAAAGTAAGGAGTGAGCTGGAGGAGTTCAAAGGTGAAGAGGTTTAATAATTTTATGTACTTTAGAAATGTTTGGATCGTAAATAACATGAATCTACAAAGGTGGCA
This sequence comes from Myioborus miniatus, assembly GCA_035222195.1. Classification (NCBI taxonomy): domain Eukaryota; kingdom Metazoa; phylum Chordata; class Aves; order Passeriformes; family Parulidae; genus Myioborus; species Myioborus miniatus. Next base: position 1,830,291 of record JAWWEB010000060.1, read on the forward strand.
CAAATTGGGGAGTTTAATTTAGATAAAAGCAGAACAAAGCACTTGGAAATCAGCAGCATCATCTCATTGTTTGACCTGGAAGGAGGATGGTGTTTATTGAGACTAAAACAACATCCTTCTCCCAAAATACTCTGAAAATGCCCCAAAACTGCAAAGTGCTTCTGTGTGCTGGATCCTGTGGAAAAGCAAAAGAAAAAGATGTGGTAGATGTGATAGATGAGTAATGCCATGGCTGACTCTCACAATAAAAAGGCAAATATCATGTATAGGTGTTAAAAGAAGTTTTATAGATTAATAGTTATGTTTCTACCGTGGATTGCCCTGGGTTTGGGACATTTGGGGCACTCGAAAATCAGTAGCATCATCTCATTGTTTGAAGAAATGTCTGACCTGGAAGGAGGATGGTGTTTATTGAGACTAAAGCAACATCCTTCTCCCAAAATACTCTAAAAATGCCCCAAAACTGCAAAGTGCTTCTGTGTGCTGGATCCTGTGGAAAAGCAAAAGAAAAAGATGTGGTAGATGAGATAGATGAGTAATGCCATGGCTGACTCTCACAATAAAAAGGCAAATATCATGTATGGATGTTAAGAGAAGTTTTATAGACTCATAGCTATGGTTTCATCATGGGGTGCCCTGGGTTTGGGACATTTTTGGGAGGGTTGGCTTGTTTCTATGGCAACAGCTGATCTCCAATCAAAGTCATCTCCACCACTGGGCAGTGAAGGAGGAGTCCATGGACAGAACTTTGGGAAGAGCCAAAGGGTTTAAAGGTGAAGCCTCCATTGTGTGGGTGAGCACATGGTGAGGAAAATCCTCTGCTCCAGCACTGTAACATTTCCTCTATTCAGCATTCTGTTGTATTTTTGAGAAGGTTTAAATCAACCTTTCCAATTTTTGGAATTGAGCAGCGTTTCTTACATCAGAGGAGGATTCCTGGGATGACCAAGGGGCTTGGAAACACCTGGGAGAGGGAGAGGGGCTTGGAAACACCTGGGAATGGAAGAGGGGCTTGGAAACATCTGGAAGAGGGGCTTGGAAACACCTGGGAATGGGAGAGGGGCTTGGAAGCACCTGGGAATGGGAGAGGGGCTTGGAAACACCTGGGAGAGGGGCTTGGAAACACCTGGGAGAGGGAGAGGGGCTTGGAAACACCTGGGAGAGGGAGAGGGGCTCGGAAACACCTGGGAGAGGGAGAGGGGCTCTGGTGGTGCCAGAACCAAGAGGAGCTGGACTCGGAGGCTCCCAGGCTGGGCAGGGGAGGGGTCCTGCATGGCTGGGGAGTGACTCAGGCTGCTCTGTGCCGAGCCCTGTGGCTTGGCCAGGCTGCTGAAGGTTTTGTTCTGAGCTGACATTTCTCGCTCTGATTAATCCTTCCCAGCCCCTGGGCTCAGCTGACTCGGCTGAGCCATTGTTCAGCTCTGTGAACTTCGGCTCCTTTTCAGGGCTTTAAAAACAGGAGACCCCTCTCCCCTCCCCACCTCATCCTTCTTGCTAAAAGCCTGTTTGTAAGGGCCATAATGAAACTCCAGGTGGCCTGGTGATTCCTGAGTAATCCCCTGAGGGATTTGAAGCACTTGGTTATGCCTCATGCATGGTAACAAGCCATGGATGTGATTTTCCCCCTCTTGCTTTCCGCTGGGCTGTGATTTAAGAAGTGCAGGGCATTAAATGCTCAAAAAAAAAAAAAAAGTTCAAAATCAAAACAATCCCTGGAAACACAACAAGCTGTGCAGTGTGTGTATCCAGCAGTTCCCACTGAACATTAGATTATCTCCTGAGCCATGCTGCGCTGAGGAGGACAGCAGATAACTCTGGGGCAGATAACTCAGATAACTCCTGATCCCACAGCCAGGCACCCACCCCTGTTCCCAATTCCCCCCCATCCCATATGGAAACATCACCCTGGCCGTGCCACCAAGCACCTTTGAGCTTGGGAAATGGTGAGAGTCAGGGCTGGAACATTTCCCCCCTCGAAAGGAAACAGCAGAAGAGCAAACTGAGTTTTCAAGGCTAAAAAAAATAAATAAAAAGGGGTTCAGGGTATTCGATGAGGTCCCAGAGGTCTGCTTGCCACCAAGTGGAGCAGAAGAGGCAGAAAAAGCTTGGAAAGGTGGAAATGGGATCATTGGGATGGTACTGGACACTGCAGTGGTTCCTTTCCTTGCCTGTGCCTGGCACCAGAGCCTGCCCAGCTTTGGAGCAGAGGTGAGGAAGGTGAGGGAACCTCTCCTAAAAACCCCTGAGATCAATCATTGCATTGGCTGAGAGTGCACCTTATGGAGTTATTTTGGGTGTTTCCATGGATTGGTGAGAATTGCTAATATTGTTAACAGAAAAAAATATCAGAACTAAGACCAGGGTGCAGCTAAAGAGGAGCTTAACTACTAATTGTTAATGAGTGACAGCAAACCAGGCCCTGCCTCGCTTTGCACCCTGGAATGAACATTGTGCGTCCCCTCAGCCGCGTGCTGGTCCCTGTCAGAGCTGAAGGGATTACAGCTCTGATCCCCTGCAGCCACCCTCACCCTCCTGCCCGGCCAGCACAGCATTGTGCTCCATTGGTTCCACCAAAAAAGGAATTTCATGGCAGAGCCAGGAGGGATAAATCACCAGCAAATTGCTATTGGCAGGGCGAGGTCGGGAGCAAGGGGAGAGAAGGACCTGGAGACAGGGAGGGAAAGGGAGAAAGGAAGAAAACAGCTTTGGTGCACGCTGAAATCCTTGCCTGATTTTGGTTTGAGGCTCCAGTCCGGGCCAGCAGCTGCTGCAGATGATGTATTACAAACGACTTATTGCTGTAATGCATCATGGAGCTCCATGGCCCTGCTGACAGGTTCCCCTCATACATCATCAGAGCACTGCCCAGCAGGAACAGCAGTCCTGCAAACCAAACAGCTCCCTAATTTTTTTGTACAGTCCCAAACCCCCCCTGCCTCCAAATTGTGAATTTCTTTTCTGCTCTATTAAAGATTTCAACTTTGAAAAGTGTGGGCCAGAGCAGGCCCTCATTAAACGGGCTCTGATGGTTTCACAAGTCCCTGAAGTCATTAAAGGGTTTAATATAAGAGATTAACTATTGCTATTGTTGCTCAGCACAAATAAATTCTCTTTAAATGCTTTTTCATGCCCTCCTGGTAGTGAGTGAGGAGCTCAGGCTTGCCTGTGAGGAGGACCTTGGGGCTGAGACAAACTCTGTTCAAGCTCTTTAAAATAAAATTCAGAGCTTTGAGCAACAAGGCTGTGTCATGGTGACCCCAGATATCCCTGGAGATGGAGATACTGCCACATCCAGAGGGGATTTGTGTGGCTTCAAGATAAGCAGGAGCCCTGGATGCTCAGCCTTTCGGGAAGTCAGGCCTTAAAATCCCACAGATTACATTGCACATAAGAATAAAAACAAAAAAACAAAACAGAAAAAAAAAAAAAAAACAAACCAAAAAACAAACCAAAACACAGCAAAAAAAAACCCAAACCAAACCAAACCAAACCAACAAACAAAAAAACAACAAAAAACCAAAAAAACACCCAAAATTGGGGTGAATCCAGGCAAGGGTTCTGAGCAGCTCAGTGATGAAATCCAGAGTTTCAGCTGCAAAAGTTGTGTTTGGCTGTGATTCACCCCAAAATCTGACAATCCCAGAAGCTCCTCAGGGGTCCCTGCAGCTCTGCTGGTGCCAGGTGACCACCTGTGGTGGTTTCAGTTTGAAACCAGGTAGAAATACTAATTTTGTATAGTGATTTCGGTTTGCTAATTGAAGATTTTGTTAATTTTGAGATTTTCTTAATTCATATATTGACGAGTGCGGTGGGTTTTAGTGTTGGTTAATTATTCATGGATTTACTTTTTGCTGTGAGGTAGGGAGCCAGGATTAGGGGGCACCTGTGGCATCTCCACCCCAAGGCACAGAGAGCTCATGCCCAGGGCTGCACAAGGAGGCTGCACTTGGGTCTCTGCCCACTCCTGAGACCCCAGGGACTGTTTGGTATTTGTGGGGTGTCCCCATGAAGGGAGGAATGGTGAATCTGACTCCATGTGCTCAGAAGGCTAATTTATTATTTTATGATACTATATTATATTAAAGGATACTAAACTGAACTATAGTACAGAATACAGAAAAGATACTTACAGAATGCTGAAAAGATAATAAAGAAAACTCCTGACTCTCTCCAGAGTCCTGACACACCTGATTGGCCAAAGAGTGAAAACAATTCACAGCAGAATCCAAAGGAACATCTGTGGGTAAACAATCTCCAAACACATTCCAAAGCAGCAAAACACAGGAGAAGCAAATGAGATAATTATTGTTTTCCTTTTTCTCTGAGGCTTCTCAGCTTCCCAGGAGAAAAATCCTGGGCAAAGGGGTTTTTTAGAGAATGTGAATGCCACAATGGGGATGATCGTGCAGAAAATCCACAGGGAATTCAGCTCCCTGAGGCACAGAGATGTCACTGGATCCATCCCACAATAATCCTTGAGCTCACAGAAGTGCAAGGGGAAGGAACAAGTTGGAAATCAGAGCTTGCATTTTCCCAGGTCATGGAAAGGCACAGGTTTTTTTAAGGATATTAAAAAATAAAAAAAAAATCTTTGCCAAATTCAAAGCTATCAAAAGGCTTGGGATGCCATCAAGTGCAAGGACATGGACCACAAACGGCTTGGGATGCCATCAAGTGCAAGGACATGGACCAAAGCTTGCCAAAACTGATCCATTAAAATTCCAGAAGGAGAAAAAAAAGACTTACAAACACTCTGGAATGGAGATCCCATCAAAGGAAATGCAACTGAAGAAAAAAGAGAAAAGAAAATCGGGAAATTTCGTGACTAAAAGTAAATGGACTGGGATTACATGAGGTGCAGTGCAAAGGACCATAACGTGCCAAAATTCACCTCACAGATGTTGCAGGGGAAAAAAATCAAGGAGGAAGACACAATTTTGAGGGGAAGATATGTGGGACATGGCACAGATTCCAAAGGAATTCCAAAGATATTTTAATGTTAAAATTAGGAATCATTTCTCCTTGGATTTATGGGAGAAAAACGAGGACTTTTCCATGCAGACAGCAGAATGCATTGGTTCACAAACAGAAATTAATTTATAAAAAAAGAAAAAAAAAAAGGGGGAAACAGGAAAAGAGCAGAGGAATTTTACCTGTATTTGGGTTATAGGACAAACAGAACCCTTTGCACAAACTCTGGAAAGTTCTGGGTGGCACCAGGGTGACCCTGAGGAGGTGCCCACTCGAGAGGGGCCGTTCCTGGGCACTGCTGGAAACTCCAGCAGGGAATTGCCAGCAATTTCTCAGAAAAATCATTTCATGGGAGGGTATCAGCACCTTGGATTTGCCTTGGACATGCCCCTGGGCTGGGCGGTGCTGCTGCCATTCCAGAGCTATTTTGGACCCAAGATTAAGTGTCTTTTTATTTTGTTGAAATGGGTTTTAATTGAAGGCGCTGCTCTGCTCGAGGAGCACCAAACCAACGTGGTTTGGTGTTTTTCTTTCCCAAATCCTAAGGGGACGTGCCCCTAGACCAACATTCGACTGTTTTGTTTTTGGGGTTTTTTTTTTCCCCCTTGGTCAAAAGATCCAGTGTGTGCTAATTCTGTCGGGCTCCCTCTCACTCAATCACTCATATTCAGTGCCCCCTAAAGAAACATTGCAGAAGCCAGAAGGGTAAGAAATTACCCAAATGAGCTGCCTGTGCTTCTCCCTCACATATCACACACGGAATTGTTGCCACCTTGCTGGGAAAATTAGCCCTGGCCTTGGCTTTGCTTATCAAATAACAGAGGAGGTGCTGTGCTGGGTCAGGGACTGGCCAGGATTGGGGCTGAGAGGCAAAGGATCCTGCAGAATTTTATCTGAATTTATATTTGTATTTATATTGGATCGTCTAAATTAAATTTTCAGAGATTTTGTGCTGAGATTCGCTGGCCATGCGTTGCCTATACAGAAAACATGTATTTTCCTTATTTAATCTCTGAATGTGCCCTGTTTAATCTGGGAATGAGTTTAATTTAATCTGTGAATGTGCCTTTTTTTAATCTGGAAATGTGCTTAATTTAAAGATAAAAAGTTCTTCTAAATTAGAGAGAAACCCTCTGATTTTATCACTTTGCAAACTCCTGTCTTTGGTGGGTAATGTGCTTTATTTAATCTGTAAATGTGCCTTTTTTAGTCTGTGAATGTGCTTAATTTGAAGGTAAAAAATACTTCTAAGTTGGAGAGAAACCTCTGATTTTATCACTTTGCAAACTCCTGTTTTTGCTGGGTTCTGCTGAAGTTTTAATATATAAATGGGTTCAAGAAATGTTTGATTTAATCCCAAAAGTGCAGTTTTGCAGAAATCCTTATTTAGCAGAATGAGATTTTATCAGAAACTTTGTGATTTTACATTTTGCAAAACTTTGATTCAAAATTCGCCTAAATGTGATAACATCAGTTCTGGGGAAACAAAATAAAGGCTCAAGCAGAGAAAAAGAAAGGATTTTCTTCCTGAATCCTATTTTTATTTCATATTTCTAAGGAATCCAAAGGCTTTTGCTTCAGTTTGACTCAAGACATGATAATAACAAAAAATGAATTCAGTCATAGTGTTGAAAAACCAAATTTTCATACAAATTTATGTGTAAAAGCCTCTTCTTCTGCCCCATTTACTGGGAGCTGATGATGGCTGTATCTTTAATTAGAGTAAAAATTATATTCATAATTAATTATTCAATTTTCAGTCTAGACCCAGCAGAAGGTGAAGGAGAACCCAGCAGCTGTTGGGATGTTGGGAATGGTGGATTAGAATTGTTGGAACCCTGGTTCCTGAGAATTTCAGATTTTCTGTGCTGCCAGGCACTGACCCCCAGGAGAACACTGCATTGACCTGAGGCCATGGAGAATCTTCCAAAATTAAATTATAGGACTGAGATTGTGGGTGTGGAGTTTAAATAAAAGTGTGTGATATTACAGGGGGGAAAAATCAGAGTTTAAGGGTTTAGAATATAGTAATAGATATAAAGCAAGATAGAGGTTTTAGGGAGGAGGCTGCTCCTTCTTCTTCACCTTCACCTTCTTCTTCTCCTTCTTCTCCTCCTTCTTCTTCACCTTTTTCTTCACCATCTTCTTCCTTCTTCTCCATGGGTTTGGGTGGTTTTGTGTAATTGGATATAAAAGTCCCCATTGCAGGGCCACGGGTGGTTGGTTATTGGGTTAAAAGTAAAAATAATTGAGGTGTCATTTCTTAATTGGACAGTTTATCCTTAAAA
>JAWWEB010000060.1:1837649-1851454 GCA_035222195.1 Myioborus miniatus
AAATAATTGAGGTGTCATTTCTTAATTGGACAGTTTATCCTTAAAAGGCCTTGTAGAGAGAGATGGGGCTCCATTTTCAGTTTGTTCATGAAGTGCTGTAGAACTCAAGGTTTGTGAGATGTAACATAGATAAGAACTGATAAACATCTGAGTCCAACAAGAAATACCCTCCAGCATGTTTAATTCCAATTTTGGGATTAAAAGAAGCGAAGAATCCACGGAGAATGTTTGATTTCCAATGGATTCCTGAGTCACCTGGGCAAGCACCAGCCCTCCTTTGCCTCCTGCTGCAGCCAGGACATCCTTTGGGATGTGATGGCAGCAGGAATTCCATTTGGGAACATAAAACCAGATCCAAATTTTGCTCCCAAGGCCACGCCTTTGTTTAACATAATTTACAAAGCCCTGCCACAGCAAATGCAAATCCTGCAAATAACAGGAGATTGAAATGACAACAAAACCAGAATTATGAACCAAAAATCTGTCAAAATTCTGAATTTCAGGAATAACATAGAGAATTCTGCTGCCTGTGCCTCTGAGCTCCTGATTCCTGCTCTCTGCCCCCAGGATTCACCTGCCTCAGGTGCACCTTGTGCTTCACCTCATCCTCTGGTTTAATAACTTATCTGAGTTTGTAAAGTTACCTAACACTCAACTTGAAGCATCTTTATTTTGAAAATTTCATTAATTACCCAACACTTGATTATACATGAGAAAATATGCACTGAGGTTTCATTTCAGCAACCAAAGCTGCCCTAAAATCCAAACAGAGCAGCAAACGCTGCAGCATCCCATGCAGACACCCCCTGCCTCCTGCTTCCATCAAATCTGGTCTCTTTCCTTGGAGTTTGCTCTGCATCCCATCCAGACACGCCCTGCCTCCTGCTTTCATCAAATTTGGTCACTTTTCTTGGAGTTTGCTCTGCAGCACAGAATTTTGGAGACTAAACCCCAATGAAAACAAAACCAAGCGAGGCGCTGAAGATAAGAGTGGGAACTCCCAGTGTCCACAACGGGAGGCTCTGCAAGTGCAGGGACCTGCCCATCCTCATCCAGCACAGCCCCGAATCCCAGCTTTGAGGTTTTGGGAGCTCTCCCTGACTGTCCAGCTCTGTCCTGGGCTGTCCTGAGCAGAGAGGGGAAAGTTTTTGATGCTTTTGATGCTCCCATGGCCAGAGCGTGCGGATCTGTGGCCGGAGCCTCCTTACGTCACCAGGGAGAGAAAAACCCCCAACCCCTGCAGCTCCCCAGCCTTCTGCAGCCCAATTTATGTCCAATTTGCAGACTTTCAACATAGCAGCCTCACAGTTCATAAAATCAAACTCAGCCAGGGCTAAGTCTCTGGGTAATGGATTTAGGATCACTCGAGGTGTTACTGGCAGTTCATGATGGGTAACTTTCTTGTTAACTAAAGTCCCTTTTGCTAAATGAGTTCCAGGTTTAACTCCCTCCAGTCCCAGCCTTCACTCTCCCTTTTTTTTTACCCTTTTTTTTATTTTTTCCCCCCATTTTTGGCAGCACTGCTCTGGATGGGAAGGGAGGGGGAGAGGAGGAGGTGGCACAGGACTTTTTATTGGGCTGCACGTGGAGGGCTTTTCATGGCCGGGGCTATGGGGAGCAGAGACAGAGGCAGAGAGAGGGGGGAGAAAGGTGGGATAAGTCAGTCTTTGTGTGAGGGAAGGTGCTGAAAGGAGGGCTGTGTGCTGGGGCTGGGGAGCAGCCCTCTGGCTCCGCTCGTCTGCGCAGGGCTCTGGAGCCAGCCCGGGGCTCCTCGGCTTCCGCAGGTTCCTCCAGGCACCGTGGGGAGCACGGACAGGCTGGGAGAGCGTGGCAGGGAAAACAGGGCAGGGAAACCACAGCCTGATCATGGCAGGGAGAGCAGGGCAGGGAAACCACAGCCTGATCATGGCAGGGAAAGCAGGGCAGGGAAACCACAGCCTGATCGTGGCAGGGAGAGCAGGGCAAGGAAAGCATGGCATGTACAGGGCAGGGAAATCATGGCAGGGAAAGCGTGGCCTGGACAGGGCAGGGAAAGCAGGGCAGGGAAACCAGGGCAGGGAAACCACAACTTGATCATGGCAGGAAAAGCATGGCAAGGAAAGCATGGCATGTACAGGGCAGGGAAAGCATGGCATGTACAGGGCAGGGAAACCAGGGCAAAGAAAGCACAGCCTGATCATGGCAGGGAAACCATGGCAGGGAAACTACAGCCTGATAATGGCAGGGAAAGCATGGCAGGGAGAGCATGGCCCGGACAAGGCAGGGAGAGCATGGCAGGGGAACTACAGCCTGATAATGGCAGGGAAAACATGGCAGGGAAATCACAGCTAGGCAGGGAAACATGATCTGCACATGGCAGGGAAAGCATGGCAGGACAAGCATAACCTGTACAGGGCAGGGGAACCACAGCAGGGAAACCATGGCCTGTTCATGGCAGGGAGACCATGGCAGGGAAAGCATGGTAGGGAAACCACAGCCCGAACATGGCATGGGAAAACATGGCATGTACAGGGCAGAGAAAGCATGGCAGGGAAACCATGGCCTGGTAATGGCAGGGAAACCATGGCAGGGAAATCACAGCCAGGCAGGGAAACACGGTCAGCACATGGCAGGGAAACCATGGCAGAGAAACCATGGCAGAAAAACCATGGCATGGAAACCATGGCATGGAAACCATGGCATGGAAACCATGGCAGAGAAACCATGGCATGGAAACCATGGCATGGAAACCATGGCATGGAAACCATGGCAGAGAAACCATGGCATGGAAACCATGGCATGGAAACCATGGCAGGGAAACCATGGCAGGGAAACCACAGCCTGCACATGCCAGGGACACCCAGCCCCTCCTGCCATGGGCTCCCTGGGCTGGCAGTGCTGCCCAGACCCCGTTTCTGGAGCAGCAATGGGGTGGCTCCATCAGCCATTCCCACTGGGCCTTCCCTGTGGAGCCCCTGGTGCTTCTCTTGCCCCATCTCTGGGTTTTGCAGCTGAGCAGCCGTGCTGTTTGTCTGGAAAGGATGAGTGTGCAGGCCATGCATCATTTCCAAATGCTGCCCATCACCCTTGCAGATTTTTGAGGGAATATCATCAAAAACTTTCCCTTCTCTGACAACAAAAATAAAAATTTTGGGCCCTTGTGTTTTGGTTTTAACCAAAGCAGCAGCTTTGTCCTTGCTCTACAGGCCAATTCTGCTTTCAAACATTCACCTCTCAAATGTTTTCTTGGAAAAATGGTCACCCCAGGAACTCTGTGTCTCCTTCCACCACCCTGCACAGGGCCAAAATGAATGGATCAAAACTAATGAGAGCAGTGAAAACAAGTGTTTAACTCAAGTTTCTGAGGTCCAGTCTCCTTGCAGGAGTTGTTTGCAGAGAGGTTCCTAACTCAAAACACATCTGAGGTGCAGCAATAATTCTAAAGTGTAAAAAAAGCCCCATTCCAAATGAAAAAATTGTGCTATATTTGGTCTAAAGTTGCATTCTGAGCTGAATTTCAACACCATCATTGACTGAAGGGCCTCCAAAGACCATGACAAGCCCAGACACGGTGCTGCACAGAGAAAGGAGTTTGCAGGCCAAGTTTAGCAACCTCCAAGCCTACTAATGGGTGTATTTTACATTCTGGCTACAATCAAATGGACCCAGTAGTGATTTATTATTGATACCAAATAAAAACCCACTTGATAATCTCAATGCATTACCTCCAGGAGAATATTTCCTTTCCTTTCTGGACATGTCAGCCAACATTTTCTTATCCCAGCCTGGGAGAAGCCTGAAACTATAAATGGAATATTACAGGAATCCAGTGGAGGACTCTCCTCCACTCCATTTCATGGTTATTTGTTTGCAGTAACTCAGAAATTGTCATGTGAGCCCCTTTTCCTCTTGGAAGGGGCAGTGTGTCTCCCTGTGGCTGCGCCAGCTGCTGCCTCCAGCCCAGCCTGGATTGGCTTTCAAACTAAACAAATAATTTTATTTAAAGAAAGAAGAGAAGCAGAAATTGTCCATCAATACCCCCAAGTCCCCCCAGCTCTGTTCGCTCTGGTTTTGTGACAAAACCTCTGGTCTCGTGCTCTGCACCATCTCTGGCAAAAGCCATGGATGATGTCTCACTAAAAAGCTCCACTTTTAAAAAGTAAAGTGATCTTTTTCCTTTTAAAACCAGCTCATGAATATTAATTTCAATCTGCCATGATTTCAGTCAGGATTTCCTGGTTGAATGGAATAATTTCCTGATTGAATTTCATTGATATCAATAATGGTTCAATATCTCTGGGGAATTGCTGTGAACAGGGTTCTACTGATAGGGCAAAGGCGACTGAATTGGAACTAATCCTGATGAAGAGGAGGATGAAGATGAAGATGAAGATGAAGATGAAGATGAAGATGAAGATGAAGATGAAGATGAAGATGAGAGATTCCCAGCTGGATCAGGACAACATCCACCCTCCCAGTGCCCTGTCCTGGCAGAGCCCAGCTGTCCATGAGGAAGCACAGGGTGCAGGGAGAGAGCAAAGACAGAAAGACAGGGGAGCAAAATCCTCCAGATCCTTCCAGGTCCACCCTTTCCATGAAGAAATTCCTCCTGCTGTCCAACCTCAACCTCCCTTCTGCCCCTTTCTTCCTGTGAAACCTCCAGATAATCCTTGTCCAAGCCATTATCCCAGCACCATAGAGCTCCCTGATGCACCTTTCCATCTGCACCTCCTGAATCCCATTTCCGTCCCATTTTCCATTACTATGGCAGGGAATTCCAAGAAGAAATTCCTCCTGCTGCCCAACCTGAACCTCTCTTCTGCCCCTTTCTTACTGTGAAAACTTCCAGGTAATTCTTACCCAAGTCATTATCTCCCAAGGAGCTCCCTGTTGCACTTTTCCATCTGCACCCCCTGAATCCCATTTCCAGCTTTTTCCATCCCATTTTCCAGGGATTCCATGCAGAAATTCCTCCTGATCCAACCTGAACCTCCCTTCAGCCCCTTTCTTCCTGTGAAACCTCCAGATAATCTTTATCCAAGCCATTATCCCAGCCCTGAGGAACTCCCTTTTCCACTTTTCCATCCGCACCCCCTGAATCCCATTTCCAGCTGGGATGGGGTTGGATTCCCAGGCCACGGCTCAGCAACCACATTCATTTTCAGCAACTTGAACAGCCAGGAAAGACTCTTGACCAAACAAATGGCTCCCCATAAACATGTCCAAGGAAATTAAGATGCTACAACTGATCTGCTTTAATAAAATTACGAGCTCGGCTCCGATTCCAGTGTTGCTCCCTGTATTTTCTGCATCGCGCCATGCAATTAATCCTTCCTAAAATAAACGGGCTGATTAAAATTCCATTATCCTGACAGTTCACAATAAACCATGGGACCAATGATCCCCTCTCTTTTTAACCTTTTGAGCCATTATAATTAATTCTGGATTTATGTCATTTGCTGGCAAATGTTCCGATCACCTTCCTAACTACTTCAACAATTCCAAACAGTTGCACTCCTCCAGCGTGTAAACAATGGACAATAATTGAACTATTTAACCTGATTCCCATTTCATGGAGTTTCCTTTAGACACAAAGCTCAGTATTGAGTTGCTCAGGATTGAGTTGTTGGCCTTTTTTATTTTTTTTTCTCAGTCTCTAATTAAGTGCTCATGAAAAATAAAATAATAACACTTTGGAAAAAGACAGAGAAGGACCTGAATTCAATTCTTTTGGTCCCATATTCAACTTGTGAGTGAAGTGAGACCTGCTGAAGGACATTATTTTATGGTGTTATTTCAATCATATTAAAAATCCCAATATTTTCCTCCACAAATTTTCTGCAATTCCCTGTTGTCCCAAGCCAACCTTCCTTAGCACACCCTGTGCTTTAGGATGACAACCACTACACCCAGAAAAACACCCAAAATAATCATAATTTTGCCCAGTGGAATCCCATTTTGCCTAAATGCCTCTAGTTTTCACAACAAACAGATCATGGAAATGAAACTGATCTCCCAACCAAGTTTATTCTAGGTAAAATATCAGGTTTGAGGAGCTGCAAGTCCATCCCTGCCCCAACCTGTGGCAAAAGTACCAAGAAATACGGTTTATATTTTTTAAAATCATGTAAAGGCTTGGAGGGGTTGGGTTTACAAAATCAACCTCTCTTTTGCCTGCATTTTGTGGGTGTTTTTATTTCCCTGTCATACAATTTCCCAAAAAGAAACCAAATAACAAATGAGGTGATCCGGTGCTATTAAAATTGCCACTTAAATGAATTTGTCTTGGTTTGGGGAAAAGAGCATCAAAATGTCAGCTGCTCAAAAACACAGATCCAATCTCCAAATTTTTCAGAAGGTGGAAAATCCATTTCCTAACCAGCCCTACTTACCACTGGGTACATGGGTTACTTATCCAAACTCACCCTGACCTTCAAAAATGTTTGGGTTGATGTCAGTGTTTGGGCTGAGGTTTGGTTTGGCCGGTTCTGCTTTTTCCATAGCAGTGCACCCATCCCTAGAAAAGATGGAATAAAAAGAGGAATTCTAAGCACACACAGACCCAACTATTTAATAGAAATAATAAAAAATTCCTCCTTTCTTTATCTTTATCTGACCGATGCCCATAAGCAGCAGCCGATCACACCACGAAACCCATTGGCCCCAACAGCAACACCCGATGAAAAGGAGGAAAGAAAACAGATTTATGAACCAGCTAAACTGTGTTTACATTGATAAATGAGCTTTCTAGAGATCCCCAAGTCCATTCCAAACCCCCTTTTTTAGCAGCTCTTTACCCAGCCAGCTGCAGCATCCCCCCGGGACCTCCGCAGTGGCACTGGCAGCAACCTCCCCGTCCGAGTTCCTGCCGAGGTCTCCGGAGCAGCGCCCAGGTGTTGAGATTTAAGGATGTGCTGCTGCTCCCATCAGCTGCACAGGATGGACTCTGGCCCATCCTGTCAGCACCCTGGGAACGAGCAAAGGCCGCCTTTGTGCGCGCCCCGGGCCCATCTCGTTCTGGTTCGAATTAAGAGCGGCGGCGATTTCCGCCGCCGGGGCTTTGCAGAAAGCTCCCAATGTTCCGTGGCCGTGCTCCGGTTGCAGAGCCATGGGAGGCTCCAGGCAGATGCCAGCAGCGTTGTGTCACTTTGCTCCCCTGGTTTTGCTTTCTGAGGAGGCTGGGGAGGGAAGGGGAGGTGGGGGTTTGGTCACAGCAGGGAGAGAGAATGGGAGAAAGGGGCTGAGGATGAGTGCAAGTTATGGATTGTTCCATGGACTGCAAAATTCCTGATTTCCTCCCATTGACCTCCAGATTGTGATGGAATGGTGGAGGATGTTCCTCTGCACAGCCACAAGAGTGGTTTGGGTTGGGAGGGACCCTAAAGGTCGTCCAGTTCCACCAGCACCTTCCACTGTCCCATAGCGGGGAGAGAGAACGAGAGAAAGGGGCTGAGGATGGAGCTTGAGTTATGGATGGTTCCATGAACTGCAAATTCATGATTTCCTCCCACTGGCCTCCAGATTGTGATGGAATGGTGGAGGATGTTCCTCAGCACAGCCACAAGAGTGATTTGGGTTGGGAGAGACCCTGAAGGTCGTCCAGTTCCACCAGCACCTTCCACTATCCCATAGTGGGGAGAGAGAATGAGAGAAAGGGACTGAGGATGAGTGCAAGTTATGGATTGTTCCATGGACTGCAAAATTCCTGATTTCCTCCCACTGGCCTCCAGATTGTGATGGAATGGTGGAGGATGTTCCTCAGCACAGCCACAGGATGGTTTGGGTTGGGAGGGAGCCTGAAGGTCGTCCAGTTCCACCAGCACCTTCCACTATCCCATAGCGGGGAGAGAGAATGAGAGAAAGGGGCTGAGGATGAGTGCAAGTTATGGATTGTTCCATGGACTGTAAAATTCCTGATTTCCTCCCATTGGCCTCCAAGTTATGATGGAATGGTGGAGGATGTTGCTCAGCACAGCCACAAGACTGGTTTGGGTTGGGAGGGACCCTGAAGCTGGTCCAGTTCCACCAGCACCTTCCACTATCCCAGGGTGCTCCAAGCTCCATCCAACCTGGCCTTGGCCATTCCAGGGATCCAGGGGCAGCTTCTCTGGGCACCCTGTGCCAGGGCCTGCCCACCCTCACAGGGGAGAATTCCTTCCCAATATCTCATCTAACCCTGCTCTCTGAAATACCCCAGTTAGAGGTGGAAGATCTGCAGGCCAGGGTATGAAACCCCCTCAGCACCCAGAGCAGGAGCTGCAGCCGGTGTGAGATCACAACCCTGATGTGATTTTGAATTTTGTTAATTTGAATCCAGTAGAGAGTGTTTAGAAGAACAGTTCCCTGCTCTGATGCTGGCATTCCCAGGGAAGGCACAGACAGTGGCAGCAGCAATGAGTGGTGATTTTCTTCATCTGCCTTTCCCTGCACTCAGAACCTCGCAGACAATGTCCATGGGACTCTGCAGATTCACAGGATGATTAATACTCACTGCTGATTAATGGCATGTTGACTCCAAGGCATGACTCAAGAATTACATGAAAGTTTTTCCCATCCTTTGCCAGATTTTATTCCCTTCCAGCCCCCTGTGCCACAGATACATCCTGAGATAGGGAGCAAAGCCAGGGACAAGGAGAACCTGTGGCTGCTCCATCCCTCGGAATGTCCCAGACCAGGTTGGATGGGGCTTGGAGCCACCTGGGATAGTGGAGGATGTCCTTGCCCATGGCAGGGGGTGACATGAGATGAAATTTAAGGTTCCTCCCATCCCAAACAATTCCCTGATGCCATGAAACCCACGTTCCTGAGGCCATGCCCTGCTCCTGGCCACAGCAATCCTCTCCTAAATTTGCCTCAGGCTCCTGTGCTGGAACAACCTCCTGGGGGCTGAGCTGACAGCACTGAAAGTACAAAAAGTCTTGTCCATACATAAATATATGAAGCTGGGAGGAAACCAGGTTCCTGAAGGGAAGTCCATTGTACCCAAATGGTGCCCACAGGCCTGGAATAGCCGGGTGGTTTTGCAGGAGCAGGGAGGACACTCAGCCTGTTGATGTCCTGCTTCAGACAGCAGGGCTCAAAGTCAACAGCAGCGTGGTGAAAATATCTCTGCAGATTTATTTATTTATCTGCATTCAGCCCAGCTCACCCTTTCTTCCCAAGATCCCAACAAACAAACCTAAAAATGGGGAAAGGGAGTGACCACGACATTCTGGCTTGGCCTGGCAGGTTTAACCCTGTTCTCTCCCATTGGGAATCAATACTGGAAGACAATCTTGCATGTTCCATGTTTTTCAGGCTTGGATGTGACAGTTCTGTGGAACTGGGAGGGTTCATCCCCAGCAGGATTGCTCATGGATCATTGGGACAAGTGGGAAAAACTGGGAAAGGAAACCACCCCAAAGAGCACCAGCCCTGGATGGGTGCTCCCCTACACAGCCTTGCCATTTTCCTCCTTCCTTTTCCTTTTCCCACCTTCCTTTTCCTTTTCCTCCATCCTTTTCCTCTTTCCTTTTCATTTTTCCATCATCCTTTTCCTTTTTCCTCCTTTCTTTTCCTTTTCCCCCTTCCTTTTCCTTTTTCTTCATCTTTTTCTTTTTTCCTCCTCCCTTTTCTTTTTCCCTCCATCCTTTTCCTTTTCCTTCCATCCTTTTTCTTCCATATTTTTCCTTTTTCATTCATCTTTTTCCTTTTTCCTTCATCTTTTTCCTTTTTCCTCCTTCCTTTTCCTTTCCCCAACTTTGTTTTCCTCCTTCCTTTTCCTTTTTCCCCTTCCCTTTCCTTTTTCCTCCATCCTTTTCCTTTTCCCTTGATCCTTTTCCTTTTCCTTCCATCCTTTTCCTTTTCCTTTTCCTTTTCACCTTTCCTTTTCACCTTTCCCTTTTTCCTCCATCATTTTCCTTTTCTCTCCTTCTTTTTCCCTCCTCCCTTTTCCTTTCCCCTCTCCTTTCCAGCCCTGAATTCCAGCAGGGCACTGCCTTTTGGAAAATAGCTTTTACAAGCAAAAAAATCATTGCAAATACCATTATAACAGATAATAAAAATTATCCTCTGCTATCTACAGAGATTGCAAGATGTGGAATTTGGAGAATTATAGCAGAAACTGTATTTTCATTTTTGTTTTGTATGTACCCATTTATTAATGAAATATTTAAAAGCAAAGAGCATTCTGGATTTCTTTCACCATTGAAAACAGTTTTTTCAGTGTCACGTTTTTCCCTCAGGCTGTTTATTAGAAATTTTATTAATTTTTTTTTTTTACAAAACATCAGTTTTATGGGAAAAGCCATCCAAAACCTCAGAGCTGCCAGATGAATAAATCTGACAGAGTTTTCCTCTGACTGTTCTGGTGCTGGGCTTTGCATCAATTTAATCCACACAACTCAATCTGCACCAACATATGAGGGGGCAAAAAACCCTGGGCTGGTTTTATTTCTTCTGCATGGAGGAGAATTTCCAACGTGAAATTGCCAAATTTTCCTTTAAATTTACCTTGCTGCATTCTTTCAAATATCACAAATATTACCTTTAAATCATGAAGCTGCCACTGCTTTTTGCCTGTAATTATTATCATCCCTTTTTTGCTTTCCTCCTTTCTCTTTTCCTTTCAGAGAGAACCAAATTTTGCTGGATTTTTGGGGTTTGATATTCCAAGATATTGATGTGTCTGGATGGGTTTTCTCGTGCTGTATTTCTTTTTATGGGATATATAGAAATAAAACCAGGCTCAGACCCTGCTCTTTCAGAGTAAATTGGTGGAAACATCCAGGTCCAGTCCATAAAGCTGAGCAGAAATCAGGAGCAAGGAGGGCACTTCTGGGTGGACTGGTCCATGCTGGAGACAATTCCCTCCATCCAGCCCTGAAGGTGACACCACTTTAAAGAATCCCACAGGGATAAATCACCAGAAAAATCCCTAAATCCTTTTATCACCCTTATAATATCTTTTATTCTCCTCCAGAAATGATTTAAAGTTTCTGCCTGAGCAACCCTTGGGCGCCTTACAGGAGATTTGGGAATATTCTGAATATTCAGGCTTCTTTTTTTTTTTTTTAAGCTGTTCTGCTACAAAGCCGATGGGATTTATATTTAGTCTGTGTTCCTGTCCCTATTTTATAAACAGAGGAATTCTGAGACAAAATAATAATAGTGTGAAAATGGACCAACCGCAGTGACGGCAAAGGCAGGGATGGACTCTGGAGTTTATAGTTACCCAGCAAATGTTTGGCTCCAACAGTGGGTCCCTCATGTAAGATTCACTTTTAATTACCCACTACACTCATATCTGAGTCAAAAAAAACAAACAGAGATAGGGAGAAGGATACGAAAGGCAGTGGGCATGAAATCATGGGGTGGAAACCCGAAATGATGTATTTGCTTAATTTAACCCAGGCAGCTCAGCCGTGGCTCTGCAGTGCCCGTGTGGGCAGCTGGGGATTTGGGCTTTTATCTGCTCAGAGAAGATTTCATGCCCCTGGTTTATTTGTGTAACTCTGCTCCATTTCTAACTGCAGCAGCACATGCTATTTACCCGTTTGAAAAAGGTTGTCAAAATCTGTAGATATCACACGAGTGCCTAAAATGTAAGAAATAAAAAATATTTTCTTTTCCGTGTCCAGTAAATAATAAATATTTTAGATTTCATCCTTTAGCTGGTCATTTGACTTTTCCAGTTAGAAACATTGCTGCTGTACGAGTCAGGAGTCACTCTAGGAAAAGAGTGGATGTTAAATTACATTTTCAGCTATCTTGACAAGCAGTACTTGGCACAGTTTTCTCAGGGAACAAGCTGGTCTATAGATTTCTGAGAAATTAAAACCATATGGCAACACCTTGGAGGAGAAAAAGCAGCCCTTCTCTGGAAGCATCCTTGGAGTTTTCAAAATGTATGCGAATTAAATATAGTCCTGTTTATTTAGAAAGAATCTGCACGGATTACAGCCGGACCCTCATTCCTGCTCCAAGAATTAAATTGCCAATAAAGCCACAATGGGAGAGAACCTCATGACTGCACTTCTGTTAATAAACTCAAGCTGAATTTTGGGTTCATTTTGGCTAAACTCAGCTTTTCTGCAGCCATTTAAATTAGGGCATCAACTGGAGGATGAGGGGTTTCCTCTGATAATTGTGATAATGTTGGCACTGGGAGCAGATTCCACTCGTCACTGGCACTGCCAAGGCTGCAGAAGATGGAAGGAAAAACTCAAAACTCCTGTCAGAGATAAACTGGAGCTCTGCAGAGCTGCACTGACCTGGCTCTGAGGACAGCTGGGGACAGGAGGGCTCACAGAGCTCTGGGGCACAAAAATCCTTCCAAGAAACCCATTTGGGACACAGGGCCAGGGAGGTGGAGCCCAAGAATGCAGCTGGACACAGCCATGTTCTTTAGCAAATTAACCTGAAATGGTTTCTTATTAAAATGTAGAGTCTCATTTCTGCAGGGCAGTGAGGAGAAGCTGCCTCCTTCTCCTCCTCCTCCTCCTCCTCCTCCTCCTCCGCCTCCTCCACCACACCGGCTGCAGCTGGCAAAAGGTGCTGGAAAAAAAAGTCCCTTTCCTGCTGAATTATCTGGTGACATTACAAGCTTTGACAAGAAGAGAAATCTCCTCCAACTCCTCCCCAGACCAATATGTGGTCAAATATATGACTTCAGCGGAAAGCATTTGATTAGATGGATGTAGGGGATATAAAACCCTTCAATTGGGGACAGATCTTTTCATATAGGAAACATATTTTCAATGTTGGATTTTATGGCGGCGAGGAAGTGCGTAAAAAACTTTTCAGCAACATAATACCCCCAAAAAAAAAAAAGCTGAAAGCCCTCAATTTTCCCCTGCCTCTGCTGCTGTAGACTTCTTGTATATTTGCACATTTGGATATGATGACAATTAGTTCTGTGCTGCGGGACTGGATTGATTTCGCTGCCTGGGCCCCGTCCAGCTCAAACCTCGCAGGTTCAAATACAGAAGCTTTTGGTTAATGAACTCCAGAAAGTGTAAAATCCTGAGGCCCTGCAGTTACACGATCGCCCTTCCCAACAGCAGCACTAATATCTAACAAGGCCAGCTACTGTTCTACCCCTTTAGAAGAAGCTCATAAAAAGGAGGTTTAATTTGTCTGGGAAAAATAGACTTGAAAATAAAATTAAAAAAAAAAAAAGAAAAAAAAAGAGAAAAAGCACCGTGAGTTCCCTGGTGGAAAAACATGCCTTGTATTATGGAGCCTTCCCCATGAAATGTCTTGGAAATTAGGCAAAGTTAACATGTCCAGTTGGAGCTGAGCCAGGAAATGAACAGTGGATGTTCTCTTGTAAAAATCCTGAAAGCAGCGAGGAACCCATAAACAGTTTGCAGAGTGAGGCGAAATGGAGCACTTTATGTTCCCTAATGGAAATTCAGCTTATTTGTACATGGATTCAAAGGGACAACGTGATGTCATCAAATGATTGAAGGTCAGCAGCACGGCAAGAGTCAATATTCAGTGGTGGATGGAAACATCCCATTCTTCCTGAGGTATTTTGGAGGAGCCACCAACAGTGGGGTTTGTCTTGGCCCTCTGGAGCTGGTACAGGAAAACCTCAGCAGCTCTATTCCTGGAATTGCAAGGTGGGAAGTTTACTGTTACCATCAGTCTAAGGAGGGCCTGCAGGAATATTGGGAAAAATTTGTGTTGGGTTCAGGAAACAGAGATATTTCCTAGAGAAAACCTCACCTGTAGTGATGTCTCGGGTTTGAGCTTTTCTGTGTTTCAGGTTCTGTGCTGCTTTAGTGTGTGGGGCTGGGCTCACATCAGGGGATGCTGAGCTCTGTGCACAGAGCAGGGACACA
>JAWWEB010000060.1:1857626-1873897 GCA_035222195.1 Myioborus miniatus
AATTCCCAATTCTGTGGATGAATTCCCAGTTCTGTGGGTGAATTCCCAATTCTGTGGATGAATTCCCAGTTCTGTGGGTGAATTCCCAATTCTGTGGATGAATTCCCAGTTCTGTGGATGAATTCCCAATTCTGTGGATGAATTCCCAGTTCTGTGGTTGAATTCCCAATTCTGTGGATGAATTCCCAATTCTGTGGATGAATTCCCAGTTCTGTGGATGAATTCCCAATTCTGTGGATGAATTCCCAATTCTGTGGGTGAATTCCCAGTTTGGGTTTATCTCATCACATCATGAAAGGACAAAGTGGTGCCTCAGCAAATCTCCCTCAGCAGGACCCATGTGGTGTTTCCTACCAGAGCTGGGAAACTCAAATTCAGCCCCACCTTGGCAGGTTTGGTGCTCAAACCTTGTTTTTCACATCTGGACAGAAAGATTCCCAGGTAAACTCATTTCTGGTGTAACTCCATCAAAACCACGTGTGAAGCTCTCCTAAAATTATGTTACTGTGAACCCCATGGCAATGGCAATTATCTAAAAAAGGGAAAAAAACCTTCAGACAATTTTCCTTTTGTCATCAAATCCATTTCCATTCGGGATAGAGAAAAAAATCCTCTCAGTTTTTGTTTTTAGTCATTAAAGATCAGATTAAAAATAGCATTTTTGAGAATTACCTATGGAAAAAGGTGATGCAAAAATGAAATGGAAAAAAATCCAATGGAAAAAACCCTGCGAGATGAACTTAAATGTGTTTTTCTCTCAAAAATAAGGTTGTGTGTTATCAGGTAAATAAATACTGTGTTCTGTTATGCAATATATAATTATGTGTGATATATTAATTATGTAATAATTAATATTTATATAATATATTATATATAAGATAATGAGTATTATATCTATAGAAAAATACTATATATATAATTATAAATAAATATATGCATATATATGCATATATATAATATTTATATTGAAATACATATTTTATATTTTAATGATATATATAATATACTTATGTATTATATGCATAATAATTATTTAATTATTATTTATTTAATGCATCATATATAAAATAATTATATCTATAGAAAATTTATATTATATCTATACTATATTTTATCTATATTTGACTTTAGTCTAGTGCCTATCCTGCTCTCCTTAGGATTTCACTGCCTTGTACCTTTTGGTCTCCAAAATCCATATTTAATGTACATAATTAATTGACATATTTAATGTTTTCAAGCAAGGAAGACAAGGCAGGGCTTTAAAATCCTCTGAGTCCTCCCGAGGTGCTGGTGAGGTTTTGTCACAGACAGATTTTATGAAAAATCCTTTCCTTAGGATCTTTTCTCCTGAGGAGCTTCAGCTTCCCCACGTTTTGCTGCTTTGCCATGTGATTTGGAGAATTGTTTACCCAGTGTGTGAAATTGTTTTTACTCAGTGACCAAAGACATCCCGAGGCTGTGAGCAGCCACAAGATTTTATTATCACTCCTTTCCTTTCCTTTGCTGATGAAATCCTTTCTTCTATTCTTTTAGTATAGTCCTAATAGATCATTTTCTTTTAATCTAATATATATCATAATATATAGCATAAAATATATAAATGAATATATAAAATATATACATAATATATATCATAAAATAATAAATCAGCTTTCTGAAACACGGAGACAAGATTCTCATCTCTTCCCTCATCCTGGGACTCCTGTGAACTCCAGGGTTTCATGGAAGCTGCAGCAGCAGCTGCTGCTCGTGTTGAGGAGGCAGCCTGGGATCTCTCCTGCTCGGAGCTGTTCTGCACATTTACTGGAAAAGGAACCAGGAAAGTGCTCTCAGATGGGAAAAATCACTTCCAGAAGCTGTTTCTGCACCAGGTCACACAGTAGCTGCTGGGAAGGACCAACCCAAATCAGGGCAATGCAGGGTGGCAGCTCCAGGCTGACATTTGGCTCCGTTGCCCGCTGAGATTTTCCTCCTGCCAATGTTTTGCAACAGCCCAATCCCACATTTTACCTGACAAAGTGGGGAATTTACTCCTTGCCAGCTTTATTTCCCCCATCTGAGAACTCCTGCAGCAGAAATCCATCCCATGTGATAAGGTAAATCCTGCATTATTAAAAGTGAGGGGAAGGGAATTCTTTAGCAGTGCTGGAGAATATTTGAGTGAGGTTTTTTGTTTTTTTTTTCAGGATGTCTGGCTGTTATTTCATCTTGCTCATCCACACAAAATAATTGGGAAGTCAAAGCACAGCAAATATCTCCTGGTGCTCGTTGGCCAGGGCTGGGACATTATTGGGGAGTTAAGTGGATAATGGTGTGAAATAAGCCTGTAAAAACCAACACACTTCAGAGTTAATATTTTTTCAGGGTGCAGTTAAGTTACTGTGACACATCTGTCATAACTCTTCTGGGGAGCTTCAGGATGTGTCTGATCTTTCCCCCTCGGAGCTGAAATGGATCTCCTGAGCTTCAGGAAACCCAATCCCCCAGGTCAGGGGCAATAAGCTCTGCAGTGTCAATACAGCCGTGCTCACAGAGCAGCCTGCAAGAGCCCAAGGCCTCGTCCTGGCCTGAGGAATCTTCATTTCCACCTGTGCACCCCCTCTGCAACTCATTTTCCAGGGTCTGCCTGGGATATTGTGGCCCCCATATCCTGGGGAAAGTTCCTGCACCAGCCCTTCTAAAATATCTGAAAAATTCTGGATAAGGAGATCCAAGAGTCCTAAATCCGAAATTCCTGGGCTGGGATGGACACAGAGGCAAAAAACCAAAATTCTCCCTGATTGATCTGTTATGGTTCCTGCACCAACCCTTCTAAAATCTCTGAAAACTTCTGGATGAGGAGAATCACAGTATCCTGTTGAACCACTGGTTGTTTTCCTGGGCTGGGATGGACACTGAGGCAAAAAACCCCAAAATAATAAAATTCTCCCTGATTGATCTGTTATGGTTCCTGCACCAGCCCTTCTAAAATCTCTGAAAATTTCTGGATGAGGAGAATCACAGACTCCTAAAGCCAGTGGTTGCTTTCCTAGGCTGGGATGGACACTGAGGCAAAAAAACCCACAAAAAATTAAAATTCTCCCTGATTCATCTGTTTTGTTTGGGTTTTAATACTTCATTAAGAAAAGCATTTGGCACTAAGAATTTCTTTCTAGCTGAAAATAAATTCGGATGATTAAATTTTATTATAAACTAATGGAGGCTCTAAAAAAAGTTGAGTAAAAGGTTCCACACATCAAATATAAATGTCATTATAAGGCAAATATTCTGGGATGTTTGGAAAGCTGGAGCTCCTGGGCTGGTTTATCTGAGCACTGATGATAAATTCCTCTATGAGGAATCCCTCTGCTCTTTATCACCCAGCAGTGACTCTTTCTAGAGTTTGTCTAAGCTGAAACCAGCCTCATGCACTTTGGGAAGTGGCAATTTTCTGTCCCCGGGTGCTGTTTGTGCTCCCAAAGCGAGCACAGAGAGGCAGAAGCAGAGACTGCAGTGACCAGCTCTGCTCTGGGCCCCACACACCCAAAACTTTGGGATTTCTGTCCAATCCAACTTGGAAATCTCAGTTCTCACTCTGGGTCTGGGCTGGCTTTGCTGCTCCAATCCATGTTAAAGGAGGAGAATGAAAAGGAGCTGAAGTTATTAATGTAAAAAAGTGGAAATTTGTTGGATTCCTACACCCTTCAAGGACTGTTGTGGGTATCTGGGATTAAATCCTGCACTTTTAGGCCGAGGTCTCACAGACCCCATCCTCTGCTTCGTGTTAAGCTCTGATTTCCAGGATTTTGGCTGAGCTCAGCCAGGAGAGGGGATTCATTTCCAAAGGAACAGAGCAAGCTCTGGGTTCTGCTTTCAAAGAAACCTGAGGGTGTCTGGGCTCAGAAAACATCTTCAAACCCAAACCATCCTCCCTGGCTTGGCCTAAACCCAAAACCCAACTGCAGCTTGCTCTGTTTGCAGGACAGAGGGGAAGGAACCGAGAGGAATCTCAGATTCCAGCTGTGAAATATCTGCAGACATTGACTTTTAATAGGGAAATTTAATGCCATCCAATGATTTGAGGGGGTATTAAATGAGGAGCAGATATTTAATCCAATGGCTATGGGGCAGTTTTGCTGATACTGAGCTCCTGTCCCAGCACGAAAACAGGGAGCTCCAGGGTTGGGGTATAGATATTCTACAGAGCCCCAAGTTTAGAGCTAAAGGGGTTAAGGGCTTAAAATGGAGCAAAAATTGAGTGAAATAAAAAAAAATCCTCTATTCTGTGCTGATGTAGTGGGTAGTGGTGCCAATGATTTGAGGGGGTATTAAATGAGGAGCAGATATTTAATGCTATGGCTACAGGGCAGTTTTGCAGTTCTGATATTGAGCTCCTCTCTCAGCACTACAACAGGGAGCTCCAAGGAAATGGTTGGGATGTAAATGTTGTACAGAGACCCAAGTTTAGATCTAAAGGGGTTAAGGGCTTAAAATGGAACAAAAATTGAGTGAAATCAAATAAAATCCTCCATTCTGTGCTGTTGCAGTGGTGCTAATACCCCAATCCAATGATTTGAGGGGGTATTAAATGAGGAGCAGATATTTAATCCTATGGCTATGGGGCAGTTCTGCAGTTCTGATATTGAGCTCCTCTCTCAACACTACAACAGGGAGCTCCAAGGAAATGGTTGGGATGTAAATGTTGTACAGAGACCCAAGTTTAGATCTAAAGGGGTTAAGGGCTTAAAATGGAACAAAAATTGAGTGAAATCAAATAAAATCCTCCATTCTGTGCTGATGCAGTGGTGCTAAAAGGTTAACTTCCCAAATGGGCCTGCTCTGGAGCCGATCCTGTGGTGGCTCTGTGGTTTCCGCCTATATAAATTTGATAATATTTTACAAATGCAGTATATGAAATATATTCTTAACATGTGTTTAATACATTTACAATCTATTAAAATGAAAAACAGAATACGCTTCAAATACTGCTGGGGTATTTGCTTAATGCAGTATGTCTGGAACATGTTAAACATTATTTTAGAGGTAATTGAAACATTTCACACACATTCACCCTGCGTGCTGCGTGTGTGCACTGCATGCACTGGGGGCACACAGGATGGGTAACCAGCCTGAGCATGGGGAGCTTCTGGCAGCACAAATTTCCCTGGAAGCACAAATCCCCCTGCACCTTCACCCCCAGAGCTGGCGTGGCTCTCCCAGCTTCACTTGAAGCAAATAAATGAGATCCAAATTTACCCCGGGCAGGCAGCTCCCAAGTTGCAGGGTATTATTGCAGCTCGTTTCAGCACACAGCCTGTCAAAGCAGCCATTAAACCCTTCTCAAATGGATATTTCTGTAAATACACGCGGGCAGGGAATATTCCTGGGTAAGTATTTGCTTAGTTTCACAACATGTTCCTCTCACTCATGCCAATGTTCCCAAAAAGTGAACAAGGTGTGGGGAGTAATGATGGAGTGGAGCCCTCGTTCCTGCCCAAATAAATGGCCACAAAGGCTTGATTATAGTCTTTTGCTGTTAATTGCAGGCTTTTCCTCATTATCTCCATTTCAGGTTCCTGGACAAGGCAGGGTGATTAATAAATTAAATATCCCTCGTTAAGGTGATAGAGTGGCTCTCAGTGCTCCTGGTTTAGTGGAGAGCAGTGAAAAATGGGGTTCATTTCCATGTGTCCCTCACTTCTGCCTCCTCCCTGACATTTCCTCCTCCACTTTTGGGATGAGGAACCCACACTTCACTTGCCACTGAGCTTTATTTTCCTTTATTTCCTTTATTTTCCTATTTATTTTTCTCCCAACCCAAAGCACCAAATTGTGCCATAAAGCCCGAGGGAGATGGGAGCTGCACTGCAGGCTGGCTGTCAGGAGAGCTGCACCTCGTGCTGGGACATTTGCAGCTCGGACAGAAGCCATTTGTGTCCCATTTAAGCTCCAAACAAATCTGGTTTTTCTTTGCTCACACGGCGATGTTTTGTATTTGGGATCCAATCTCTTTGAGAGATAGGAAAGCAAATTTATTGAGGGAAAAGAAAACAACACGAGGGATGAAAAGGAAGAACTCGGTGCTCGTGAAAATGAGATAAGAGCGGAGCTTGGAGGGTTTCTGTCTGAGTTTGGGACAATGAGGACCTTGATGTCTCAACTCCTCGTTCCCAGAGGAGCCTTTCCTCCATCCACGGCCTCCTCCCAACGTTTTTAATCCTTCTGAAATCCTCTCCCTCTGCCAAGTAATGTGGGCAGCCATAAATTTGCCCTGGTGGTGGTAGACTGCAAACAATTCATCATTTCAGCCTTGCTTCGGCCACTCATTCGAGCTGGGAGCCATTAGAAGCAAAAATACAATTAATCAAAGCTTCAAACAGACAGAATTAAGGCTCATTAGAGGGGTTGGGGCATGTTCAGTAATTTCTGTATCATCCTTTCTCTGTAGCTCCTTCAGGGAGTTGCCTCAGCACACAGGTAAAATGGAATTATTTGGAAGTTATTTGATGTGAGGGAGCAGATAATCATTTTCCAAGGGCAGCTCCAGCAAAAAAAACTTCATTTTTATGTATCCTTTTACTGTCCCTCTCCACATTTCATGAGTACCTCAGGCAAACAGAGATTGCACTTTATATTCCACTTATTTCAACAGAAATAACTTTTTTTACCAATGGAAGCTTAGGCTGTGTGATCGTTTTTAAAAATAAGAATGATTCCTCATTGTTTATTTATAATAATTATAAATATAAATATATATAATAATAAATATTATATATATTAAATATATAATACATTAAAATATATAATATATATAATATAAATATTAAATAATGTATTTATAAATTGCAAAAACCCTCTCCTTTTCCACTTCTATTAATGTTTTCTGTTCCTGCAGATGCTTTAAGACATCTTGCAGACAAATAGGACAAATTATGAAGGGGCTTTGCTAAAAATAAAGTGTTAATTTTAGCCAGAAATGTTCTGTGTTCCTCACCAAGGGCATCTCTGAAAGATCCCTCAAAGCTCTTTTTTTAAAGATCTCTATAAAGGTCGTGGCAGATCTTGAATGTAAATACAAATTTAAATTTAAATATGTAAATTTAAATGCAAATGTGAATTTGCAGTGATTGTCTCTGCATTTTGTGCTGGTTTGAGCTGAGCTCTGAAATGCCCATCAGCTCCTTTCCAGAAAGTCCAGGAATCATTTCCAACCCCCTGGATAATTCCCATTATTTCCTCTTTCTGGCCGATTTTGTAATCCCTGATTCCCTGAAAATTTTTCCTGAGGGGCCAAGAAGCCCCAAAATCTCCCCAATTTCATTTGGGTCTCACTTTAAACCCTGGATTTTCACACCTCTGGGAAATGGAGACACGACCAGCCCAGGACTTTGGTTTCTGTGTGAACATTTTTGGCAAGGCAGGTTTGATTCCTCACCTCCTCCCTTTCCTTTCATCTCCTCCTCCTCCTCCTCCATCCCACCCCATCCAAACCCCAGGTGCCCTTTCCAGCCCAGGAGCCCAAAGGAAAGTTTGGAGATTACAAATTGGAATAAACTTCATTCCAACAGTAAACAAGCACAGAAACGACCACACTGGTGTCAGGTTCTTGATAAACATTGGGCCTGACGTAGGTTGGGGTTTTTCCTTGGATTTCTGCTGCCTCTTGGCATTCCAGGAATCCCTTTTTTTTTTTTTTTATTTTCATACTACATCTTTTTCTTTTTTTTCTTTATTATTTTTTTTAATGAGCTGAAAACATTTTCCAGCCCCTGACCATGGAGTGCATTGTATTCATCATTTAGTGACATGGTCACAAGCAGAAATCCGTCTGAAATCGTGTCTTGAGCAGACAAATTTAGCTCCAGATATTTATTTTTCGTGATATAAGAAGAGGTGTTAACCAAGGGCCGTGTTTGGTGGGTCACAGTGGCAGCTAATTTTACAGAGGAGAATCTACACGCTCATTAATTCAATTTAACTTAATCTAATTTCATTTGATTCTATTTTATTTTACTTTTTTTCAACACTTGTCCTGTGGAGTCCTCAAACCCTAAACTTTGTACCCGAATTAAAACCCCACAGGCACCGACTTTGCAAAGCAATGAGGAAATTTCCACATGAAAAGTCCTGAAAGCTGCCAGGGCAGGAATTCTGTGGCTCAAGCAGAACTTATTAACCACAAGACATTGCTGAAATATCAACCAGATGCTTTGCCCCATCCTAGGCTGAGTTTTAACTCTGTGTGTGAATCAGCTCAGGCAATTTTTTAATCAAGGACTGGCAGAAGAGTGAAATCATCGTGTGATAAAAACGGGAAAAAAATTGATTTTATATAAAATAAGAGACTCTGAGGAAATGAGAACTCTTCAAAAATGGGTGAGATGATGACAAATTGAACTTTCCAGGTCTAAGAAGCCTCGAGGTTTTTTTTTTTCAGAGCAGTGTTTCAAATATAGGAGTGGCTGAACCGCAGAGAAATCCGACTGCCCACATTTTCCAGTGAGTGTCCCTTGGAAAACAGGTGACTTTGCTGGTGTGGAATGAGAGGTTTGAAAAATCTCTGCACTGGATGAATCTAAAATAAAGTTTAATCAGGACATGGCAGCCCTGAGTGCCTCCCTCTGCTCCAAGATTCGGAAATCTTTACACAATACAGTGAATTTCAGCAGACCCTGAATAAAACTGTGATGGTAGAATCCAAATAAATCAGAATTTATGAGGGTGACTCTCCACATTCCAGTATTTGCTTGGGTCCCATCCACTGGAGAGGTTCTGCCTCATGGGTCTTCCAGAGCTCACCCAAAAGCAGAAAACATTTTTAACTTGATGGGCACAGGACCCATGTGGAGAAGGATAAAAGCCCTGAAAGGAGCAGAAGAAGAGCTGGGAATTCTCAGTTCTGTGGGAGCAGCAGTGCTGAGCCACCACGTGGAATTTGGGGGATTTGGCAACACAGCCCTAAGGAGAAGAGCCACCCCTTCCACCCTGGCACTCTACTGGGTTATTCAAAAATCCTGGGCAATTCCTGCTAGAGATGTGGATATTTGGTTGGATTTTAGGAATCAAACAATGATCAAGCTGATGGTTTGATTCCACAGCCCTCCTGCCTGGTTTGTGGATGTTCTGACAATCTTCAGGAGCTGCATTCCTGGTGGTGCCCAGATTCCTGCTCTGACCAATTCCAGCAGGTTGGATGAGCACTGCAGTCACACTGTCAGGCAAAAAACTCATTCCTTCCATCCCTGGCCAAAAAAACCAAGCTATTCTGAGTGTTAAACACCCTTAATTAACTCATCAAAAATAATATGGATTTAATTAATCTGAAATATCTGCCTGGTGCTTTCATTTCCCTGCCCCTTCCCTGCATTATCTCTCCGAGCCCTGCAGCTGCCCCACCTCAGCCTGTGGCCTGGGCTGGGTTTGTTTATTTGTACTCAGGCTGGAAACCTCCAAAAATAAATGAAGGATCAGGTGTGGAGCAGCGATGCTGAGTGACTCAGAGGTGGCATCAGGCCCAGAAGTCACCACTGCACCCATGGCCTGGCTGAGGACACCACAGCTTCACATGGGCCTGGGTGAGACAGGGCCTCAACCTTGCAGTTGGGCATTTTTGATCTAAAACCTGGTTTTCTCCACTTCTCTTTGTTTTCTCCACTTCTCTTTGTTTTCTCTTTTGTTCCACTTGTGAAAATGGTGCAAAACCATCTGAGTTGTCCTTCACTGTGAGTTATTCAAAGTTTTGTCAGCCCAAGAATGTGGCAGTGCTGGGGTTTCTCCTGGCCATCACCTACTTCCAGCAGCCTTAAATCACCAGGGAGGTGATTTGTGAGTATTTGAAATTTGATTTGAGATTCCTGTTTCTTCCACCAGGTCCAGGAGTCACCACTGCACCCATGGCCTGGCTGAGGACACCACAGCTTCTGCCTGGGCCTGAGTAAGACAGGGCCTCAGCCTTCCAGTTGGTCATTTTTGATCTAGAACCTTGTTTTCTCCACTTCTCTTTGCTTTCTCTTTTGTTCCACTTGTGAAAATGGAACAAAAGAGAAAACAAAAACATCTGAGTTATCCTTCATTGTGAGTTACTCAAAGCTTTGTCAGAGAGCCAAGAACATGGCAGTGCTGGGGTGTCTCCTGGCCATCACCTACTTCCAGGCAGCCTTAAAAATGGATTTTTCAGCCTGGATTGGCTTTTCCCTGATGAGCAGCAGCAGGAATGGGCTCTGCTGAGTTTCCCTCACAGCATCCCAGCCCTTGCTGGTGGAAAGAACAGGAATCAGGGAGGTGGCATCAGGCCCAGGAGTCACCACTGCACCCATGGCCTGGCTGAGGACACCACAGCTTCTGCCTGGGCCTCAACCAGGGCCTCAACCTTCCAGGTGGTCATTTTTGATCTAGAACCTTGTTTTCTCCATTTCTTTTTGTTTTGTCTTCTGTTCCACTTGTGAAAATGGTGCAAAAACATCTGAGATGCCTTTCACTGTGAGTTACTCAAAGCTTTGTCAGAGAGCCAAGAACCTGGCAGTGCTGGGGTGTCTCCTGGCCATCACTTATTACCTGGCCATTACTTATTACAGACAACCTTAAAAATGGATTTTTCAGCTTGATTAGCTTTTCCCTGATGAATAGCAGCAGGAATGGGCTCTGCTGAGTTTCCCTCACAGCATCCCAGCCCTTGCTGGTGGAAGGAACAGGAGTCAGGGATGTTCTGCAGCTCCCAGGATGAGTCACGGCTCCTCCCGGGGTGTTTTTCCTACAAATATTGCTCAAACAAAACAAACAAAACAATTGGTGGCTGGAGCCTCCCTCAGGTGCCTCAGTGTCCTCTGGGTGGGTGGCCAGGGAGTGGCTTCAGCTGAGGCTGGGACAGGGACACTGGCAGGGACACCGCAGGCTCTGTGTGGGGTCAGGTTTGGCACATCCAAACCCCAAAGGAATGTGGGATGGAGGACGGGGCAGCAGCTCCAGCTCTGGTCTTCCCACCCTTGGGTTTTAAATTTTTCTTTTCTGTTTTGGTGTGCAGATTTTAGCTTTATATTGAGTGTTACTGGGATCTTTTCACAGGGTGGAGAAGATAAATTCTAGCTGGAGACTGAAGGACAATCTCTTGAAACTTCAGGCCCAAAGAATAAAAAACGTGGAAAGAGGAGGGTGGGCAAGCAAGCAAGGGGGATGAAACTTCATCATTTGAAGCTATTAATTGGGCAGTTGGCTCCTGTATGCAAATGGATTAAAAAAAAATGAAAAATGTGAGATTTCCTGACCAAGCCCTCT
The DNA here is from genome assembly GCA_035222195.1 of Myioborus miniatus. Classification (NCBI taxonomy): domain Eukaryota; kingdom Metazoa; phylum Chordata; class Aves; order Passeriformes; family Parulidae; genus Myioborus; species Myioborus miniatus. Next base: position 1,868,877 of record JAWWEB010000060.1, read on the forward strand.
TTTGCTTCCATCTTGCAGCCATCTGCCTGGGTGTGGCCTTTGAAGGTTCTTCAATAAATCTCCACTTTATTTCTTTTAACTCTGCCTAGCCTCTGTTCCAGCTCCTCAAGGCATCTCCAGGTGTTCATCTCTCCCCAGGGACAATGTGACAGTCATGGGCTGTCCCTGCTGTGTCCCCAACACCTCCCACAGGGACAGATCCTCCCTGAGCCCCCAGGTGTGGCTTTGCCATGACAGAATTCCCACCCCCTGTGCTCAAGGATCCAATTCAGTTGGCAGGGCCCTCATCCTTTCCAAGTTTCATGGTGAGTTACCCCATATTCCTCCCCAAAATTCTCTTATCTTTCCACTTTTAGAAAATATCCACAGCTCCTAAAGTTTCCAGTCTTTTTCCAAATGACTAACTCTTTTTTTTTTCCTTATTTTTTTTCCTTTATTTCTTTTTTTCTTTTCCCTGTAAGAAAGTGAAATCTGTGTGCTTGCTTATTAAGCCACTTTATTCTTGGCAGGCTTTGAAAAAAAGCCCTACTTCAGCAATTTAAGCTTTTCTTCCTGGAGGCACAATACTCAGACACGAGGAAAAGTAAGTCGAGAAGACAAAATAAACATATTTTTTTTCAGGAAGACTCGAAGCCAAGTGGAACTTTCAATGAATGATTTGAGAGAGTTGCTGCTTTTGATATGCACAAATACATCCCAGCACTGCAGGCACACACCACATCCCTGGATTCTGTGGAGCTGGACAGGGAGAGGGGGTGAAAAGCAGAATAGATTTTGCAGTTTGTGCCTCACAATGGCTTTGAAATGCAAGCACGGCTCAGGAAAGGTTGTGTGAGTACATAAATGATGGATTTGTGTTGCCCAGACTAAAGGGAGGAAAGGAAAGATCCTCCATTTTCACTCAGCCCTAAAATATTCCAGAATATTTAGGCATCTAGAATACAATATCCTTGTGTTTGCTCTCTACTCTGCATTTATTTGCTTATATGAGAGGAGGTAAGGATGGCTGGATTTATATTTTGGTTTTATTCACACCAAATTTATTAAAAATTATGGCAGATTCATTGTTGGGATAAATTTCCATTCTCACAGGAGGTTAAAGGTGCTGGCTGGACACCAACCAGATCCATAATATCCTGGACAATTATTAGGGATTTATCTGTAACTTTTAATTAGTATTTTCAGGACATTTAGTAGTGTGTTTTACCTTCCTTAAATGGAAGCATTTTATTCAGCAAAAAGAACCCAAGTGGGAAGACTGGGTGAACAAAAAATGGTGGGAAATCAGCAGGGAAGGGATTCCCACAGATAAATACAGAAAATAATATAATAAATAATCCCAGAGAGTTCTGGCCATGCAAGAAGTTGCTGCCACAAAATGTCCCCGAGCTGAGGACACCCAGATGTGTCACATGTCCTGGAGCTGGTGTGTAAAGGACTCAGGAATTTTCTCATGGAGCTTCTTGCTCCTGACTCCTTCTTTTATTGAGGACAGAGAGGCAAAACCTCCCACACTGGAAGGAAAAAATGGATTTCAGCCCCAGCTCTGCCTGCCTGTACGAGGTGTGTGTGTCTGCCACAACTTCAGGGCTTCACCCTCGAGGTGACCAGGGAGGACACCCTGGAAAATGGGAATTCTGGATCCTCTTCAGGCAACTTCAGCCTGGTTTTGTTCACAGTGATGAAGAAAACCAGGGGAATAAATGAATTCCAAAGTCCTGCACCCTTCAGGCCCAACTCAATGCCAACAGTCCTTCCTTATCACCCCGGCTTGAGTCACAACAGAACCACAGTGGGCAAGGGCTGTGACAAGGTGGAACAGAACCTGTGCCACTGCAAACATCCCCTCAAATCTCATCTTTTGTGTGTTTCATGTCCCTGAAGCTGATTCCACCATCAAGGGTTTGATATGGGAGAGAGAATCCCAGTTCAAGCCCAGCTCAACAGAGCCCATGACACCTTTGTCATTCCAATGGCCTCAGAAAAGAGCAGAGCAAAAGCTGAGAAAAAGCACAAAGCTCTGCATCAGTCCAACTGAAATTGAATTTGAAATTTGGGTTATGCAACAACATGGCATTGTCTCCTTTCATTAAGGCCACCAGCTCCTGGAGGTCCTGGGCGTGTTATTGTTCTCAATTAACACACTTCTCCCCTTTCTCCCTGAAATCCTTCCCGCTGGTTTGCATTGTAACAATACCTCCAACTCATGGGCTCCAAGCTGGATTTCAATTTGTGAGGCCACTTTCACTTCATAACCCACCACAGAACGTTCAGTCTCCATCTGAACATGCTGCATTAATTAAATTCCCAGAAACAAACAAACAAACAACAATTTCTTCCCTTTTTTTCTTCTTAAGCTGCCTTGGTGTGAAGAATAAATCTTTACATTAAGAAAAAAACCCCTCAGCAAACGAAGCCAGACAGTAGCTGTGTCTTTTGGCAATGAGAATAATCTAATAAAACATCACCTTTCAGAGACAAAAAAAGTTCCTCTGGACACTCGGTAACGTCACCTCGGCACGAAATATATTCCACTCTTGGTTTGTGTTTTTTGGACCAACGCAGCTTAGGATGGTTGTTATCCCAAGCCCATGCCACCAGAGTTGGAATTAATAATATAAACGGTGAGCCCAAGGCCTGATTGACAGCTCTGATTCTCTTAATACCTCCTAGTTGGGCTTCCACCACGGTCAGAAGTTAAAATTTATTTTGACAAGCTTTCTGCTGGTTATGGAGGCTGGGAGCTTTATACCGGGGTATCCAGTGATTCAATATCTGGCATAGATTATCAAAAACCAGAGGGGGAAGGCAGGGAAGGCCTCTTGATGACAAACTGGATCCCGCGGCGCGGCCAACTTGGTTTTAATTAAGTTATTACCGCCCTTAATGGGAAGGGGCTGTTCCTTTGTTCTGGGGCAAGGCAGCAGACAGGGACGGAGTGGGGAATGTCAGCAACTCAATTTAGGCAGGGCTGCCTGGAGGATGCTCCCAGGGACACCGAGGTGGCCCCGGGAAGGAGCTGCCCGGGATTCCTGGGAGAACGGGGATGGAGTCTCAAACCCCAGCAGGGTCAGCAGGAGCAAGGCAGGATTAAGGGGAGAGCTCCTGGCCTTAATCAGTGGGTTCAGGGTAATTAAAGGCAGAATTGCTGGGAGCCAGCCCCTTTGTTTCCCAGGGCTGGGGCAGGATTGTCACCGTGGTTCGTTTTCCAAAGTGCCTCAGTGCACTGGGTACTTCAAAGATGGTTTGTAAAACCAACTTTTTATTACCTACTTGATCACCTGCACCAAGCCCCTTCAAAATCAGTTACAGAGAACACAAGAGAAGCCTCTTTTATTTTATTTCAAAACCTACGACCTTATTTTATTTTATTTAAAAACTCCATCTCAAAACATCATGACTGGCTCCAATTCAGGTTTCACTGACAGCAATTTCAGCTCAGAGAAATTTGGTAACACCAGCATGAAGAGGAAAACCAGAGACAATAATTTTGTAAATTTAAAAAATTGTAAAGCCTTAATTTTATAAAAATCACTGTTGTTGAACAAGGAAATATCTGAGGTGCTGCAAGTCAGGAGAGAATTGCACATCTTACAAAGAAATGTCTGAAAAAAAACTTTAAAAAAAAATTTTTGCTCTTCTGGAGCACATAACCCGAGAATTAAACATTCTCTGTGGAGTCATCCAGTCTCACCTTATAGCACAACACGACTTGGTGTGGGGTAAGCTGATAAAACCCACAGAATACCCTAAAAAAAAAAACCTCCTGTGCAGAGCAATCCTTGTAGAAAACCAAGCAGCAGCAACAAACAGCCCATATCCCAGCCCACACCCTGCTGGGCAGCGTTTGTGAGAAGTGCAGTCAAGCAAGGATGCTCCATATGGTCACGAGAATCCCTGGGATAGAGGGAGTAGCCACCCAAAACCGAGCTCAGACTATACACTTTACAAAGAGGCAATCCCCGTGAAGGGTTTAGGAGGGGGAAAAAAAAGAGACAGAGGTAAAAAAAAAAGAGAAAAAAAGGCATTTTCAAAGTCTAAACTTTGCTGGTCAGGGGTAGGTGTGGAGCTGTGGGTTGTTCTCGCTGTGTGGGTGTGAAAGTACAACTGTGCAGTGTTTAAAGTGGGGATATTTATTGGTTTTAGTGGTAGAATTCATGTGGATGGCAAAGGGATGGGGAAGAATTGCAGATTTCTCCCTGTGCACACACAGCTGAGGAGGAGCTGACATCTCCCTGCAGATCAGAACTGATCCAGGGGGTCCAGAGGGGATCCCAGACAGAACTGGGAAAATTCCTAAAGGTTAAGAGGAGGAAAAATGACACATTTTAATATTGAATAATGAATACATTAAAACTATAATTTAAAAAAAAGTTATCACGGCTAAAATCACAATAATTATTATCATTAAATTCCATTTTAACAGCACTAATCACTGTAAGAGCTGATATAGGCAAGATGAACAAAGTGCAAATATTTTCCTGTGCACAAACTGATCAGAAGAAATATATTCTGAAATCAGTTGATTTTAATCAGCACATGAAGGATGAAGGGTTTTTGCAGTGAAATTGTCAGAATTTTGGGCACCTGAACTGTTCAGCCCAAAATATTTTCACTCTGGAATAAAATAAATATTTAGGAGTAGCAAGAGGCTCAGCTGGAGGAGAAGTAAAAGAAAATCAGATCAGAGGGAGAGGATTTTGGGGAAGAGTCTGCAGGGTTGGGATCCCCATGGAATGTTTTAGTCAATAAAAGAGAAAGTTGGGCAGTTGGCTCCTGTATGCAAATGGACTAAAACTTATAAAAATGGGAGATTTCATGACCAAGCCCTCTTTTGGTTCCATCTTGGAGCCATCCAGGTACTGCCAGGGTGTAAAATAAAATAAAATAAAATTAAAATAAAATAAAATAAAATAAAATAAAATAAAATAAAATAAAATAAACTAAAATAAAATAAAATAAAATAAAATAAAATAAAATAAAATAAAATAAAATAAAATAAAATAAAATAAAATAAAATA
>JAWWEB010000060.1:1883639-1901044 GCA_035222195.1 Myioborus miniatus
AAGGAAAGGAAAGGAAAGGAAAGGAAAGGAAAGGAAAGGAAAGGAAAGGAAAGGAAAGGAAAGGAAAGGAAAGGGTGTTGGAGCAGGGGCTGGAGGGATGCTTGATGCCTTGAAAGCCTCCCTGGCCGAGGTAAAGCAGCCCCTGTTTGCAGCTGTGTTCCTCATGGTGTGCTCCATCGCTGTGGTTGGATGCAGACAGAACACAGAATTTATCCTGATTCTGCATTGTGGAATAAAATACTTCCGTGGGAAGGGAGTACAGTGGCCATCTGGTCCAACTGCAGGGCCTTGAGGTGTAGCAAGGCAGGCCAGAGTTAAACCCCAGAGCAGTGACAATCGAAAGGTGACATTATTTGGGTGTGTGTGGTTTGTCCATCCCTCTGTGCCTCATCAATCTGAACCCAGCAGTGGGAAAATGGCAAAAACTGGGGGAAAACAGGCAAAATTCAGGGGAAGAGAGAGAAATGCTTCCAACAGCCCTGCTAGGGGAAAGCCTAGCTACACACAGGGCTTTTGGGTGTAGCATTTCTGCCTTTATCCAGGGTGAATGGTCCAGCCCCTTCCCTCTTCTGCTGTGCTGGGGACACCTGGATTGTCCTTTCCCACATCCCTGCTCTGAGGGCAGTGACAGGATGGGTCAAAGGTACCTTTGAAAATCAGTAAAATTCTGTGAATTTGAACTTCCTACCTAAGCCAAGATTAAAGAAATGAATCACCCATCAGCTGCTCTCTCCTCAGAGTGCAGTCATCCCTAATCATCCCAACTTACACAAATAAAGCCAGGGATGATGTTTTGTCTTAGTGACAAGGCAACTTTCCATTTCAGGGCTCCGGAAAAGCGCACAAAAAGAGCTGAATTCAGAAACCAAGCAGCATGAAGTCACCCTCAGCAGACCTGTTTTATTTGTTCCACCGGAGTGGCAACAAACACAAACTCCCCCTGTGCTGGAGGTGGGCAGCCCGCGGGTCAGGCTTAGCACAAAAGCCCAATTTTAGGCAAAGCTCTGTGAGTTCGGTGCCTTGGCTTTGCTGTTGTAAACCATCTGCTCAGCTTCACTCCCAAGCACCGGCGCTGGGAATCAATCACGGGGTTCCTTTTGGTTGATCCTTGTTTTGCTCGACTTCTCAGCTTTTCAGACTTCGCGGCCGCGGGCTCAGAAGTGCTTGCCAAGAACTGCATCACATCGATAGCAACAAAACCCTGGCAAAACTGGAGCTGGCCCTCGAAATCCATTAGTGCCCTCGGAAATCGGGGGGCTGGAAGCGTGGCAGTGGGAAAGGTGGGGCTTTGGTTTACATCTGTTGACACGAGGATCTCAGTTGCGCCCGTTCTGAGGGGAACCGCGCGCGGCGATGAGTGAGGGGGTGCTCCGAGGGGGAATGGAAAAATCAGAGCTGGACCCCGCGTGGGAGCAATGCGCCGAGGTGCTGACAGCTTAATGAATAACTTGACTGTTATGACAGTAGGACACCTTGCAGTTCCAAGAGCAAATATTTGAAATCGTATGCAATGCAGGAAATGTAGAAATGTATGGGGAGAGTGCGCGGCTCGCCCCTATCGCCAACAGATGGGCCGTGTTTTCACTTCAGAGCTTTTCTTCTCTGCAGTCCTGACTTACCGGGGGTGAGAGTGAATCCACGGCTTGCAACTGATGACATAAAATGGAGCAGTGTATTAAAATCCCCTTTTTATGGTGTCCATATGGCTCAGGGGTTTTGGTAACAGTTAATTAAGAGATTTGCCTCTAGGCCCCCCCTCCAAAGCTCCTTCTTCTCCTGTTGCTGCTCTTGCCAGCCTATGTGGGAAAAATGGGGGTTAAAGGATGGATCTTTATGGATTTAGCTACACAAAAAAGAATTAAAATAGATATTCTGCTCTTCTATATTACCATTTGCATCTCCTGAAGGTTTGGTGTATTATGGAAGCAAAACCTTTTTTTTTTTTGCCCAATGTTTTGCCTAAAATAAATTTTATGAGTGACATTAAAACGGGGAATTTGGGAGGATCTGGAAATTCCAGTTTGTGCCATGTATCAGTTTTGGGGACCTGGAGACTCTCTGTTCCAGGTTTATTTGTCCTGACCCCATAATTCCCCATCATCCCCTATCACAGGTAAAACCAGCAGCTCCCTCCTAGAGAAATGGACTTGATCCCATCAAGAGTTACTTTTATTCTCTCTAGAGAATGGTTGGGAATTCTAAAACTCCACAGAGTTTGTGATTTTCCTAAATGATCAGTGGGTGATTATTAACTTTTGCAGACAGCTCAGACTTTGAACACCATTTTCTCCTTTAAAAGCAACTTCTTGATATGGAAGGAACCTGTTGGGATGTTTTCATTATGGAATCAATCCCCTCTCCAGCATCCTGTCCTAGGAAATTCTGTTTATTTTTATTTTAGCAATTTGTAGGCTGCATAAGGAACATGATATTTGCTCTGTTTCCAGTAAACAGCTCCTCAGGAGAGCTTTGTTAATGTTATCTATTAAAAAAAACCAACCCCAACCAACCAAACCACTGAGTCTGGGAGCTGGAGGCAGCTGATTATTTAAAGCAGCTGAAAGAAAAGTCTGATTGACAGGAGGAAAGTGAAATGATGGAACTCCTCTGAAAGTTAGGGAATTAATGGGAAGAAACAAGAGTTGGTGATTGTAAACAAGCGCTGAAGGAATTTTAAGCTGATACAACTGAAGTGAATAATTCTGGGGAATGGATTTTCATTATTTGAATGGAATTCAGAAAAAAATTGATAATAAAGAGAAAGAAATTGATAATAAAGAGAAAGAAATTGACAACAAAGAGAAATAAATTAAGAATTAATAGAATCGAAGCAATAATAAATGGAATTAGTGCAGGAGGTTTGATTAAATCTGATCTCTGCCTGGTTTAACTTTCATTTCCTGCTTTTGCCCACATCTCCCAGTCCATCGTTTGGAACTCAGCTCTCCAGCCCCACATCCAGGATTTCCTTGGGGAAGGACTGGTCCAGCCCAAGCATTTCGGGGGAGCCTGGCAAGGTAATTGTGTGCTGCAGCTGTCAGGACCAATCACTCCATGGAAAGCAGGCCCCAGCAGCCATGGTAGCCCCAGGGCAAGCAAAATATCAATTGGGCTACAAATCAAGAGAGCAGCATCCTCCTGGCCCATGAATCAGGGAAATGAGACGAGCAATTCAAGTGCTAAGTCAACATGGGCTGTGTAAACAGCACTTTGGAAAGGGGATTGCAGGGATTTGCTGCACAAAAGGCAGCTGGGAAGGAGAAGGAGAGCACATGGATGTTGGACAAATTAATTGGGGGGAAATAGCCACAGTTCTGAGGCCTGTACAGGAATTCCAGCTCAGGGTTGGATCTGTTTTGGTGTCAATTTTTTTAATAAAAGCTTTTATGCTTCATTTTTATTCATTTAGTCACAGATCTGAAGCAGAATATATTCTAGGTTTCACTTGAACTCGATTTTATTAAAATTTTGGTTGTCCTTGCACACAGATTGATTTACAGGCCAAACACCTGGAATCAGCTTTGCAGGGAAGTGCCCTCTAAGCAGGAAAATCCTTGTGACAGTGAGCTGACAGATGGAACTTGGCTTTTTTGCCTGAATTTTTCCACCCTTTCATCCCAAATTCCCATCTCAGAGCATGAATCCAAACCAGAGGAAAGCTGCAAGGTAAATCCTGAGAATTTCAAGCAGCAGAAGGGTGAGGAGCTGTGCAAAGCAGCAGAGGAGAATTCCCAGCAGGTCCCATGGGCTTTACTGGTAAAAAAAGGATAAAAATAAGGAAAATTGGGCAACATCAAAGCCAGTGCAGCAACCTCTCTGTGAGTTCAGGTGTCTCCAAGCTGTGGGAGCTCCTGCCCTCATCCATACCCTTTTCAGGGAATTCTGGAGGCAGTGACATGGCCCAGAGGAGAGCAGGGTGAGATGGGCCACATCTGCCACCACTTTAGAGGGAGATCTTTCTGAGAAGAATTTCATGGAATCATGGAATGATTTGGGTTGGGAAGGAGAGGAAAGATCACCCAGTGCCACCCCTGCCATGGGCAGGGACACCTCCCACTGTCCCAGGTGGCTCCAGGCCCTGCCCAGCCTGGCCTTGGACACTGCCAGGGATGCAGGGGCAGCCACAGCTGCTCTGGGAATCCCATCCCAGCCCATCTCCACCCTCACAGGGAAGAAGTTTTCTCCAGTATCCCATCTATCCCTGTCCCCTGCCAGTGGGAAACCATTCCTGTGTTCTGTCCTCCAGGCCTTGTGGAAATCCCTCTCCGGCCTCCTTGCAATCCCAGTTTGAGCACTGAACACAGACCTGGAGGAAAAAGACCCAAAAAACTCAAAGCCCCAAGCTAATTCCAACCCAAAGCCAGCCAAGGATGACGTTCTGTGCATGAGTGGCTCTGTTCAGGCTGGGCTTGGGGCTGGAGTGCTGAGAAGGGGCAGCTCCTGCCCCAGTCCCCTCCTCCAGCTCCATCTGAGCCCCCTCATTCCCTCTCTCCTGCCTGGCTGGCATCAGGGGGGCCCTTTCGAGGCAAATATTGCCCTTCACTCACAGGTGTGGATTGGGCAGGTATCAGTTTGGGGCTTGTCTTATCTGCCACCTGTGCCAGGTCCCCACGAGGACTCTCCCAGCGGAGCGCTGATAACGGGACCCATGAATCGCCATTTTCACCCCATTAAGCCCTTTTCACTGATATTTGGTCATTAAAATCTGCACAGAATAATGAGCTCTGCAAAAAGGATATGGGAAATGTCTTATTGTTGTGGTGGATTGTGCAAGGCCTTGTTGTAACAGAGAGAAATAATTTGAAATATAAGATAATCGATATTAAGCATCCCCAAAGACACACCCGGGTATCTCTCTCAAGATGCCCACACACAGTCCCCATGGGGCAGAGGAGGGGCACAGCCCGTTTTTGTCTGGGCAGGAATCAGTTTGGGGCTTGTCTTATCTGCCATGTGTGCCAGGTCCCCGCGAGGGCTGTCCCGGCAGAGCGCTGATAACGGGACCCATGAATCGCCATTTTCACCCCTTTTCACTGATATCTGGTCATTAAAATAATTGAATAATTATTCAATTAATTGAATAATTAGCTCTACAAAGAGGACATGGAAATTGTCTTATTGTTGTGGTGGATTGTGCAAGGCCTGGAGGTAACAGAGAGAAATAATTTGAAATATAAGATAATCGATATTAAGCATCCCCAAAGGCACACCCGGGTATCTCTCTCAAGATGCCCACACACACTCCCCATGGGGCAGAGGAGGGGCACAGCCCGTTTCTGTCTGGGCAGGTATCAGTTTGGGGCTTGTCTTATCTGCCATGTGTGCCAGGTCCCCGCGAGGGCTGTCCCGGCGGACGCTGATAACGGGATCCATGAATCGCCCTTTTCAGCCCCGCGCGCCGTGGGCAGCCAAGCTTTATCTGCAGCCTCGAGGAAGGAAAAGCAGAAACCAGCTAAAAGCCTTTCTTTCGCCCCGTTCTCTGATGTTCTGGAAGGCACTTTGGGAGATTAATATTGCGGTGGGGCCCTCCTCCTCCTTCCCCTATCCCCCAAAATCCCCGCACGACCGAGTGTGCTGATAAACTTCAAAATAAAAACAGATGTGGCAGGAAGAATGATTTATGGACTCCCCCATGTGCTCCTGTTTCTACGTAATGCCAGGGGTTTGGGGCTTTTTTTTGGTTGATTGTCCACTTAGAATTATTCAATCTATTCCTGCTTCTAAATATGAGCAGGAGAGGTGGGAACAGCACCCAGAGCTAAAAAAATGAGCGTGAGGAGAGTGGAGCACTGCAGAAATGGGGTGGGAAGTGCCAGAAATCCAAAGTGGTGGCTGCACATCACAGATGGGAAAAAACAGGGAAAGGAAGGAAGAGAAAGGGGAAAAAAATCCAGGAAGTTGTTGGAAAATCAATTAAATTTAAAAATTGCAAAAAATAAGCTCTGTGTTGGTCAATAAACAACAAGTGAATGGAACTGGGACATGTGGGAGTGAGGCAGAAAATGCAGTGAAAAAACATAAATTGGAGATGTGAAGATAAGAAATGAGATCCATTCCAGGATCTTCCAGCTCTTCCCAGTCACAGGTGAAGACATAAAAATGTGTTTGGAGAAGCTTGGAGCTCAAACTAAACAGGGAAATGAGGTTTGGGAGCATAAATTCATCTTTTTTGAGCAATCTTGGGATAGTTGTAATTTGGAAAGCTTCACTTCAGATGTCTTAAATGGGAGCTGATAACACTAATTACTGATATCTGGTCATTAAAATCTGCAATAAATAATTAGGTCTGAAAAGAGGAGATGGGAATTGTCTTGCTGTTGTGTTGGGTTGTGCAAGGCCTTGAGGTAACAGAGAAATCAGATAAAATATAAAATAATTGATATTAAGCATCTCCAAAGACATGCATGGATATCTCCATCAGTGCCCAGGTAAATAATTAATAATTAAGTGTAAAAAAAGATATTTTGGTGGAGAAGAGAGGCTTGAACTTGGGGCAATGCTCATCCCGAGCTGCGCTGGTGGTGCTGGAGCAGCCCCCGTGCATTTCTGCCTTTCTAGCGTTTCATGCCTGTTTTCACTCAAGTGTTTATTTCTATAAACAGACCTAACCTTAGAAAACAATATAATGACATCCTTCCTGGGGGAGCAGGGGGGCAGGAGTTTCCTCCAATTCCTCCCGAGCGTTTCCGCCGGGTTTTGATTTTCAATAATCCGAGGGGTAAACGGCCGCTTTTGAACTCTGCCCTCTGCCCTTTTTATTTGGCAACCTGGGCAAAGATCAAGCCCAGAGTCAAAAGTGTCAGCAAAAATGGCTGGGATTTGGGAGTGCTTCCCTTTAGGAAAGGCCTCGTGATTATGTTTACAGAATTCATTACAAACTCGGGGCCCAGATTAAAAGCAAATGTCTAAGTGTCCTGTGGGGAATTGCAGGCTTAGGGATGAGGCTTCCGAGGGATTTGTGGGATCTGGAGGGGTTTGGGAGCACCCCCAGGAAAAAAAGGGGTGCTGGAGGTGAGGTGGGGATGTGGGGTCATTGAATGCACGGGAGGTAAAAGTGAGGAAAAAAGGCAAAAAAAAAAAAAAAGAGTTTTGTAACTTTAAAACCAAGACTAAGAATGCAGGATGGAGCAGCTCAAAGTGGAGGCACAGCTCTGGAAATATCAGATCATGGAGGAATCCCTGGTGAAGGGAAACCAATCCTGGTGTGAAACTGGGACAGTTCAAGGCAGAGAGATTTCACCAGAAAATGTTGAAACCAGCATGGTATCAAAATCTGCATTTCTAAAACAGAGATATTTCACCGGAAAATGTTGAAACCACCACTTTGTCAAAAACTGCACTTCTAAAGCAGAGAGATGTTACCAGAAAATGTCGAAAACAGCATGGTATCAAAATCTGCACTTCTAAACCAGAGATTTCACCAGAAATGTTGACACCACCAGTTTATCAAAATCTACACTATTAAAACAGAGAGATGTCACCAGAAAACTTTGAAACCAGCACTTTGCCAAAATCTGCACCTCTAAAACAGAGAGGTGTCACCAGAAAATGTTGAGACCAGCATGGTATCAAAATCTGCATTTCTAAACCAGAGATTTCACCAGAAAACGTTGAAACCACCACTTTACCAAAATCTGCACTTTTAAAACAGAGATTTCACCAGAAATTGTTGAAAACAGTCTGATATCAAAATCTGTACCTCTAAAACAGAGAGATTTCACCAGAAAATGTTGAAAACAGCATGGTATCAAAATCTCCACTTCTAAAACAGAGATTTCACCAGAAAATGTTGAAACCAGCACTTTATTAAAATCTGCACTTCTGAAACAGAGAGATTTCACTAGAAAATCTGTACCTTTAAAACAGAGAGATTTCACCAGAAAATGTTGAAACCAGCTTGGTATCAAAATCTGCACCTCTGAAGACAGAGATTTCATCACAACATGCTGAAAACAGCATTTTATCAAAATCTGCACTTTCAGTCTCATTCTGAACACATGGAAGAGCCATTTAACAGCACAAAAGGGCAAAGCAGCTCCAAGTTATTTATTCCCCAATTCCATCCCAAGGCAGCAGATGAATTTTGTCATCCCAGCTCCTGCTCCTGGTGCACCAAGGCCTCTGTGCCTTGGCTCAGATGATGATCCAGGAGTGCCACAGCCCTGTGGGTCATGGAATGGCATTTTTCACTCTGAAAAATGAAAAATGAACATGAAAAATCCTGAAAAATCCTCCTCTGAAGGAGGATCTGGGAACACCAGAGAGGCAAAGAATTCAAACAGGTCTCTTTTCTGCTGCAAGAAGAGGGTAATTGCTGCTGACAGGGCTGCTCTGCAGCAGTGGGGGCTCAGGAAGAGCTGGAAACCATCTCAGAGCTGATTAACCCGAGGTGTTATCACAGGCAGCCCCTCTCCACATCCAGCATCAGCCACAGGGAGCTGGTGGGCATTCACTGATTTGGGATGGGATGAGGAGGAAGTAGCTGAAAAGCAAATTGTTTGAAGCTGGTTCCTGAAATGGCTGGAGATAACTTGAAGGGGTTTTTTTGGTTATTACTATTTTTTTGTTTTAACTATTTTTTGGTTTTAATTAATTTTTTTTGTTATAACTGTTTCCATGCAGAGTTATTTGTGACAGGACTTGGGGAATCAAAAGTTCTTTTAATTTTTTATAGGATGTCAGTGGTGAAGGCAGAGTTATTCCCAGTGCTTGGAATCCTTTGGAACAAAACTGCATTGGATATCCCTGACAAGCCTGACACAGGGAACGTCCTGAAAAACCTCTTGGAATTTCCTTAATTACTGATTAGCCTCTTGGAATTTCCTTAATTACTGGTATCAGTAATTGCCTTAATTACTGAGATCAGAGAACCACAGGTTTGGGTTGGAAAGGACATTAAAACTCATCTCCACCCCTGCCATGGTCAGGAACACCTTCCACCATCCCAGGATGCTCCAAACCCACCCAGCCTGGCCTGGGACAATTCCAGGGATGGGAAAACCACAATGTCTGAGAAAAAAAATAATCTAAATAAAAAATAATGCTAATTTCCATGTTTAAATTCCTCTGTACAATTCCTAAGAACCACTGACCGACGTGGCACTGAAGCATCACCTCCATCTGGATTTTCCTCCAATTTGTGCTAAAAATCTCTCCCCATTTCACTCAATTTAGCAACTTCAGTGTTGCCTTGAACATTTTTGATTTCATTTTGGCAAAATGGGCAATGGCAGAGCCCTGGGGGGCTCTTGAATGGGTCACTCATCCATCAGGGCTGGGGCTGGGGCTGCCTGCTCTTTGTGGGCTGCTCGTGCTCTCCCCGGAGCTGCTGGGAAATGCCCAACAATTTCCAAGGATATCTTTGGATTTCACTCCAGCCTGGCTGTCAGACTCTGTGTATTTTTCCAACGTCAAGCAGGTTTTAAGATGGAGGAAGGAGATAATGGGGATGATAAAAAGGCTCGAGCAATTTAAAGGTAGCTTTTAAAACATTCTACACGGCACGGGAGAATTGACTTTTCCCCCAAATTTGCAGCAGAACACGTGCTCAGAGTGGGCCAGGAGCAGATTTTCATAAAGAAAATAAATGTGAGCATGTCCCAACTGCCCATGAGCAACACCCACCCCACCATGTGCTGCTGCATTTTTGTTGGTTTTATTTTTATTTTATTTTTATTTTCTCTCCAAGGCGTATTTTCAACTTTCTTTTCTATCAGCTTGTAAAACATGATTTTTATTCTTCCTTTAATGGCCTGGGCTAATTACTCCCGGTGACCTTTGACCTTCAAGTGCCTTCATTTATGGTAGCACATTCCTTTCAACAGAAACATATTGGGTTTTTTTACAGGGTGCTGATGCCTGGCCTGGCAGCCCAAAGCTCCAAATCCAACAGCATCCATGGAACGGCCTGGGCTGGGATCCAAAAGCATCCTCCAGCTTTCTCCTAAACATTGCCAAGGTTTCACCTGAGCAGAAATGCCCAGTTTTCATCCCATGTTAAGATTCTGATGCTGATTTGTGGGGGAAAATGGCTAAATTTGGAAAATTGGGAAGGCATGGCAATGGAGCAAAGATTAAAAAAATCTGGTACAAAAATCCCTGAATGTCCAAGGCTAGCTTGGAACATCCTGGAATAGGGGAAGGTGTTCCTGCCCATGGCAAGGGGTGGAAAAAATGAGTTTTAAGGTCCCTTCCAGCCCAAACCATTCCGTGATTCCCTTGGTTTAATGCACCAAATTTCAGTGACACGACACATTCTAATCTCATTTAGTGAGGGATCCCTGCATTATTTCCACTCATTATCACACTACAGGGAAGACTTGGAGTGCTCATCCCTTCCCCAAACAGAATTCTTCTCCTGAGGATTTAATATCCAGGCAGAAGAAAAAAAAATTAAAACATTTTTAAAAATGTAAAAAATAAAAATAAAAAACATTAAAAAATTAAAAGTAACAGGCATGGCCTAAGGTTAACTCAAAACCTAGAATTCAGCAAGAATATTCTGCTGGAAACACAAAGGAGTTCCAAAAAATGCATGGAATTAAAAATAAAAAGTCCAGAATCCTGAAGGATTGTGTACAAAGAAGGAATTAGGGGTGGGCTCATGGCTGGGGAAATTGGTTGGGTTGAAAGTTGTTCTTTCTGTCTTAACCTCTCTTGGAGGTTAAAAATCTTGGACAAATTGCTCAAAATTTGCAACTGGAAATTGCTGAACCTTCTGGCCTAGTGCAGAAAATCACAGGAGCCCCAGATTAACACAAAATTTCAATCTGTTCAGAAAGATTCTTGTGCACATGTCAGAGCTGAGTTGGGGTTCCTGTCCTGTTCCTATTTCTATTTTTTTATATAAAAGCTTCGTGTGAGGAGGAACAGGAACATTAAACTCACCAAAGCTGCTCAAATGCTGCTGCCAGCAGAGGCAAATCCCGCCAGAAACTTTCTAAGTGGACGTGATGCAATGCAAAAAAAGAGAATTATTCTTTGTCAATCACCATTTACCCTGAAACTGCCAAGCAAACCCAAAAATGTTTGTTTTGGGGTTTTTTTATGTGCGTGTGTGTGTGGTTTTTTGTTGTTTTGTTTTAGATTTGGGAATTTTTTTTGTGGTTGCTGATTTTTTGTTTTGGTTTTTTGGGGTTTTTGGGGGGTTGTTTTTTGTTGTTTTGTTTTTTTTATGTTTGGTTTTGGGGTTTTTCTTGTTGGTTTTTTTTGTATGTTTGTTTGGGTTTTTTGGTTTTTTTTTTGTTGTTTTTTTGTGGGTTTTGTTTGTTTGTTTGTTTCTGGCTTTTTTGGGTTTTTTTTTTTTTTTTGGTTGATTTTTCTCTTGGTTTTCTTTTGGGGTTTTTTGGGTTTTTTTTTGGTTTGGTTTTTTGGGGGCTTTTTTGTTTTCTTTTTCCAGAGATGCCCTCAATTGAACGCTGAAACAAGAAGAGGAAGAGCCCCCCAGAAAATGAATGTTCTCCAAGGTGTTTTGCAGTAGTTACATCGTTCCCCTGATAAGCCTTTAAGCTTTTGGGTTATTTTTCTTGGGTCTTTTTTTGGGTTTTCCCTCCCTCCCCTGCGCTAACAGCGCCTCAGAGCGAGCCCATTTACCCGCTCTGTTGTCAACGCATCTGGACATCTTGTCAAAACAATATAATTTCACTTTGTAACTTTCTGACACCGGTATTTATTGCACCTGTCTCTGCTCATGATTTATGACTTGTCTGGTGAGTTTTACTCCGCGGCCCTGAGTTTACAATCGCAGATAAGTGAAGCGTTTGAAGTCCCGACTGCGCTGCAGATTTAGAGATGGAGATTTGTCTCCCCTCCTCCTCCAAAATAATAAAAAAAGGAAATTAAGATGAGCGTTTTCACCCCTTTTTTCTGGGTGGTAAAAATCAAGAGTATCAAAAGTTCTTTGAAATGAGGAAGGGGAAAAAAAAAGAGAATAATGGGGCTGTGTCTATTAGGAGTGAAATGATCTTTGCTTTGCAGAGGAGGGGAATGTTTTAATTAATTGATATCTGATTATCTGGGCAGCATTTTAACCCCCAGGGCTGTGTTGGTGCTGAGGATATCAGCATTATGCCAATGCCAGCATTCAGATATTCTGAATTATTATTTGTAACAAATTTTTTAGGATAAAATTCACTCTACTTAACACTGAAACACTGAGGCCAAACATATAAAATCTAAACTTCACCTGCCTGACCCCACTGAACAAACCGGATTTATTCACTCACAGGAGAATGAAGGAGAAGCTGTTTAAATATTAATTAATTAACCAATTCTATAAATATTTAATTGATTAATTAATTAATTATTATTTAAATATTTGATAAAAGTCACAATTTTACCTTGTAAGCGACCCCATTTTGCTTTTCTCCTTTCCTTTTAGAAAACCTAAATTTAGGGCCTTAATAACTTGACAGTATCCCTAAAAAATATGGCATTTTTGCAAAGAATTTATTATTTTATTGCTGTTAAAGCAGGATTTTCACATTTCCCAGATTTTCAAACAAATCTGGGCCCCCTCCCTGGTCCAGGTCCTTTTCCAATCTGGTTTCGTTGCAGAAGGAGCACAAAAGCATTGGCACAGTTTGGTTGTTTCCATAGAAATCATGGAAGAATCCTTCCCATAAATCTCATCCATGCCAAAGCAACCTATAAAAGTGGGAATTTGGGGAATTCCCTGAATTTCCAAGTAAGGGAATATTGTTCTGTAAATGTTTTCATTTGTCAAAATTTCTTTGGATTTGAGAGGTGCTGGACAGGGGTGAGATTCCCTTTGTTAGGAATTGGGGGAAAATCAGGAGCTTTAAGCTCTGGAGGGAAAACTCCCTGGGATTTTTATCAGTGGGATTCCCTGAACTGATTCTCTGATAGGAATTGGGTGGAAATCAGGGAATGTGAGCTCTGGAGGGAAAACTCCTTGGGATTTTTTATCAGTGGGATTCCTGCACTGATTCTCTGATAGAAATTGGGTGGAAATCGGGGAATGTGAGCTCTGGAAGGGAAACTTTGGATTTCTATTGGTTGGATTCCCTGCACTGATCCTTCGATAGGAATTGGGTGGAAATCTGGGAAAGTGAGCTCTAGAGGGAAAATTCCTTAGGATTTCTGTCGATGGGTTTCCCTTCACTTATTCTTTGATAGGAATTGGGTGGAAATCAGGGAATGTGAGTTCTGGAGGGAAAACTCTGAATTTCTATCAGTGGGGTTCCTTTCACTGATCCTGTGATAGGAACTGGGTGGAAATCAGGGAATTTGAGGTCTGGAAGGAAAACTCCTTGGGATTTCTCTCACTGGGATTCCCTGCACTGATCCATTGATAGGAACTGGGTGGAAATCATGGAGTGTGAGCTCTGGAAGGAAAATTGTGAATTTCTCTCAGTTGGATTCCCTTCACTGATCCTTTTATGGGAATTGGGTGGAACTCAGGGAATGTGAGCTCTAGAAGGAAAATTCCTTAGGATTTCTATCAGTGGGATTCCCTTCACTTATTCTCTGATAGGAGCTGGGTAGAAATCAGGGAATGTGAGTTCTGGAAGGAAAACTTGGGATTTCTATCAGTGGGATCCCTGCACTGATCCTTCGATAGGAATTGGGTGGAACTCGGGGAATGTGAGCTCTAGAGGGAAAACTCCTTAGGATTTCTGTCAGTGGGTTTCCCTTCACTTATTCCCTGATAGGAATTGGGTGGAAATCAGGGAATGTGAACTCTGAGAGGAAAACTCCTTGGGATTTCTATCAGTGGGGTCCCTGCACTGATCCTTCGATAGGAATTGGGTGGAAATCTGGGAAAGTGAGCCCTGGAAGGAAAATTGTGAATTTCTATCAGTTGGATTCCCTTCACTGATCCTTTTATGGGAATTGGGTGGAACTCAGGGAATGTGAGCTCTAGAAGGAAAATTCCTTAGGATTTCTATCAGTGGGATTCCCTTCACTTATTCTCTGATAGGAGCTGGGTAGAAATCAGGGAATGTGAGTTCTGGAAGGAAAACTTGGGATTTCTATCAGTGGGATCCCTGCACTGATCCTTCGATAGGAATTGGGTGGAACTCGGGGAATGTGAGCTCTAGAGGGAAAACTCCTTAGGATTTCTGTCAGTGGGTTTCCCTTCACTTATTCCCTGATAGGAATTGGGTGGAACTCAGGGAATGTGAACTCTGAGAGGAAAACTCCTTGGGATTTCTATCAGTAGGGTTCCTGCACTGATCCTTCGATAGGAATTGGGTGGAAATCTGGGAAAGTGAGCCCTGGAAGGAAAACTCCTTGAGATTTCTCTCACTGGGATTCCCTGTACTGATCCTGTGCTAGGAAGAATTGGGTGGAAATCAGAGGCTTTAAGCTCTGGGCAGCTCTAGAAGCAAAACCCAGGAATTTTTTCCCCAAGCATTTTTCATTGTTCAAATTGAAAATGACACAGAAAATTCCTTCTTCTTTTGCAGGATTCATGGCAAACACTATCCTGTACCATCATGTAAATACATTCCTCATATACATCATGGAATATATTCAGGAATATCATGGAAAAGAGACAAAATCCTGGCTGCCCAAGGCTGCTCCTTCCCAAAGCAAAGCCGGGGCCGCCTCTCCTGCCCCAAACCTCGCACATTCCCGGCTCCTTTGATGGATTGCCAAGGAAAACACGGGGCAGGCACGGACTGTGCTGCTGCCATGGCGATGGAGCACGCGGGGCAGCGGGAGCAGAGATTTCCATCAGCAGGGCTCCAACAAAAGCCTGGATTCAGTGACCAACCCGGGGTTTGGGTGCTCCTGGGCTTTAGCAGGAGCTCAGAAATGGGGAATTCACTCCTGAGCTGGCTGAGAAATTCCAAACCTTGATTTCTTCAGCTCTACTTTTTTTTTTCTGGTCCAAGAGTGATCTTTTCAATTCTTCTTTGCGGGGCAGTGGGAGCAGAGATTTCCAGGGCTCCAACAAAACCTTGATTCAGTGGCCAGCCCAGGGTTTGGGTTCTCCTGGGCTTTAACAGGAGCTCAGAAATGGGGAATGTATTCCTGAGCTGGCTGAGAAATTCCAAATCTTGATTTCTTCAGCTCTGCTTTTTTTTTTTACTGGTCCAAGAGTGATCTTTTCATTCTTCCTTGCGGGGCAGTGGGAGCAGAGATTTCCATCAGCAGGGCTCCAACAAAAGCCTGAATTCAGTGACCAACCCGGGGTTTGGGTGCTCCTGGGCTTTAGCAGGAGCTCAGAAATGGGGAATGTACTCCTGAGCTGGCTGAGATATTCCAAATCTTGATTTCTTCAGGGAAGAAGGCACAGCCCTGGGTTTTTTTTCTGGTCCAAGGGTGATCTTTTCAATTCTTCCTTGCGGGGCAGTGGGAGCAGAGGTTTCCACCAACAGGGCTCCAACAAAACCTTGATTCAGTGGCCAGCCCGGGGCTTGGGTGCTCCTGGGCTTTAACAGGAGCTCAGAAATGGGGAATTTATTCCTGAGCTGGCTGAGAAATTCCAAATCTTGATTTCTTCAGCTCTACTTTTTTTTTTCCTGGTCCAAGAGTGATCTTTTCAATTCTTCTTTGCGGGGCGGTGGGAGCAGAGATTTCCAGGGCTCCAACAAAAGCCTGGATTCAGTGGCCAGCCCGGGGTTTGGGTTCTCCTGGGCTTTAACAGGAGCTCAGAAATGGGGAATGTACTCCTGAGCTGGCTGAGAAATTCCAAATCTTGATTTCTTCAGCTCTACTTTTTTTTTTCTGGTCCAAGAGTGATCTTTTCAATTCTTCCTTGCCCTTTAAAATGGGAAATAGCAAGGCTGGCTCTAAGAGTGGTGTTAATGGCTAATTAATAACTAAATAATAATCTATTAATGAATAATCAGATGTAATTAATGGTTAATTATGAGGAATCTCCAAATGTGGGATCAGGGGATCCGTTTGGATTCTCCCCTCACCAAAATTACTACTTTAAAGCACTACAAAAATGCTCTGACATTTGCCCTCTCAGAGGACAGAATGTCTGTACATAAAGCTGAGAAAACTGCCATTTTTTACATATTAAATGATGTATTTTTATCATCTGAGAGCCTTTTTTTGTGCCTGAAAGGGTGGAAATACAGAAGATTTTGACAGAGGAAGTAGAAAAAGGAGAGATTTTCAGAATCTTCTCACTCCAGCTGCTGCACACAGAATTGTGCCTTCATTTCTATTTGAATTTTCATCATTTTGACTCAGTCTTCGAGGTCTTTTCCAACTAAAGGGTTCCATGATTTCTATTCCAAAACACCTCCAGATTTTTTTTCCACTCACAATCATCATTTTGTGGGACAATTTATTGTGTTTGAGCTGATCTCAAGCTGTCCTTGCAAGTCAAAAGTGGCTATTTCAGGTTTAAAAGCTGAATTTTGGGGTTTCATGGCTGAATTTTTCCTTTCAAGGGATGTGCACGGGACTACTGCATTTAGAAAGAAAAACTAACATTTGATTATCTTACAGGGCCCTGAAGGCAGAATGAAAATGATGTTAAAACAAGAAACTTCCAGATTGTTTACAGATTTCCATCCAACGAGAAATACATTTTCAGTCACTTAGAGCAATTAAATTACACATCCTGATAAACAAGCAGGAATTAAGTGAAATTTTATACAAAGTTTAAATGAAACTCAGATCTCTTCAAACCTGTCTTGGGAGACTTGGTGAAACACCACCCACTAATGGTTCTTTATGTGCTGAAAATTCAGAATTCTCTCCTAGACGTCAGAAAGAAGTTGGGTTTCTGTTTAATTATGGCAAAAATGGGACAAAAATACTGAATTTTTGTTCATTGTTGTTTGACCAAGCCCAGGTGGGTGATGGGAGGCACCATCTCTGACCTTCAGGAAGGAAGAATATTTGGAATAAACACATTCCCAACAGGTCAAGGTGGTAACAACCACGAGCTGGAAGGGACAGAAAATTTCAACTTTCAGTCCTCAAGAGAGGCTGAGCTGTTCCATGGATGAGTTATTCCAAGATTCTGCACCCTGTGGAAGTCCTTAATCCTTCCTTGACACAAATGTCAGTGGATTTGGGTAAAATTTCTGCCAGATCTGCTTTGCTCCAGCTCACCCTGTGTTATCACTGGGGTGGGGAAAGAATTCCAATCCGGAATGCTCATGGCATTCAAAATAGGAACGGAATAGGGAATAGGGAATATGGGATAGGGAATAGGGAATATGGAGTATGGAATATGGAAAATGAAAAATGGAATATGGAATATGGAATTTTGGAATAGGGAATAGGGAATAGGGAATATGGAGTAGGCAATAGGGAATATGGAGTAGGCAATATGGAATATGGACTTTCAGAATTTAGTATATGGAATAGGGAATAGGGAATATGGAGTATGGAGTATGGAATATGGAATAGGGAATATGGAATAGGGAATAGGGAATATGGAGCATGAAATATGGAATATGCAGTAT
>JAWWEB010000060.1:1934735-1945304 GCA_035222195.1 Myioborus miniatus
AGAGGAGGATTCTGCAGGGATGAGCATGGGGCAGTGTCAGACCCTCCTTGGCACAGCTCCTTGGCATTGCAGCTCTCAAGGGGCTGGAGAGGACAATCCAAAGTTAAAATTTCTGGAGAAAATGGCTTTGACAAAGCAGATTTTCACTGCAAAAGGCAGCCCCAGACCCAGGTGGGAAAAGAACTAAAAGGCTCTGAAAAACCTGTTTGCCAGCCTGGGATAAAGTGCAGCTTCTGCTGGTGGATTCCAAAATTCAGAATATCAATTCTTTTTGCTTTGCTGTTTAGAGGCAGCCCAAGGTGTTTGTGGCCCCCCCATGCCCAGCACACACCTCACCAAATGGGTATCATTTCCTTTCAGAAGACTTTCTAACACTTGAGACTTTAAAATTCTTTTTTCCTTGTTGCATTGATCTAAATATCACATAAGCTGCAAAACTAAATATTAATAACTTGTAAGAAAAACAGTGAGATCAGGTTGGAGCTTGGACATCACCCAGTGCAGCAGACCCAGCAGATTTCTTATTTCATTTCTGACACCTTGCTGAAGTTCCATGCCAATTTAGGACAGATGTGTCTGCATCCAAATCTCACCAGACCCACTTGAGAATTTGTTCTCCTGTCCAAAAAATTATTTCTGAGCCTGACCCAACCTCATGCACTCAAATCCAAACCCCCAGTTGGGGTGAAACCCCAACTTTCCTTGGTGGCTGGAAGCAGGAGTGGAGAAGACGTGTTGACAATTAGCAATCCTGCAGGAATTTAAATTCTCTGCTCAAAAGGTTGATATTTTAACCATCCTGTGGCTCTTTCTGGTCTCAATCCATGTCCTGAGGTTCTCCTGGGTGCCAGGGGAGCTGGGGGTGCCTGCCCCTGCCTGTCCTGGGGGCTCAGCTGAGCTCTGAGCTCCATCCTCACCACAGATTGGGGCTACACTGAGCAACACTTCCTTGCTTTTTATTTAGATTATTTCTCAACAAATCAAAACTCTGTGCCAGGAGTTTACACAGCCTTTGACACAAAAAATAACCCTTCACAAGCAGTCAGGGCGCTGTGATCAGAGCAGAACTAAAATGATGATGATATTTCCTTGGCACCTCTGTTTAAACCCAGGATGTTCTCGCTGCCCCTGGGCTCTCACAGCCCCATCAGAACAGCAGAGTGTCCAAACTGCCTCCCCAAAATCCCCCCCAGATCTCTGCACTCTCAAGGACAGGTCCTTGAAAGAAAAAGCAATAACCAAGAGCAAGGCAGCCAGCTATGGCTTGGGTTTTATAATATTTCCTGCTGTTATTTTCACCACAGGCTATTTTATATTCCTCACCTCTTCTTTTTTATCCTCCCTCCATCAAGTTTCTCTTTAAGGTCGCCTCTGTTGGGGGCTCATAATGATTTTTATGACAACTTTGCAGAGGAGGAAGCACTTGGATGCAGAGGTTGGTGTCAGGGGGGATCTCTCTCCATCCTGGGGCATTTTCTCAGCTCCAACTCAGATTTCTACTGACCAAGAACAGCCTGACCTGAGATCTGGATGGCAGAGCAAAAATTTGTCTGCAAAATGCCACAGATTTGCCTTCTGTCAAAAATCAGACTTGAAGGTGGAGAAAGTGAGGCAAGGAAAAGTAAAATTATTTTACAAGTAATTCTTATGTTTTTTACCATATTTTTAAAGGCTGAAAAGGGAATTTTGAGAAGTTGTTTAGCAAGCTCTGCTGTGTATTGCTCAACATCCCCAGCTGGGGGTGTGTTTTTGGAGGAGAAGGGGGTTGCTCTTCTCTTTCTTGGTATTTTTTCATGTTGGAAACTCCTTCTGCCTTATCAAGACCTGTCTGACAAATCAGAAAATCCTTTTCCAGCTGCCCCAGAGCACGAGGTGGGTGCTCTGTGCCATCACTGTGGGCTGGCACAAACAACAGGATTACAAAAACAGCAACAGGATTTTGATTTTGGGTCTTGTGGGAGAACCCAAATCTCATTTTCTAGCACTCAGTGCATTAAATACAAATACAAATACAAATACAAATAAATATACAAATACAAATACAAACACATACAAATACAAATACAAATACAAGTACATACAAATATAAATGCAAATACAAATACAAATACAAGTACATACCAATACAAATGCAAATACAAATACAAATACATACAAATATGTACAAATACAAATACATACCAATACAAATACAAATACAAATACAAATAAATATACAAATACAAATACAAATACATACAAATACAAATACAAATACAAATACAAGTACATACAAATACAAATACAAATACAAATACAAATACAAATACATACAAATACATACAAATACAAATACAAATACAAATACATTCAAATACATACAAATACAAATACAAATACACATACATACCAATACAAATACAAATACAAATACCAATACAAATGCAAATACATACAAATACAAATAAAAATACAAGTACAAAAACTGGGCTGCCTTTAATACAAATATTGGCTGATCTGTTCCATGAACAATTATTTGTTATTGGATTTGGGAATTTTTGAAGGTTTTTTTTTTTTTATCTTGAACAAAGCACACATTGGATTTTCTTCATTAAGAAAATGAAGATGTTCTCCTGGTGAACAGAGCCCTGCTGGGATTGAAGCTCTGGAGCAGGAACAGGGGAAACATCCATTGCCATAAAATTGTGAGGAGGGTGATTCCATCATGTACCTGGTGCTGTCCATGGAATGGTGAACACTGGAATTCTGGAATTCCTGTGTTCCACCTTCTGGGACACCTCTGAGCACAGGGTGCTGCATCCTCGAAGCATCCCCAGGGTAATTAGGCATTAAATTGATATTTTTATGTGTGCTGGAAACATCTCTCCTTTTAGGAACGCTGGGAAAATGTAACAGAACAAAAAGATGACTACAAAAAAAACAAAAAAAACCCCCAAAAAATAAAACCATGGAAAAGTCACTGCACTTTCTGTTCTTAAAGAGGATTTATTTGAAAAATGGGGGAAAACTTTTAGAAGGACCTAAGACAAGGAGAAATGGCTTTAAACTAAATTGGGATAGATTTAGACTGGATATAAAGAGGAACAGTTTAAAATGGGGGTGCTAAAACAGCTCAGAGAGGTGGTGGAGGCTCCAACCCTGGGAATGTTCAAGGTCAGGGTGGATGGAGCTTTGAGAGATGTGGTTTAGTGGAAAATCTTCTTGGGATTGGACTAGGTGGCCTTTAAAGGTCACTTCCAGCCCCATTTTCATGAATCCATGAATATTTCTACTCCAGGTCTTCTCCCAGTGTCTTTCCATCTTATTTTGGGCAAACTTTTGTCTTGGGGCTCTGAAGAACCCTTCCATCAGCTCTGAGCAGAGGTGTTCGCTTTCTGTCTCTCCACCAGCTACACAAAACCAGCCCAGTTCTTTTCTCAGTGCTCTTTAGCTCTTTCTATTCCCTACCATTCCCCCAGAAATTGCCACCAAACCATAAATCCACCATTCTAAACCCATTTTGTGCCGAGGCAAAAAAAGCAAAGCGAGAGATTTCCAGGTTATTCCTGTCCCGGGCAATGTGGGGAAGATCAAATTGTCGAAGTTGCTGCAGGAAATTCTGGCAGCTGACTTTTGGGAGCTGCACTGGGAGCTCCATCAGTCATGTTCAGCCTCCTGCGGGTGCATTTTTCAATTGATATCCCTTAAATAACCTTAATTACGTGTACGTTCGAGTGCCTCATCCAGCAGGGAAAATTGAGGAAGACACTTATTAAAAAGAGGCACCAGCACATGTGGTATTATTTTTACAGCCATCCCGTGTGTTGATATAAAGTATTACATTTGAGTCAAACCTCATTTGGGTGAGCAGTTGAAGTGAAAGCCGAGCTGCTCCGCGTCGTGGCCGCCCAATTAGCGCGGTGATTAGCCCGGGCTAATATCAACAGAGCCAGGTCTGGGGCAATGTGACAGTTACATCACCACAGGCTCCCGGCCACTTCCTGAGGCTTCCTGCCTCCAGCCCTGGAGAGCTGCAGCCTCCAAAGGATCCCTGAGGAAAAGCAGGAATTGCGTGGCAGGAAAAGCCAGAGAGCGTTGTCCCGCGGAGGCCGAATATTCCTGCTGACATTTTCCAATGTTTCTTCCCAATTTTCCAAAATTTTTCCCCAGTTTTCCGACATTTTTCCTGCAGATCCAATCTGTTGTTCTCATCTATTCCTGCCGGAAACGTTGATGAGAAATTGTTTGTTTTCACAGAGCTTTTGCTCAACCATGAATGCGAGTGATTTCTCGAGCTATTGAATAGCAGTTTATGCTGATAAAAGCTGACATTTCTCCCTGATTTTCCAACTTTTTTCCCCAATTTTCCAACATTTTTCCTGCACATCCAATCTGTTCTCATCTATTCCTGCTGGAAAGGCTGATGAGAAATCGTTTATTTTCACTGAGGTTTTGCTCGACCATGAATGTGAGGGATTTCTCAAGCTACCTAATAGCAGTTTATGCAGATAAAAGCTGAGATCTCTCCCCAATTTTCCAATGTTTCTTCCTGATTTTCCAACATTTTTCCCCAATTTTCCAACATTTTTCCTGCCTATCCAATCTGTTCTCATCTATTCCTGCTGGAAAGGCTGATGAGGAATTCTGTGTTTGCACAGAGGTTTTGCTGAACCATGAATGCGAGGGATTTCTGCAGCTACTGAATAGCAGTTTATGCTGATAAAAGCTGACATTTCTCCCCAATTTCCCAACTTTTTTCCTCAATTTTCCAACATTTTTCCTGCACATCCAATCTGTTATTCTCAGCTACTCCTGCTGGAAAGGCTGATGAGAAATTGTTTGTTTTCACTGAGGCTTTGCTCGACCATGAATGCGAGGGATTTCTCAAGCTACTGAATAGTGGTTTATGCTGATAAAAGCAGCCTTGAAGGTGCACAGGGATATTTATTTGTTTTATTTTTCCAGAAAAAAACCTGTTTAAATTCCAAGTCATTAGCAGAACACGCTTGTTGCTTCCGTGGAGGGTTTACAAATAAATAAGTTCTTTTCAGAACCCCTGTCCTTGTTGATCGTCTGTGGTTTGGGATTTCTCTCCCTTTCCCCTCTCAAGTACTGCCAGGAAACCAAAGCTGGCTCTGTCTTTATCTACCCCTGGACAAGAAAGTTTATTTTCTTTATTTTTTTTTATGCTTTGCTGTAAGTTGATATTAGTTTTGAATATTTTCACCCTCTCCGTCCATCCTCTTTTGAACTTTTTTCCGCAGCCTCCGTGGCTGCCCTTCCAATAAATCCACGGGATCTTCCAAAGTTTTTTGGCTTTAAAAGAGGAAGAGGGAAGAATTGTGATTTAGATGTGTTTAAACATAGCTAGAAAAGTCTGATTTTAGAAAATTTGGAGAGTCTGCTTTTGGAAAAATAGGTGTTTTGAAGGGAATTCCAGCTGTGTGTCTGAAAGAGGGAACATTACCATTCTTCTTTTTATTTTCTTACCTATATTTGACTCAGTTCATGTACAAAGACTCAAATATATGTATGAGAGAATTGAATATATAATTTATATATAGGAGAGGACTCCATATATAGATTTATGGAAAATTTTCATGGGAGGAAGTTGTAGTAGCCTATAATAATTTGCTCCAAATTATTCGGCGTTCTGGATTTTTTTTCCTGATTGTGTTTGCAAATTATCCTTGAAAGCAGGATGGGTTAGAAGAGGAATTGATCACTGTCCTGTCCCAGGAATAAACCCCTGGGAGATGTGGGAATGGGCTCCTAATGAGCAATTCCACAGGGATCTGGGCAGGTTCTGGTGGAACATTCAGGAAGCACAATCCTTTCCTTTGGGATTTCTGACACCTGGATGATGATGATGGGCACGTCCAAACCAGGGATGGCCCAGCCCTGACACCAGGGTGAAACTTGGCAGTGGCAAATTTGGGCTGGCACAACCACAATGAGCCATAAATGTGTTTTGGAATAACTCTGGCACCAGGGTGGGAGATCTGCTCTAGATGAGCATTAATGCTGCTGTGGGTGTCTGGAGTTTATTTTCCATATTTTTTCCTTTCCAGGTTCCCTACCCAGATCCATCTTGGACTCTGTAATGATTTGCTCTAGAAAAATATTTCTTTACATTATTATGTTTTAACTAATTTCTTATTTTTGCAATTAATTTAATCCTAAACTTTTGGGGTTTTTTTCCTCAACACAGACCTGGATTTGATCCACTTTATTTTGTGGTTATTTCATTTGCATTTACCTTTGAGATGCAGAGTGGAGACAGAAATACATTGAAGTATAGATCAGAAAAACACCCAGAGAAGGAGCTCAGGTACCAATGACAAAATAAAAAAAATAACTGACTTTAATAATTTGTAATTTGTACAAATAACTAATTAATTCAATTTAATAATTTGCATTTCCTACATGTGTTTTAGTCAGTGTTTTTATGGACCCCCATCTGCATCACTCGCAGAAGAACATTTCCTCTTTCCCCCATCTACAAACACCTTTTTAAACACAGAATATATTTCATTCAAGAAGAAATTCTTCCTTTTCTCCACCCCCAAAGGCCTCCTCTGTGGGATATCCTTTGGTGAGACAGGAAGCCAAGACCTCAGCCTGGATTCATGGTATGGAATGGCCAAAAATCACTTGAAACCCACCAAATAATTTTGTTTAGAGAGCTGCTGAGTGTGTTTTATTGCCAGGCATCATTCCCCATTATCCTGGAAATGCCCAGGAGTGGATTTTCCCCCCTCCCTGCCCCAAGCTGACATTGACTGAAACCCTTCCATGAGGGGAGTTTATAACAAGAGCAATGAGGTTGTTGCTCTCCGTTCAAACACATCCCCCCCTTCATTTCCTCTAATTTTATGCAATGTAAATAAATCCTCCGTGGGGCTGGGAGGCTACTGGAAAGTTTGGAATGCTGCTCATGTGTTCTAAATAAGGCACTCCCAAAAAAAAAAAAAAACCATGCCTGGGGGCTGAGGAAGGGAATTGTCAGTGCTGGAGGAGAAAGGTCGAGGGGTGCAAGTGGGCTTTTTCCTGGACTTGTCCGAGGGGACAAACAGCAGGGCAAGAAATGCTCTGCTCAAGTCAAACAAAGCAAAAAAGGAGGCAGGAAAATCCATGGCTCTGCTGGGGGATGGCAGGTTTGGCTAAACCCAACTGCTCCCTGAAATGAAGGGCTTGGCTTAAGGAGAGAGGGGATTTTCTCTGCTCTTCCTGTTCCTGCTGCCCTCCACCGGCACCAAGCTGTGGCCTGGAGAGGTTTGTTGCCCACACCAACTTGGAAATGCTTGAAAATAAAGCCAGAGGTTGATTTCTCAGGATTAAACCTGTTCCTTTTGCTCCTAAGTGGTTGGAAAACCTCCCTGTGAACAAGAATAGGCAGTTTAAAGGGTTTTATTTGCAACCACAGTAAAAATCAGCTGCACTCGACACAGCAAAGATGTTTTCACTCAATCTGATGCCTTTCAAGTCCAAAATTCAGCCCTTGGAATCTCCCTTTGTCCACATAACTGGTTCAGACACCCAGATTTGAGGGCATGGAATATGTGTCAGTTCTCCTCAGTTATAATCTGGTCTCCAGTTGAAGGGCAAAATAAGGATAAATACAGCCCCAGAAATAGGAGAGAAGTTACTCACAGGAATATTTCCCCCATCACAAATAAGCCTTCCCCTTGTGCACTCAAACTGGCAAAATTAAGCTCGAAAAGATTAAAAGTATTTAAAGATGTCAAACAAAAAGTTGAACCCAGCAGAACGGTGTCTCTTGTCTACTCCCAAATTGTTTAATGTAAGGCACAGCCTGCCTTTAATTTTAGTTTTTTTGGCCGGCTGCAAGAATTTTAAAGAGATCCTAATGATCCCTAAATCACAGATAACTGGAGCTCCAAAGCCCCAGCTCTGCTCTCCTCGTAATGTCATCCCTTGCCAGCTCTCTGTCGGGAGTGATTTTCAGTCAATTTGATCTTCAATAAATAACAGCCTGGGTAAACAGGTGAACTCACAGCAGAATAATCCTCCCAGCCCTGCCCCAGGGCCAGCAGGAGGGACACTTATGGGATTGGCAGCCCCTCCAACGGGGTCCACTGCACTTTTCCAAGGGTTTAAATAGCCCTCAAGTGTGATTTTATCCTCTAAAACATCCTAAAATATGACCACATCCTAAATGCATTAAAGATTGTTCCAGGGCCCCTGTGGTTAAATGGAAGAACCAATATCCTCGAGTAGCTCTACAAATAGGAAAAGAAAACGACATCAGATGTATGTGCTGGTGAATAAAGGGGTTGGCATATTTGACTTGGGGTTGAGGGAAGAATAGGGGATGTTTTGCCAATATTCAGGTTAATTTCTTGCTGTGGTTTGGGGCAGAAAAGGGATAATGAGGGCTGATCAAAATGAGCCAGAAAGGATCATGCAGCGCCTTAATTCCTGAGGCTCTTGAGGAGCAGCTCAGACAGACAAACAGGCAGGCTCCTGCTCCCCTGAAGGCTGCTCTTTGTCAAATTTACACCGAGGTTTTTATCTGATGAGAACTTAAATTGTCCTTAAATTTTCCCTCGCTGCAGATTCCACCCTGAGGAACGTTTGCTGTGATTTCCTTGGAGTACCCTGCTGAAATAACTCATTTTTCCCTAATAGCTCTGCT
Source organism: Myioborus miniatus (assembly GCA_035222195.1). Taxonomy (NCBI): domain Eukaryota; kingdom Metazoa; phylum Chordata; class Aves; order Passeriformes; family Parulidae; genus Myioborus; species Myioborus miniatus. The sequence continues at coordinate 1,943,374 of JAWWEB010000060.1, forward strand.
ACCTCCAGGTCCATCCTGTAACACGTCGCAGTTCCAGAGAAGTTCTGGTGGAGAGAAAAGATTAATAGAGGCAGCTGATGCTTTCAGACAGGTTCAGCTGACTGAAAATCAGCTACAGAGAGAAGGTTTTATAGGCCCATTCTTTTCTCTGGATATTCCTTCAGCGCAAATTCATTTCACCTCGTTTTCAACTTAATGTCACTGCGTTCCACTTAATGTCATTGTGCTTGACGTGAGGAGCTGTTTCTAATTAGGGCTTTATGAAACTAATCAGCCCAGCCAGGTAAAGCCCAGTCCAAAGGAACAAACTGGGCCTGTCTGTCTGGAGGACTCTCCGGACTCTCTGCTCTGTCAAACCCTATAGGATGTCAAACCCTCCCGAGCACTGAGTGAAACCAGATGTGCCCAGACCTTGTCTAGCGCTGCCTTCCACGTGGATGGAGCAGGTGTTTGGTGATTGTCAGAGCTCAGGCTGGAAAACCTGGCCTGGTTTTTTCCTTCTCAGAGGTTTTGGTGATGATCAGAGCTCAGGCTGGAAAACCTGGCCTGGTTTTTGCCTTCTCAGAGGTTTTGGTGATGATCAGAGCTCAGGCTGGAAAACCTGGCCTGGTTTTTGCCTTCTCAGAGGTTTCCAGACCATGTGGCTGAAGGAGAAAGCGGGGCTGGTTCCCACTCAGCGCTTGAGGGCTGCAGGTCTCACTTTGCTCTCCTTCCCACCTCATATTCCTTTCAGGGTTTTTTCCCCTTTTTTTGGGTTGAGGCCCAGCAATTTGCTGAGCAAGGCATCCAACGCTGCCGTGGGACACAATCCAGTGCAGTGGGTGGCTGCAGAGTACTGGGGAGAAATTTGAACTGGCCTCCTTAATAGAAGATTCCTAAAGCCAGCTATAAAATCCTTCTTATTTTTATATTTTAAAACTCCTTCCCTAATTTTGTCAGAAATTCTGAAATTTGCTTCTAAGGTTGAATTTGCTGGTCTCACTGTGAGAGTTGAAAATTTGTTTTATGAATTTCTTTTTGATCCGCCCTCTAATTGCCATTCCTGAGCTGTGCAGCACATCTGAACTCCCTGGAATCCCTTTTGGGCAGAGAACCAGAAGATTTGACATCCAGTGGAAAAAGAAATTCGTAATTTCTTGAGTGTATCCTGGGCTGGAATTGTTCAGCAGGAGAAAATCAGAAAGTTAAGAAAGGTAAAATAACTGTAACAGTAATAATTCATCCCTGGATCATTAATTCAGTTTTAAACCACAGTCCTTTGAACGACTCTGTAAAAAAATTGACTGACTTCAACTCTTTCCAGGAGTTTATTTGCAGTGTATTGCTGTGTTTAATACTGAAATGCATCTGAAGGAGTGGTTAGTGAGGGAAAATAGGGTGCTGGATATCAAATACATGACAGAAAATTAATATACAGCACAATTCAAACTAGACTGGCAAAAGAATAAATCAATTTCTTTATACAGACTTGCTCTTTTAAACCTGAGGCATTGATTTTCCCATCGGTTTCATAGGAGATTAATGTAAAGGAGATAACTTTCTACTAGAAATAATCAGGGATTTTAGAAACCTCATTAAAACTTTCTCACCACTGAGAGGGGGCTTTTCCATAAAGAAAAAAATTCTCTTTTTTGCTCCTCTTTTACAGCTTCGCATCTCCTTTTCTGACTTTAAAAAGTGGCTGTTCTGCAAATGTAGAACTCTGTTCTGCAAGAGGAACAATTCTGCTCAGGTTTCCATCCCTGAATGAATCCCAGATTAATTCATCCTGAGGTGCCACAGCCTGCTGGGGTTGTCAGGAGGAAGGAGCAGGAAAAGGAGCAGGAAAAGGAGCAGGAACAGGAGCAGGAAAAGGAGCAGGAACAGGAGCAGGAAAAGGAGCAGGAAAAGGAGCAGGAAAAGGAGCAGGAACAGGAGCAGGAAAAGGAGCA
>JAWWEB010000060.1:1996353-2011684 GCA_035222195.1 Myioborus miniatus
CCCTTTCCCTTTCCCTTTCCCTTTCCCTTTCCCTTTCCCTTTCCCTTTCCCTTTCCCTTTCCCTTTCCTATCCTATATGGTAATGTATATAAATCAGGATGGAGAGATCTTCTTCTTCATCTTCTTCTTCTCTCTTCTCCATGGGTGTGAGTGTTTTTGTGTAAGTGGACAGAAAAGTCCAATTGCATGAACTGCAGAATGTGAAGTTTCCTGAGTTCAGCTTTAAGGGATATCAGCTGGAAAAATATGTTGCTGATTTTCCAGGAGGATTCTCAGCAATTCCAGAGATCAGGGTGGGGAGAGCTCTGTCCAGCCCTGAGTGAGGTTTGCAAAGCCTCTGTGTCCCCAGCTGCCATTTCCATTGTATTTACTGCCATGAGGGGACACTGGGGTGATGGGAGGGGTGAATTTAGGGCCCACGGCATTTCTGGAGTACAAAATCAGTGGTTAATTAATGAAATAAATTAATCACAAACTGTTTAACCCTGAAGGAACCCCATCCTCATTCACACCCAAGCTCAGTATCTTAATCCTGAGATTTTAAATCAGAGCTGAGATAAAATGAGCATCTTGTCCCCTTGGTAGTTTGCTGAGGACAAGCTCTGCTGCTCAGAGACAGAGCAGAAATCAAGCCCAGCAGCAGCTTTGCCTTTTCCAGCACCAAAATCAACCCCACAAACCAATTTTCAACAGAGCAGCCACATGTGTGCTCGGGAGGTGGGTCAGGAGGGCAGGGCAGGGACTGAGGGGGAGGCAGGAGGGTTGTTTTTGTTTGTTTATTTATTTCTCCCCTCTCCAGGGCTGTTTTCTGCAGGCAGAGCCCTTGCCAAGTCTATTTACAAAGTTCAGCCCTGGGATCGTGAGAATTGCAGCTCGAGGCAGCTTTGCCTGGGGGCTCAGTGCTCACCCCACCACAGATGGTCCTTCCTCCTCCTCCTCCTCCTCCTCCTCCTGCCCTGGGGGAGGCAGAGTTGAAGGAAAACACAAACTGGAGAAAATACAGGCAGGGAAAAGTAAAGATTTTGTGTCTTCATTGCTACCTGCATTTGTTATCATAATATATTCCTTAATTATTTCATGTGGGACTGTTCATATCATTTCCAGAGCTGAAGAGTAAATTCTTTCTGAGGGCCCTAAGCACCAATCTTGGAGAAGATCAGCTTGGAAAAAGCCCCAGGATACCCATTCCCACATTTCACTGGCATCCTGCTGGCATCAAATTTTAGTTCATGGAGCACAGCTGGAAGCAACATAAAATGATGCAGCTCTGAGGAGCTCACAACAAATACACAACTTAATCCCATCCTTAAATCTGCCCAATTCCTGCTCATAACCTGGTTGATCAGGAGTGTGAGCAGCCTCAACTACATCCCAGGAAAGCCTTGGAAATTAAAGATGTTATCTTACTGTAATCCACGGGACCAAGCTCAAGGAAAAGCAGGATGAACAACACTTTCCTTCTCCTTTTTGATGTAAATTTGTATTTTTATTGGGGAAGTTAGTGTAGGAGCAACAGTGGTGTCACATCATCAGCCCAATGGGTCTGGATATTCCTGTCTCAGTTCTTCCCTTGAGGGAGATCCTGGGCTGCTTATTAATGGCGCTGACTTTGATTTATCTGATAAATCTTAAATGCATCAACATTTTTCCCAATCTCAGGGATAATTCAAGTGCCTAAATATGCCCATGACTAAGTGGAAAAAGAAGTGTTTAATGTTAATTATAATGTCTATTTTCAATATTTAATATCATTGAAGATTTTTAATATTTTTACCTTCTGGTTGTTACTAGTAAAAAATTTAAAATTAATTGGTCTGGTCACATTGAAGAATTCTGCAGCAGGCTGAAAAAGGAATTGAAGTCCACGTTTGTCCATCTGCAATGTGTTCTCTACAGAAACATCAGGTCAGGTTCTCCATGTCTGAGTGAGATTTATTGTGCCATTACCAATCCTGGATGGATCCTGTAACTTCAGGACACGGATCTGTAATCCTGGAAATTGGCAAAATTTCTGGCAGTTTTTTCTGGCAATGTTTATTTTTTTTCTCTTGCTGTCCTCCAGTGTCATTCCTTTTATTCTTTCCTTCATGCTTTCCTAAGGAAGTGCTTTATGAAACCAAAATTTTAAAGGCAAGCTCTGTTCTTTCCCCAGTTTGTGTGATGTGAATACAATCAGGCTGTAATCACAAACATTGATTTCCCCCTTGCACAGGGAAAGCAGAGCACAGAAACTTCTTCTTGGAGGGGACTTTTAAAAGATGTTATTTGGGAATCTCCAAATTTTGTTGTCTAATTTTGTTATTTGGAGAATCTTTCTTGGGGGGATCACTCCCAATCTGTTGGGTAAGATTTGGGGAATCTCTCCAGATTTGGGGATCACCTCAAATCTATCTGGTGAGATTTGGGGAACCTCTCCAAATTTGGTGATCACCCCAAATTCATTACCTGAGGCTTTGCATAAAAGACAGGTAAGTCTATCTGGAATAGAATATCTATGCCTGTATATGAGTTCTGTGTATTATGAGTCATGTGTATTACCAATATATGTGGATATAAAGATACTTACAGATATAGTTATGGGTGTATGCAAATGTATAATTGAATGTTTTAATAATTATGTATTATATATTACCAATATACCTTTTTCTATAAACCACAAACATAGAGTGTGGTTAGAGATATATATATGTGTATATATATTTCATATTCAGAGAATGTGAAATATTCTTGGAAAGGATTGTGCCTTGCTTTTCTCTGTGAAGAGAAATGTGACAACTCTTGGGTGGTTCAGGAGGAGAATCAGAGATTCCTTTCACACACACCTGACCCTGATAATCCAAGGAAACAAAACCCCATGAATTTGGGTAAACAATCTCCATATTGCATTCTACTTTCCTTTCTCTGAGGTTCAAAAAAAGTGAAACCCAGAAATACTCTTGGGAAGAATTGTGCCTTGCTTTTCTCTATGAAGAGAAATATGGCAACACTCTAGTAGTTCAGGAAGAGAACCAGAGGTTCCCTTCACACTTGGCCCTCGTAGGCCAAGGAAACAAAACCCCATGAATTTGGGTAAACAATCTCCATATTGCATTCTACTTTTGCACAAACACAGGCACAGCAAATGAGATAAGAACTGGTTTTCCCTTCTCTGATGTCCAGAGAATGTGAAATAATCTTGGGAAGGATTGTGCCTTCTTTTCTCAATGAAGAGAAATGTGGCGACACTCTGGTGGTTCAGGAGGAGAATCAGAGATTCCCTTCACACCCACACATGGCCCTGACAGGCCAAGGAAACAAAACCCCATGAATTTGGGTAAACAATCCCCATAATGCATTCTACTTTCCTTTCTATGAGGTTCAGAGAATGCAAAATCCTGAAATATTCTTGGGAAGGATTGTGCCTTGCTTTTCTCTGTGAACAGAAATGTGGTGACGCTCTCGTGGTTCAGGAGGAGAATCAGAGATTCCTTTCACACACACACACCTGGCCCTGATAATCCAAGGAAACAAAACCCCATGAATTTGGGTAAACAATCTCCATAATGCATTCTACTTTCCTTGCTATGAGGTTCAGAGACTGTGAAACCCAGGAATATTCTTGGGAAGGATTGTGCCTTGGGAAGGATTGTGTCTTTTCTCTGCGACACTCGGGTGGTTCAGGAGCAGAATCAGAGATTCCCTTTGCAAAGGGATGGCTGCTGGGGCTCCTCCAGTGAGCAGGAGCAGGGCCACGTGCTGCCCAGCCCGGGGAGGCTCAGTGACCCTGAACACTCCCACATCTGGCTGCAGCTGGCCTTTGTTTGCTTTTGCCTTTCCCCAGCGCCGACCACCCCGGCGAGCGTGGGCACCGACCCTCCGGGGGCTCCGTGGGGAGGGGAAGAGTTCCAGCCTGGGGGGTTTGGCTCCAAACCCAGCTCCCAGCTCAGCAGAACCAGCCCAGGAATGCTCCTGTCCAAGCTCGTCTCCCTGTCCCATCCAGGGGTTACTCAAAGAGTCTTCTGGGATAGCCACAGCTTCAGAAATCAGGGGTTTCTGGGGATAGATGGGCTGGAATGAAGGTTTTGTTTTGCTTTTGGAGGCTGCTGCTCTGCCTGCCTCATTGCAGGAATAATTCTGCTTCTGGGTTTGGATGAGGATTGGGATGAGCTTTGGAAAGCCAGAAGAGAATGGGGAGAGTGGAAAGAAAAACACCCCACATATGCCAAAATTAGACAAAAATACCAGGCAGCTCTAGCAAGTAGCCTCTCTTCCTCTGACGCTGTTGTTTTTCTCTCCTCTCAGTGTTCACTTTAATAAATTCCCATTGTTTGGTGCCTTTTATATTATTAAGAGACTAAAAAGGATGTTGGATTTTTTTTTCTTTACAAATTTAGTGCTGTGAGCAAAGAGCCAACCCAGGGAGCTGCACAAATAACGAGGAAGATGAAGCCTGACCTTTGCAACACCAACAAAGACCAACCCAGGGCCTTCTCCACCTTCCCTTTATGCCCAATTTTGTGAGAATTAATAATTTTTAATTACATAAGTGAAGGGGAAAAAGCACTTTCACAGCCCACAGCATAAACCTTCTTCAAGTATGAGCCAGTAGAAGATTTACAGATCTGTACAAGGCTGTGTCTATCAAAAAATCTGATTTTATCTCCTCTGAACCTGTGTTAGTTGGTTCTAAGAAACTCCTCTGCTCCAGCAAACTTGGGAACCCTTGGATCAGCAGAGCCATGACTGCCTTTGAGTATTCCAAATAAATTCTGGGAATTCTAGCACAAACAACATTAAAATCTGAATTTATGGTGCTTCCCATTGTCCTTTTTCCACGGAATTCCGGGCAGAGAGGAGATTTCATGGCAATTTCAAGATTTTAGTCCCTTTCTATTCGTGTTCACTGAGCTCCCTCTTGTGGGTGAAGCCTCCTTTACCTCTTTGAGCTCTCGCCAGCCTTTCCCAGCTCTTCTTCCAGCAATTTTCCTAAAAATGAACTCACTAATTAAAAAAAACATTATTAATTGAATTTATTATTTACCTACAGGCCATTTTTATAGATCATTACATTATATGTTTATTTATTTTAATCCTTCATCCTCATGTCACTTTTGGAACTAAAATTTACCTGTTGAGATTTCAATTCATCCTTTTTTGGTATGGGACAAAAAAAAATTATAGTTATGGATGAAAAGGGAACTATTCATGGATGTAGATTATTTTAGGATAGAATTCAATTCAACACAAAGAATTTCTGATGGGGAAGTTGTAAGGACACATAACAATTGAAATTAAAAATGGATTTAAATCCTTTGGGGGTGGAGCATGTCAAAAGGAATAAAGACAGCTGGAACCCAGGGGCAGGGAGAAAATGGAGCACTTGGGAATCATGGCATTCAGCAGGAGAATTCCAGAGGCTCTGGGGAGGGGAAATCTGCATTCCCTGTGAAATCTGCAGCAAAAAAAACCCTCAGAGACTTCAGGTGCTCCAAGTGCCAGCTTGACACAGGGTGGCAGCAAGGGACTGTCTCTGGAGGGCTGGGATGAGATCTGGATGGGATGGGATGAGATCTGGATGGGCTGGGATGAGATCTGCAGGGTTGGGATGAGATCTGGATGGGCTGAGATGAGCTCTGGAGAGCGGGGATGAGATCTGGAGGGGCTCGGATGAGCTCTGGATGGGATGGGATGTGCTGTGGATGGATTGGGATGAGCTCTGGAGAGCCGGGATGAGATCTGGATGTGCTGGGATGAGCTTTGGATGGGCTGGAATGAGCTCTAGAGGGTTGGGATGGGCTCTGGAGGGGTTGGGATGGGCTCTGGGAAGTTTGAGATGGGCTCTGTAGGGTTGGAATGAGCTTTGGAAGTGCTGGGATGGGCTCTGGAAGGTTGGGATGAGATTTGGAAGAGCTGGGATGGGCTCTGGAGGGTCTCCCTGCCCATGGCTGGGGTGGCCCTGGGTCACCTTTGAAGATCCCTTCCAGCCCTGCCCATTCCATGATCCTCTCCGTGGAGCTTTCCCTCCCTTGCATGAGCCCCCAAATCCCATAAATCTTGATTAATTACAGCAACTTCATTAATGGAACTCCTCACGGGTGCAGCATCACCCGGAGGGTGCAGCCTGCACTGGAGGAAGGATGTAGAAACCAAAACAAACTCAACCCACTCGATTTCTTTTCAGGAAAAAAGCAGCAGCAGACACCAGGGGAAAAGGTGTGAGACCTCCTGGGGAAGGTGTTCAAATCCCCCATTTTTACCAGCATTTTCCCCATTTTTATCAGCATTTTCCCCATTTTTACCAGCATTTTCCTTTCTTTTTAATCACCATTTTCTTCATTTTTACCAGAATTTTCTTCATTTTTATCAGCATTTTCCCCATTTTCACCAGCATTTCTCCCATTTCTGCCAGCATTTTCTTCATTTTTATCACCATTTCCCCTATTTTTATCACCATTTTCCCCATTTTATCACCATTTTCCTCAGTTTTTCAGCATTTCCTCCATTTTTATCAGCATTTCCCCATTTTTATCAGCATTTTCCACATTTTTATCACCATTTCCCCTATTTTTACCAACATTTCCCCATTTTCACCAGCATTTCCCCTTTTTTATCAGCATTTCCCCATTTTTATCACCGTTTCCCCCATTTTTATCAGCATTTTCCCCATATTTACCAGCATTTCCCATTTTTATCAGCATTTTCCCCATTTTTCCAGCATTTCCCCTCGGTTCCTCAGCGTGGTGCTGTGGGATGCTCTATTGGAGTAAAGGACTCCCAGGCCGGGAGGTGGCACCTCCAGACGCGCTGTGGTGACATCGAATTCCCTGTGCCCACCTCCAGCAGGTTCAGCCAGAGGCTGCTCCCCTTTGATGCGGGAATTTATCTATAAATAAATTTATCTATAAATATTTAATTCCTTTAACTTCTTCTCACAGACAGGATCAGTGGAGTCAAGCAGTTAAGTCAATCCCTCACGTTGTGCTTCAAATCCTGGGCAGGAAATTCCCTTTGTGTTCCAATCCCAGCCTGAGCACGTCAGCTTTAATCAGACTTTTTATATTATTATTTAAAATTATAATATTTTATTAATATAATCAATAAAATATATATTATAATAAAAATAGAATAAAAATATATATTTTAATATTAATAAGTCCTGAGTGCTTCAGCTTTAACTAGTATTTTTATAATAATATTAATATATCTATTATATATATATAAATATTTTATATATATATTTGAATATGAATAAGTCCTGAGTACATCAGCTTTAATCAGTATTTTTATATTATTAGAAAAAAAAGATATAATATATTATATATAAAATATTTTTATATAGATATTTTTAATATGAATAAGTCCTGAGCATGTCAGATTTAACCAGTATTTCTATATTAATATATATATTACTATATTTTAATGTATTTTAATATGAATAAGTTCTGAGCACATCAGCTTTAACCAGTATTTTTATATTAATATATTAATATATTTTATATTAATAGGTCCTGAGCACATCAGTTTTAACCATATACAATAATATATATGTATTTATAGATATATTTATATATATTTTTTATATTAATAAGTCATCTCCTTTTATAATTGCTAATTAGCAACATAAAATACTTTCTGCAGCTTATAATGCACTTAGTTCCCCTTAATCCACAGAGGAAAAATCTCCATTTTTCAGCACTGCTGCCTTTTTCTCCCCTGTTTCTTTCCTGCATGGCATGAACACATTTCTCCCCAAAATCACCAATTCCATTTTTGTGTCCTTTAACGATAATTAAGAGGCAATTCCAGTTGGCTGGGAAGGCCAAACCTTCTCAGAAATGCTCCAGTGGGGGCTGAAATTTCTGTGCTCAGGTTTCTCTGTCAGATTGCTCAAACCAAGGCTCATTTCAGACCACAGCTGCTGAGTTTTGGTGAAGATTTTGGAGAAAACCCCACTCTGTGACCCAACAGCAGCAACCACCCTCCATCCCCAGCTCAGCCATGGAGAATAAATCCCCAATAATCTTATTTCCTCTTTATTTACCTGGGATTTGAGCTATCCCAGCTTGTTTTAACTTATTTTCTCTTTATTCACCTGGGATTTAAACAGTTTGAGCTATCCCAGCTCATTTCAACTCTTTTTTCACCTGGGATTTGAGCTATCCCAGCTCGTTTCAGCTGCCACAGGCCATGGGTGCTTGGCCAAAGGGTGAAGAGGAGCCAGAACCTCTGAGGATGGGGGACAGGAGAGACACAGCAGAGGGGACACGAAACAGAGCCCAGACCTCTCTCACGTGGGATTAAAGCTCCCAAATCCCCTTTCAGCCACCAAAACCCCAAGCCCACCTCCTGCCTGCCCTCTGAGTGTTCTTAGTGAAGGAACAATTGCAGAAAGGCCACGCTCAGCCAGCAAAGGGTCCCTGGAATTCTCCAGTGTCATTCACAAGAAAACCTCTCATTCCTGGTGATTACTCCATGACCTTAGAAGAATTAATGAGGTCAACGAGGAAATCCACTTCAAACTTGGGCTTCCCTCTCTTTCAGTGATCCTGACATTGGTTCTGAGTTGTATTTTTGTGGCCTAATTGACTGGTTTGTTATGTTCTGCTCTCAATATTTCCATGTTGAGATTTCTCGTATTTTTGATGTAGAAACTTGGAGTCCTGCATTGTGAACTTTTGTGACTGCACAGTCACGAGCTTCTCCTATTTCTTTGTGTATGTATTTCTTTCTGACACCACATCCTGAGGCTCCAGTGTTGTCCCCTATCAGCTGTCACCGAAGACAACTCAGCTAAAGGTCACTCCAGAAATAAGATTTTCTGAGCCCTCTCCAGGACACCTTTGGAGGTCACTGCTTTGGCATCTGCTCGCTCAGGAGTTGGGTTACCCAGGGCTCCTGTTGCTCCTCCAAGGTGCTGCCAGCTTGGAAGGGCTCCTTGGGGCCATGATGGGCCAGGCAGGTGACAGTGACAGGCCCTGATGGGGCAGGCAGGTGACGGTGACAGCACACAGCAAGGCCAGCGCATTTCAGCGCCTTTTCAGGAAGGTTAACAAGCACCTGACCTTTTCATATCACCAATCTACAGCCACAAAAACTCTCCAAATCCTTCCTTTTCCCTGTCCTTGGGAGGATCCTTCCTTTGCCCTGTCCTAAGGAGGCTGGGCGTGGTGCCACTCTGGGCCTGGTGCCGCTCTCTGGGACAAATTTTGTCCCACACGGTTCCCTTGCACATTTCAACACCTTTTTGGGAAGGTTAACAAGCACCTGCCACTCTCACATCACCAGCCTACAAAAACTCTCCAAATCCTTCCTTTTCCCTGTCCTAGGGAGGCCTGTCCGGGTGCCACCCTGAGAGGTGGCCACAGTTCAGGGATTGAGGGGGACAAACTTTTGTCTCACACGGTTCTTTTGGACATTTCAGCACCTTTTCAGGATGGTCAACAAGCACTTGCCCCTCTCACGCCAATCTACAGCCACAAAAACTCTCCAAATCCTTCTTTTTTCCCTGTCCTAGGGAGGATCCTTCCTTTTCCCTGTCCTAAGGAGGTCAGGCCTGGTGCCACTCTGGGCCTGGTGCCACTCTGTGGGACAAACTTAGTCCCACACGGTTCCCTTGCACATTTCAGCGCCTTTTCAGGAATATTAATAAGCACCAGCCCCTCTCACACCAATCTACAGCCACAAAAACTCTCAAAATCCTTCCTTTTCTCTCCCCTAAGGTGGCCTGCTGCCACCCTGGGCAGTGGCTGCAGTTCAGAGGAGAAGGGGACAAATTTTGGTCCCACACAGTTCCCTTGCACATTTCAACACCTTTTCAGCAAGGTTAACAAGCACCTGTTCCTCTCACATCAATCTACAGCCATAAAAACTCTCAAATCCTTCTTTTTTCCTGTCCTAAGGATGCCAGGCCTGGTGCCACCCTGGGAGGTGGCTGCAGTTCAGGGGACAAGAGGGACAAATTTTTGTCCCAATTTTGTCCCACGTGGTTCCCTTGTGGAAAGCTGAGCACAAGGAACTGATCTGTGATTGAACCTGATCTGTGACTGAGCCTGGTCTCTGATTAACACCCTCACCACCGTGCCTCAGGATTTAGCTGTTATATTTTTCAGATCTTTCCAGGGGAGGTACAGGAGAAGAAGCTGAATAATTCCAATCTATGATGGACGATTGTGGAAGGTGCTGATGCCTCAGGATTTTAGCTTTTATATTTATATTATCTATTTGTAATCCTGCAGTTCTGCAGTGTGTAACTCTAAACTCCATGTACAGTGGGAGCTGCTGCTTTCCCATTTTGGGCAGACACAACAATTCCTCTGCAGGCCTGGCAATCAAGGACACCTCACTGCCTCAGGCCCCAGAGGCGGAAACAAAAGTGAATTTGGGGAGAAAATGTGGAATAAATTACTTCATTACCTGAAGCTATAATTGGAAGATTAGCCCCTGATATGTAAATGGACCTAACTGATAATTGTGTGAAAAACTCGTGCCATTGCCCATCTTGGGTGTGCCCCTCAGAGGCTTCTGGCTGCCCAAGGTGTATTTATTTAAGGCCTGCAATAAATACCCATTTTTATTCTCTTAATCTTGTCTAGCCTCTGGTTTAGGCAGCCACTCCAAGGCCCAATGAGCTCCCAGAGAGCCCAGCCTAGAGCCAGGCAGGTTTAAACCCTGCCCAGCACCATCTGTGACTTCCTGCAGCTCAGGTGCCACCTGCCAGGGCAAGGAACACAGCCTGAGATTTGTCCCCTGGTGCCACCTGGCATGAAATGGGCCAGTTCTGGGGCAGGGCGGGGTTCTTGGAGGGAATTAAGGCAGAGCCAGCTCCTGGAATAAATCTCCATGGCAGCGGCTACTGCTCCACAATGGTTTCCAACAATCTGGGAAGTCACGTGGTGATTCAGATTTGTCACCCCAAGACAGAAATAATGATCCCAATAATGACCTGACTGAATTTATCTTCTTTTTTTGTGTTGTTTTTATAGTCTGAGCCTCCCAAACCTTGCATTTCAAGGCCTTGTTTACAGGAGTATTTCAGGCACAACATCTGTTACTCATGCTAAGCATGGCCCTGCACATGTATTGCCATTTTAGGGCAGCAGAAAGATCTATCTGAAATTAAAAAAGCCATATTTAGCTCCAACTGAATCAAGCAGCCAGCTAATATTTTGTATATTTATGGAAGAAAACTGGGAAATTGGGGTAAAGATTATTTCAGATGCAAACAAACAAGTAAACAACGATCCTAGAGCCAAACAAGAACATTTCTTTCCTGCATCATGACATTATTTTTATGTCATTTTGGCTTAATGAGGCTGATATTTTTTTAAATCCCTTTAATGGCTGCTTATTATGGGCTGTATTGAGGGCATTCCTCCCTGCCCTGCACATCCACAGGAAGAAAACCTGGAGTGAGGTATCAGTCAGGATTTGGTAATTTCACAAAAGAAGGAATTTCAGCAGCTCATCCCTGGAGCAATTCTTTGGTATCTGGTGGTAGCTGGAAACTTTTCCAGCCCCCAAATAAAAGGAGTTTGTAAGAAAGAATCAATTCTGTGCTCATTTCATTGCCACAAGGTGCACATGGAACAACTCCCAGCATGTTCTGCACATGCAGCATTTATCCAACAGCTTCCCAAAGCCTCTGGAGAGATTTTCCATCCTCAAAATCCACTAAATCAGGGCCTTTCTAAACAGAAATGGGGTCACTTAAATCCTGAAAACACTGGACCAGGACTCACCTCTGCACAGGGCACCACAGGCTGTGCTCTTGGGAGTGGAATGAACAGAAATTAACCCCATGCAGGTGATAATTAATGAGATAATGAACATTTAGTGCTGTGCAAATGAGGCAGAGTGAACCCAGGTGTTGCTGGTGGTCCCAAAGAAATCCCTCCACCCCAAACTGTTCATCATCCTTTGAAGTCCAGGTGCCCAACACTCCTGAGCTGGGCACTCTGAGCTGCCTGGGAGATAAAAACCTTCAGTTCCTGCAGCTTTCCTGGGATAAAAAGCAGCCAAATGCTCTCAGGCTCCTGTGCCACAGGTTCCTGGTGTTTCCATCCCTAATAAAATCTCTCCTCCCCCTGCTTTGCAAACAGCCCTGAGCTTTTTATTGTTCTGCAGAACCAGAACCGTGCCATAAAGCCTGGGGAGGCTGGGGATCAATTTCCTCCTATTGATTTTGGAAGAAAAGAATTGTTCCTTTCATATTTTGGGTTGATTTGCAGCCCAGAAGAAATGGGATGCCCATGACTCAGCCCCATTCTTCAGCAAGAATCCCCATTAGATAATTCATCCCACTAAGAATTACAGCTGCTGAGGCTTAATTAGGATTAATTTCTGCCCTCCCTTCGAGTGGATTAAATTGAACATTTGCAAGTGTTTTAATCCTTTTGAGATAAAACAACTGGGAAGTGTCTGGAGTGTGGATCTGTGGTGAATTAGGGGGGAAATAAGTCTGTTTTTATTGAGGGGATGTTGTTAATGACAGGCAAAGATTACTGTCAAGTAAAAGATTAACATTTCATAGCCTATGGAGGGAGCTGGAAAAATTCCTGGAAAAAAGTCAGCAGCAGCACTTTTAAAAGGGAAAATCAGGATCATTACAGCGAGTCTGCAGACAAACTTGGGGTATTTTTATTGTACATGTTTTTATATATTTAGATAATATTAGATCTATTTTTATTGTATTAAAGAGCCCCTTTAGGGAGGTCAATTAGTCCTGTCTTAATTAAATCCTGAACGAGGTTTGGAGTCCCACCAGTGCCTGGTGTTAATTAAAACCCCTTGGGGGGACAAGAAGGCTCAGCAGAATCTCAGGTAGCTGAAATCCAGCTTTAATTCCAAATCTCCACTTCAGCCCTGCTGCCTTTGGGGCAGAATTCAGAGCCAGGAGCTGGAGGAGTTCTCAGGGATTGCTGCAGAGGTGGGCTGAGAGTAAAAAATGACAAGCAGGGTTTGTACTTTGGAAAATCACTTTGTTTGTGCATTTTCCAGCTGAGTTTCATGTGGCAAACACTTCTCTGTGTGAATATCTGCAAGCAGAATATCAGAATATCAACAGTTCTCCTCCTGCCTCTGTTGTTCAAAATGCTGCTAAAATTGCTCAAATTTTGGAGAAGAGAGCTGCTATAAAAGGTAATTCAAGCAGGTATTTTAAAAAGTCAGTCCAGTACAAAAACACTGGAGACAGAGCCTGTGTTTTATCACATTTATTGCAGAACGAGACAAACCAGCACAACGTTTATTGCAATTCCATTGATAAATGGATTAATAAATTAATAAATCCCATCAATGGCCTGAGGGGTCAGTCACAAACACAAAGTTTCCCTCCCCTCCTGGGCTGGCAGAGCTCAGCTGAAGGCACCCCCAAACCCCAGGAGGGGGATTCAGGGGGTCCCGAGGCCCATCCCAAACTCTCTTTGGGGTCAGGTGGAATTTACGGGCACTGAGGCTGCAATTTGGGGGCTCTGGGAGGGGAAAATGTCACCCTGGAGAGGGGACAGCCATGGGAGATGTCACAGGGGAATGTCACCCTGGAGAGGGGACAGCCATGGGAGATGTCACCATGGATCAGGGGGGACACCCATGGGAGATGTCACAGGGGGAATGTCACCTTGAAGCAGGGACACCCTTGGGAGATGTCACCATGGAGAGGGGACACCCATGGGAGATGTCGCACTGGAGAGAGGACACCCATGGGAGATGTCACGTGGGAATGTCACCTTGAAAGGAGGGCATCCATGGGAGATGTCACTATGGACCGGGGGGACACCCATGGCAGATGTCACAGGGAGAATGTCACCTGGGACAGGGACACCCATGGGAGATGTCATGAGGGAAAGTCAATCTGGAAAGGGGACGCCCATGGAAGATGTCACAGGGGAATGTCACTTTGAAAGGGGAATGCCCATGGGACAGGTCACCATGGACCAGGGGGGACACCCTTGGGAGATGTCACAGGAGGAATGTCACCTTGAAAGGGTGGTACCCATGAGAGATGCCACCCTGAAGAGGGGACACCCATGGGAGATGTCACAGGGGAATGTCATCCTGGACAAGGACACCCATGGGAGATGTCATGGGGGAAAGTCAACATGGAAAGGGGACACCATGGGAGATGTCACCATGGACCAATGGGGACACCCATGGGAGATGTCACCATGGACCAATGGGGACACCCATGGGAGATGTCCCAGGGGAGCTGCACAAGGTTTCACCTCTTCACTTTCATTATTTTGTGTCAAGAAAACCCCAAATTGTCCCCAAAGCTGAGCTGTAGCAAAAAGCTGCTAAAATAATTCAAATAAACAGAAGTGCTGGGGCAGGGTGGAAGTTTTATAGGGCCAAGGGGAGAAAGACAAAGAGGTCAAGTTAAAAAAATAACCTGGAGGAGAGTTGGGAGTGAGCCCTGAATGGACACAAGGCCGTAAGTCCAGTATTGAAAATAACAGATATTTATATATATTTATTTATATTTCTATATTTTAATATATTTCTATATATACAGCTCTATTTATCCCTGGCTGCCTGGTTATATATTGGACCTCTCCACTTACAGCAAAGAAAATAAAATAATTTGTATTTGAGGCTCTCAGGTTCCCAAATCCTTCTCCTCCCAACCCAGCTGACAGCTGCCTTCAAAACTGAAATCCTGCTGTCAGCTCAGGAGCACAGCTAAACCTATGGAAATTCATTTATTTTTCACGTCTAAGGGGTAAAATCCCAATTTTTTTGGCACTGCCACACCTCCAGTAATGCAGAAAATTCTTTACAGCCTCTAAAATACTTAATCAGCACATATATAAATAACTGCATTAATAGACATTATTTTTCTCTTTTTGGGGGGATTTGAAGTGAGAATTTCTGGTGGAACAACACAGGAATTATTTCCTCACCTGCTCCTAAATTAGAAAGAAGCACCCACTGTAAATCTTAAATACAGACAGCAAACACACCCCAGAAATTAAAAAAACAAACTGAAAGAATTTCATTTTTAATGAAATTAAGAAGAAAATGAGAAGAATAAACAGAAGAGAGTTACAAAATTCAATTATTTTGCATTTAAACACACAAAAAATAGCAACAACTCAAATAGCTGCAGCCTGGGACTGATTTCAACCTTCTAAAATACAAACCTGTAATTTCCAGAATAAAATTCCAGGAGATTTTCCCAATTTTTTTATATTTTCTGTAAAATTCCGGGGCTTTTCTTGTGGCAGGGAGGTGAATTTGGCCGTTCTTGGACTCCAGCTCAGATATGGAGCATGGACAGGAAAAAGAGAATATTCCACCATTCAGTGGGAGACACAGAAGGAAGAACATCACCCCTGATCCATGGAAATACTCTGGA
>JAWWEB010000060.1:2052337-2062734 GCA_035222195.1 Myioborus miniatus
TTCTTTTTGAGCTGCTTGGGCTTTTGCTGCAAGATCTTGTTATTTCTGCCCTTTGTGCTGTTTGGGGAGGAGGCCTGGGGGTGATGGATGTGGCAGGATTTTTGTGGGAAGGTGTATTCCAGAGGCAAGGTGTAAATCATGGTAACACCACGCGCTCGTTAGCAGCAGAGACCCACTGTGGGTGTGCAAACCATGAGTGTGCAACTCCAGCAGGACCCTGGATGATCTGGGCACAGGGTGAACCTTTGGAAGAATTTTTGGCTGCATTTTCAGCCCCACTCTTCTTTCTGTGACCGACTTCTCTCTGCATCTTTTGAAAACCTCTTGGTTTTTTTCTGTCTTGGATAAGGGTGCTCTGTTAAGTGAGGTTATCACTGAAATTCATTTATTCCAGCAGATTTCTGTCCACGTTACAAAAACCAGAACCCTCATCTGCTCCTTGCAACAACAAGAAGTCAACAGGAGTTTTATCACTGACTTGACTTCAAGGAGAAACAGATCTTTTATCTGCCAGGTAGTGATAGGAAAAGGAGGAGGAATGGCTTCAAAGTGAGAGTGGGTTTAGTGTTGAGATTGGGAAGGAATTGTTCCCTGTGGGGTGGGCAGGCCCTGGCACAGGGTGTCCCTGGATCCCTGGAGTATCTCCAGGCCAGATGGGGCTTGGAGCACCCTGGGACAGTGGAAGGTGTCCCTGCACATGGCAGGGAGTGGCACAGGATGAGGTTTGAGGTCCTTTCCAACCCAAACCATTCCATGATTCCATGATATGATGCTGATGAAAAAGAGAGAAGTAGAGGTGATGATAGTAAAAGGAATTATTTGCATTTCCCAAGCTATGAAGGGAACTCTTCTCTTTACCTGTCTGCATCCTTCTCTACCCAATAAACAGATATTTTGTTCATTTTTGAACTCCTACCTGGGCCTTAACATTTTTAGAAGAAAAGCCAATACCCTTCCTCATCTGCTCTTGTCAATGAGAAAATGAATGTTCTGCACTAGGACTCACAGTTCCTCCTAGCTCTGTGTGGGATACCAGAGGTGTAATTAATTGCTGCATTATTACATGGGGATTGTTTTGTTCTGGTGAAAGCAAAGGAAGAACCACAGACCTTTCCTCTGTGTCCTCAGATTATGATACAACCTTAAAAAGTGTTGGAGAGAAAACTTCGATAAAGGAAAGATTGTGGGTCCTCACCAGCACATCCAGAAAGAGGAGCTTGTTGTAGGGAATGGAAAACCCAGGGAATGGGGGCTCTTCCTCAGGGGTTATTAAATGGGATTGACTTGGGAAGAACCACAGAACTTTCCTCTGTGTCTTCAGATTATGACACGACCCTAAAATGTGTTGGATGGAAAACTTCCATAGAGGAAAGATTGTGGGTCCTCACCAGCACATCCAGAAAGAGGAGCTTGTTGTAGGGAACAGAAAACCCAGGGAATGGGGACTCTTCCTCAGGGGTTATTAAATGGGATTGACTTGTTTTGCCCGAGGAGAGGAGGCCGAGAGGGGCTCCGACAGCTGCCTGAGCATCAAGGAGGCGAAGCAGCAGGCAGAGGAAAGTTATTTAAGTGAAGAGACAATGTTGGCACAAGAAGAAATGGGTATAAATAGACAGAGGCTGGAAATCCCTTCCAATAGGAATAGTGAGGACACATGAAAGGAAATCAGGCCAGCTCTCCAAGCGAGGATCATGGAAAGCGATTCCGCGCTCTCTGCGGCGGCTGGGCCCTCTTGCCCAGGAGGCCCAGCCCCTGCTCCTGCCGAGTCCTTTTCCTTCTTCTGCATTTAATATTGAGCCTGGCACCAGCTGCAGCAGGGGCCCTGCACTGGTGAACTCAAAAAACAAGAGCTGGGGATGGGGTCTTGCCACCAAATCTGTGCCTTTGGGACAGAGCTGGATTCTCTGTGCAGCCCCAGGGCCCATCCAAGTGCAGCCCAGTCCAACTTGTGACAGCAGAAATGAGATCCTTTCCTGAGTCTGAAATGCCTCTTGGTCTTGTGTGAGCTCATGAAAAAGTCAGGATTATTTTTGTCTTTCTAAGTAAAAGGGGAAGATTTACTGCGCTGATTTGATGACCTGATGTGTTTTCTGGAGCAGGCCGCGCTGTGGGCCTGGAACAAAGGGCGATGAGCGCATCCACCATTCTCACAATAGCATCTTCTCCCCGTGGCACTGGGACAGACGTGGCTGCAGAAGGTTTGGAGCATTGAGCAGCTGGTTCCAGACAGGCAGAGGTTTGAACAGGCAGGAAAAACAGGATAGGAACAAGTTTCTTGCACTCAACCTCACTGTTACTCTTTAAAAGATTAAATGTCTTAAAGAGAGTCACATCTTCGTGTTCCTTCAGTTCACTTTTATCCTTGGTGCTGGGGAGGGTTTTAAAAGTGGTTTTTAGTCCTAGAAGCTTTCAGTGCTTTGCAGTAAGAGGTGACCTTCTCCAGGGGACAGCCCTACCTGGGCCTGCTCAGATTCCCTGTCTGTCATCCCCAGTTTTTCCTTTTTTAAGACATTTTAACACAGTTTTTAATCTGTTATTGTTTTTTACTCTCTGGAGTGAATGTGGTGTTTGTAGTTAAAAGAAACCACCATGAATTCATGCAAATGAAAGGAGATATAAAATATTCTCTCATTGACAGGCCCCTCCAGTCTCTCACACTCATAAATGGGGATTTTCATCTCATAAACGGGGATTTGTATAATATAAATGGTCATTTTATATTATAAATGGTCACTTTTACATCATAAATGGTCACTTTTACACCACAAATTGTCACTTTCATTTATGTCTTTTTCACACACAAAACATGTTGTTTTTGCTTTTCCCCCTGGCATCATCTTCAACCAAGACCTCATACTTCGCCTCTAGTTTCAAACCAAACTTTCACAAACTGTTGAGCAAAAAAACCTTTATTATGATGTTGCTAAAACAAATCCGAGTACGTAAGATTGTCCCTTGGCAACCAGGGCTGCTGCAGGGTCAGCCCCGGGTCTGGAGCAGGATGTTGGCAGTCCCGGAGCCAGCAGCTCCTGTCCCGAGCAGTTGTGGCAGGAGCAGGAGCGGTGACGTTTGTGGCTCAGCAGGAAACCTCTGGCTGGAGCAGCCGAGCTGAGAGCGCCGCAGCCACCGCGGCTTTTTCCAGGGCTGGAGCTCCTCGTGCCACCCCGTGCCCTTTCCGTGACTTCACGCTGCAGGCACGAGCTCCTCGCCTTTGTCCTGGAGGCCCAGCCTGGCCTGCAGGCCCAGCCCTGGCCCGCCTCGGGCTGCTCAGCGCTCAGGCCTCGCTCCTCAGCCTCTCCTCACAAACTGTTGTTGTCTCCACTCTTACAAAATGTGGGGCAGGACAGGACCACGGGATTTTCCCGTTCTGAAACACCTTCTGCCTTTCTGAAACATCTACTTCCATGCTGGAACACCTTCTGCCTTTCTGAAACACCTTCTGCTGTTCTGAAACACCTTCACCCATTCTGAAACACCTTCACCTATTCTTAAACATTTTCTGCTGTTCTGAAACACCTACTGCCATTCTGGAACAACTTCATCCATTCTGAAACACCTTCTCCAGTTCTGAAACACCTTTTGCCATTCTGAAACATTTTCTGCCCTTCTGAAACACCTTTTGCCATTCTGAAACACCTTCTGCCCTTCTGAAACACCTTCAACTGTTCTGAAACACCTTCACCTATTTTGAAAAACCTTCTCCCGTTCTGAAACACCTTCTGCCATTCTGAAACATCTTCTGCTGTCCTGAAACACCTTCACCTGTCCTTCTGCCCTTTTAAAACACTTTCTGTTGTTCTGCAACACCTTCACCCATTCTGAAACACCTTCACCCGTTTTAAAACACCTTCTCCCGTTCTGGAACACCTTCACCCCTTCTGTAACACCTTTTCCCATTCTGAAACATCTTCACCCACCATGTCCAGATCTCTGATTTCACTCTCCTTGTTGCACCAACCTTTTCCTTTATATTATCCACCTTTATCCTCCTCCATGGCATGAAAGACTCACGTAGCTGAGAAGAACCTAAACTTCAGTTGTGATGGATTGAGTAGAAATTCCTGTTTTTACCTATAATACAGAAAAGGTGATCCCTGAATTAGCCTCATCTGTCCCACATTCCTGTAAATATCCCTAGCCTCCATGACTTTTGGCTATTCCAAGAAGGCACAGATATGTATTTTTTCTTTATCTCCACAGTTTATTCAAGTTTTTCTCTTATTGCTGTTCCTTTATTTACACATTTTTCCAAGTTTAGGGGAAGTCAGGCAGCCAAAACCACAACCCAGCAGACTCTTGCTTGCTGACTGATTGTCAGAGAAATTAGAAGCTCTATACAGAGGCTTAATTCTATTTATTTTATTATTTTTTTAACCTCCACTTCATGCAAAGGCCTTAAGAATTGGATTTTCCTTGGAAAAGGACACTCCTAAGGAAATATTGGGTGAGTGGGTGATGAAGGCAAGAGACTGAGTGCACTGGAGAGTCTGACTTAAAGTCAGAGAGATCAGTGGGAGGGTGGGAGCCACCACAATGTCAACAACTACTTGGAAAGCATCTCCCACTTAGAGTGAGATAGAAGTGAGTTTAGGGAGCACTGTTTTATCAGAGGTGAAAAGATCGTGGGTTTGTGTTCAATTCAGACTCTACTCTTAAAGAATTGGTACGGAATTATCAAAACAAATTACTCAGAAAAGGAATAAACTCTCTGTACTTTCACTTCTCCAGAATCAGACAGAATATTACTCATAGATTCAAGATTACTAAAAAGGTCATGACCAAAAGTTTAGCTTGCAGTTAAATTCTAAGGATCTATTTAAAATATGTTTAAAGTGCAATTGTAATTATTTTTTCTTGTGTTTGGGTTTACAAAGGCCATCCCATCTCAGTCCATGAGGATGACGCTCACCAATGTTTCAGGAAAATTCATGCTGAGTGAATTTTAAACCAAAAATCACTTTCCAAGTGAGGGGGAAAGACTGAGTTTTTGGAGGATGTCCTCACTGGTGGGAAGAGCAGAAGAATTCAGCCAGAGAAAGTCAGACTCACAGCATGCTTTGGGTTTCAGTGGACCTTGAAGCTCGTGTCATTCCAACTCTTCCAGGCCAGGAAGCCAATCCCAGTCTGTCCCCATGGCAGCACGTCCTGTTGCTGTGGTGACACGGCTCTGTTGTCACTCTGGGTGAGCTCTGGGCCGTGCCAGGCTCAGATCAGGGCAGGACTGGGGCAGTGCCACACTCCCACGCTGCCCTGGGGAGTTCCCTTTGCTTCCAGCCCTGTCTGGGTTCCCAACACAAAGGCTTTGGCAGAGCTGCCTGGGTGGGCACAGGGAAGAGCAAAGGGCTGTCCTGGGAGCCTGGGAAGGGCCAGGAAAACCAAATGTACCCCAATACTGGCAGCACCACCCCGGGGAAGTGCAGCTTAAAGCAGAGTAAATAACACATCCATCCCAGTATGATCACTCTGATGCTTACCTAAAAACACAGGCCAGACAAAATTAAGGGAATAAAAAGCAGTTTTATTTATTGAAGGACCTTCAGGTACATTTAGGGCAGAGAAAGCCCACCCAAAATGAACAACAGGTCACAGGTTTTTACAATTTTTGGTCCATTTACATATTGGGAATTGGCAGCACCCAACACACCGACCCCCTTGTTTTCCCACTTATGCTGATGCCTTTGGGGCCACCTAAAAACAGAGGCCAGACAAAATTCAGAGAATAAAAAGCAGGTATATTTACTGAAGGGCCTTCACTTCACATTTTGGCCCACCCAAAATGGATCACAGGGCCACAGATTTTCATACTTTTATGAGTTTGGTCCATTTGCATATTGGGGGTTCATCTTCCAATTAATTACAGCTCCAGCTAATGAAGTCATTCACCCCAAGTTTGCTGTCCCCAAGTCGCTTTTGTTTCCATCTCTGGGGCCTGAGGCAGTGAGGTGTCCTTGATTGACAGGCCTGGAGAGGAATTGTTGTGTCTGCCCAAAATGGGAAAGCAGCAGCTCCCACTGTACATGGAGTTTATGGAGTTTAGATTTTGTACACTGAAGAATTGCAGGATTACAAATAGATGAAAAACATAAAAGCCAAAATCCTGAAGCATCAACTCCGCGTTTACTCCAAGCTCAACATCTTTCTGGTTGCACTCTCAGAGCTCAACATTTACCCCAAACCCACCCACCTACCTTGGCTCCTGCCTGCTGAGCACTGGAATATTCCTGCCCAGGAATATTGACATGCCCAGGAGAAACCAAACCACCCCAACCACGTGAAACATTTCACCAAAGTGCAGCTGCAAAAAGTATTTTTGCTGGGAGCAGTTGGAGCTCTTAATGACTGCTGAGCCCTGGGCACTTTTAACTCACCTAATCCTTTTTCCTACAACAGCCCCATCTTGGAAGAATCAACCAGGGACTGTGAACATATTTTCCAACTACTTACATTCTTGCCATATATTAATGATACATGGAAATGCGTGGACTACAAATGCAGCTTCCTTATGGTTGCTCCAGAGGAAGTTTCCATAGGCACCCAAACATTTGGACACTTATCCCAGCAGCTGAAATTAGCACAGGATTTTCAAAAAAGACCCTCAGGGTTATAAAGGTTTGATGGGCCTAATTATAAAGGAGAAGAGGCTCCATGTGCTCACTTAGCAGCAAAGCCTGGGTTCATCCAGCTCTGGTTTTAAGGTGCTTAAATTAAGAGCAAGGTCATTTCTCCAGACACTGAATAAAGGGAGAGAGATATTTCCTCAGAATACCAATTTTTATTTTATTTAGGAGGCAAAATGGGGTGTAAATAGGTAATTTTCAGGACTCATGGAGCAGTTTCCCATGATGGTTCATCAGTTCTCTGATACCTGCTGCTGATAAAAGTCAACGAATTTATTGCAAGTACAAAGTGGGCAAAGAACTTAAATAATTGTTATTCTAAGTAATAGAAATCTGTAAACAGGTGAGGGAAGGAATGACCACCCAAATAAGGGGGAAATCATCTAACTGAGAAAAAACTCCCTGGGACAAGTGATTTTAGTACCTTTCAGCCCTGAGACTGGCATTGAAATGCAGATTTCAGAGAAGCACACGAGGTGATGCGCACTTCAAAATCTGTAAGGAGTTTTCTTTTCTCCTGTTTCTCTTGTCTCATGATTGGATTTCAGTTTTGGCTTTGCCCAAACCAAGCTAATTATAGCCCAAGGCTGTGAGCTAAGCATGCAGGCAAGGCTGGCAGCAATCCCAGGGTCAGTTTTACATCAGAAGTGGTGCAAAACACTCAGTGATGAGCCCAGAGTGATTTCATGTCTCTGTCCCCAGCCAAGGCAGAGTCTCTGCTGATATTCCATCTGGAAAGGGCACAGCCACCACAAACAGTGGAGAGCTCCACGGCTTTGGCTGCCAAGGACCCAAATAATTCTCCCAAGTTGATTCATGGACCACTTGTTTCATGAAAGGTTCTTCAGTTTCCCAATTTTATTGCCCACGAGAAGCGATGCTGAGCTGTTCCCCAGCCAGTTCACTGGGGAATGACTTGCAGAAAGGGCTGACATTTCCTAAAGGAGCCCCAGGTTCAGCTGTGATGAATTTCCCTGGGGTAAAACGATCAGGAGAGGCCAGGATTAGAGCAGAAGGAGATCTATTGCTTCTGCACTCGGTGATAACTTTGTTATTTATGAGTAATAAAGAGGCAGGAATTTAAATACACATATCTTCAACAAACACCTGTGCAAGCCACCACCAGGTGGGCAGAGGGAGAGCTCCTTCCCAGTTGCCCAGGCACAGCAAATCAGCTCCTTGATGAGTTCATGCTGCTGGATTTGTCTCTCCCCACCTGGATAAATAGAACTCAGCTGTTCCCTGCCCCACCCAGGCAAGCAGAGCTCTCCAGGCCCTGCCATCCCTCTGTGCCACTGCTCTGCCACCTCCAGAGGTTCCTTCCCTGTGTTTAAAGCAGATTTAAAGGGCTTCAGGGTGTCCCCAGGGTTTGATGTGGCCTTGGCCACGTCCCCTGGGCAGAAGCGGGAGGAGCAGCACGGTGAATTTGTGTGGAGTTTCTGGAGCTTTTCATTTTGATCTGAACCAAGAAATGGTTTGGGTTGGAAGATCATCCAGTTCCACACCTTCCACTCCCCCAGGGTGCTCCAAGCCCCATCCAGCCTGGCCTGGGACACTTCCAGGGATCCAGGGGCAGCCACAGCTGCTCTGATCCAAGTGGGATTGGATTGACTGACTGCTGGGAGCTTGGTTTTATTAAAGGTTGAAGAGCCCAAAAACTTTCCAGCAAAATTTTTTTAGTCTTGTTTTCCTTTTTCTTCTCTTCCTTTTGAGACATAAGACAAAGCACAAAATGTTACTCTCTGCACTTTTCTCTGAAATTAAAACTCTTGTGGAACACGTCAAGCAAAACAAAGACTGCTCTGTTCCCCTCTTAATTGAAAGAGCAATTAAGACATCCAGTCACACACAGCTGAAAGCA
This sequence comes from Myioborus miniatus, assembly GCA_035222195.1. Taxonomy (NCBI): domain Eukaryota; kingdom Metazoa; phylum Chordata; class Aves; order Passeriformes; family Parulidae; genus Myioborus; species Myioborus miniatus. Next base: position 2,060,816 of record JAWWEB010000060.1, read on the forward strand.
TCTCTTGAAGCTGAGGCCATGATTAATTTAGGAGACTTTGGGAAGCCTTGAGTGTGCCCAGGACGAGCTCCCAATTCCCCTGCAGACCCTCTGCTTGCCGGGGCAGGCACACAATTTGTGCGGGGTTTGCATTTTTCCCTTCCCTGAGCTTTCCTTTGAACATTGCTTGCCCTGATCCATCCTCTGACAGTCGTGTCCTTTGGCTTAGCTGGTGGCACTCACCCCTGACACCTCCTTGTCAGAGAGGCTTTTCCCTCCTGGGATGGTTTGCTGACATTGTTGTTTTTATTGAAGTGTCCAGGAATTTGATTTTTACAGAGATAAGAGATCACCTGGCTGAGAGAAGTCACAAAAAAATGTTGTTCAGCATCAAAGAGAGGGAGGAGGAGAATTTAGGGCAATGGCAGAGACTTTCCACAGAACTTTAACCATGGAAAGTTTATGGCTGGATGATCCCTGGAGATCCAAGAGAATTGGATGTCAATGGGAAGAGCAGCTCTGTGAGAGCTCAGTCTGCACCCAGGGGTTTTATTTAAAATTCACCTGCAGCCCAAAAGATAAAACCACATCATAAAAAATCCCCCACACACTTCAGACTAAATTAAATAAATGTCATCAGTGGAACTGTGTGACATTTTTGGGGACAGCTAGAACCAGCAGCGTGATGTGGCAAGATTTATATTTCAGTCTCTTGAGAGGGATTTTATATCCTGGCTGAAGTTACTCCAGGGATCAAATCCAGGGCCAACCTCTCTGTGAATTACAGAGCTGAGGGACAAACACAAACCTGACTCTTTCAGGGATTCTTTTCTATCAATTTGCTTTGATTGGAAGAGATCAGCAAGGAGAGATTCCCTGCTTTAACACCTCACAGCAGGGTGAGGGGGAGGAGAAAAACCCCATTTTTTACAAGCACTGTTCAATAATTTCAGAGTTTGGTTGCTTGTCAGAGTCTGTGAGGGTCTAAAGGTGTGGCTTTGATTGTTGGAATTTTGAAGACTGAAGATCTAGAGTTCATTTTGTGACCATCGTGGTTCACCTTGGGTTAATTTTAGGGACATTTTGGCTCATTTTGGGTTCATTTTGGGACCATTTTGGTCCATCTTGGGTGCAGCCCTGGCTGGGCTCTTGTGCTGCCCAAGGTGGATCCATGGAGGAGATGCTTTAAATAAATCCCTGCTTTATTCTATAACTATGTCCATGGAAGGAAGAGCCCAAGCCTGGGGAGGAAGAGATGGGAGAGGAGAGCATTGTGTGGCTGGATTTCCATATCTGGGGTGGAATATGGGCAGGAAAAGCCTTGGAATTTGAGGTGGTGAATCCAGAGATTCTCTGCTGGATCTGCCAAACTCCTCAAGCTGCTCTGGAGAGTGAAGGCTCTGAGCAGGCAGCACACAGGAGCAGGATTTGGGGAATTTTGATGGCACTATGAGCATACAGCTATTTATGTTTATAGCATTGCAGCTCTTCTGTGTTCAGTTTGGGGGTTGTTTAGGTTGTTTATTAAGTGCCAAAAAGAAGAATTTGAAACACAAATATAAAGCAAAGACACAAGTTTAAAACACAAGGATAAAGCCTCAGAAAGAGAAGAGCTGTGGGCAGGGGAACAGTGCCAAGGAATTAATGCAGGAATAAATTGGTGAGCTGAAGAGACAGTGGGATGCAGGATTTGAGGAACGTTTGAAGGAGCTGGGGCTGTTTAGCCTGGAGAAGAGGAGGCTCAGAGGTGCCCTTATTGCTGTCTGGAGAAGGGAGGCTGCAGACAGGTGGGGTTGGCCTCTGACAGAACCAGAGGACACAGTCTCAAGCTAGAGAAGGGATAGGTTGGATATTAGGGAAAAGTTTTTCACCAAAAGAATAATAAAGCACTGGAATGCTCTTCCCAGGGAGGTGGTAGAATCACCATCTCTGGATGTGTT